>JAZKJV010000190.1:0-569865 GCA_037367405.1 Ottelia alismoides | reverse complement strand
TTTGCGCCTCAACTGTCTCGAGGCTTACGTCGCGCTGCGATAACGAAAAACTGCCTCAATCTACTTCGCATTTTTAAAGCCTAGGTTGAACGATATTCTTTCCATATCTGCAACAATTATCAATATGCAAATAGTGAATAGTCTTATGATAGACAAAGAGTTGGCAGTAATAAAAGGATAGATGGGTCAAAGAAATGCTCTATAAAGTGGAGTTTTCACATGCTTATGACCAATTGATTAGTGTTTCATGTAGACCTTTCACGTTAAGGGGTATGTTTCCCCAACGCTTATACCAAGTGGATGAAACGGCGTCACTATGACATCGTATTCAGTTTCTACAAAAGGGCATCGGAAGTAGATTCCTTTCAGCCAAAACAAGGGTCAAGCAGGGATGCCTCCTTGCACCTTTTCTCTTTATCCTTGTGGTAGATGCATTCGCAATGATCATTGGTTCAGCTGATCTTAGGAGGGTATTAACTATGCATGTTTGCTCAATGATATCTCCATCATGGTTCTTTATTGCAAATAACACTATCTCTTCATTGAGGGAGGTGTAGTGGAGGATAAGATTTTGATCTTGATGATATGCAGTGGCATTGCAAATTAATGTGAAGCTCTAAAGCACCGTTGAGAGAGAAGGTGTTCCTTTGGTTTCTAAGACAAATGGATTATAATGAGGACTGGCATGGCGATGTTTTCTCAAGAATTCGACGCCGCATGTTGTTATGTAAAGATAACCCAAAAGATATTGAGCAACCGTTATTATGATCAGACTAGGCAAGTCTAGAGTGAGGCATCTATTGTGTGGCTCGACCTCTCTTCTTTGAAAAATTGGTGGTCTTCCACTGATGCTTATTGATTCAGTCCAAGGGAGAAGATGAAACCTCTATCATTTGCGTAGGTCATTTAGTTGTCTTGCAATAGAGTAAGTTTTCGCAACGAGAAATTCGAAGTAGAAAATAATATATATCATGTTGAGGCTCATCTAGAATATCAAACTTTGTAAGCTAAAAAAGTTACTTCTGTTATGTTAACATATAATTGGGGTGGATACCATTCTGTGTACACAACCATTTTTAATTCAAAATAATATGTAAATTTCTTTGTAATGAATGATGGTTTCTCTAATTATCCATCGGACCTCTTCTAATAGAGAGGCCAACATCTTTAAAGAAATCTATGATTAAAGGCTTTTTTTAAAATAACTATTTGAGGTTTTCTTTCCTCATGATTCCATGGTATAATATTATTTTTCCCGCTAGCATGATAAATAAGCGAAAGATCTTTGACGGAATCTAGAAATTGAGGTTTTATTTTGAGTGTTGATTCTAATCGATGTACCTACATATTCGACCATTGTTTTCTTCCTCATCCAAGGCCTCGCTCTAGCCAATTTAAAAAAGTAAAAGATCTTTAAAGGAATCTACAATTTGAGGCTTCATTTAGAGTGTTGATTCTAATCGATGTCTCTACTTGTTCAACCATTGTATTCTTCCTCATCCAAGGGCTTGCACCCCCCCCCCGGTGTCAACTACCATGTTTCTCTCGATTCCCGCAAGACCAAGCAATTAGGGCTCCCCCAAATCAACTCATTGCTTATCGAATTTGCACCTCTCGTAAATCTCATGGTCATCAGCGACATTTCTGCATCCATTATAAACGCCATCCCTGATGCCACCGCTCGGCATCAGAATCATCACCTCCACCTCCGGTCCAAACCCCTTGTTGCACCATTGGCTTCAACAACAGCAATGGAGGAGTGGATGAATATCCACCACCTCAAGCTTAAATAGTGCCCTCTCAACCTTCAGGTTCAGCACAACTAGGATCGTCTCCCTCACGATGACCACCATAGTCATGGTGGCCACCTTGTTCCAGGTTTCAACCCATCAGAGAGCATCTCCATAACACCACCTAGCTCCCGCAAAGTGTCTTTCAGACATCTCAAATTCCTCGAGAGGAATGGGACCCCCACACGTATGCAACACCTTCTTCACTGTCATCTCCCCATCTACAAAACGAGGAAATCTCCGACAGATATTTTGCGACTCATGATCATCGGACATCAATAGTTGAGCCTTTGATCATGAGAGACCACGTACGAAGATGTCGGCTCCTTCCAACGAAACATCGCTGGAAAATGAGAGGCCCAAACTCCACTGGACTTCAGCTTGCACAACAGAGATGTCAATAACCCCTTCAGATGACAGACCAACAAGGAAGCCACCATGCTTCTCCTCTCATGGACTGAAGGAAACACCCTTGACTGCATCTGCAAAAGAATGCCCAGCAACAACCATGAATACAATGGTGGTGGTAAATCTCCGAACTGGTGATTGTTGCTGACTTGACGATGCTGAAATATCAAGCTGACCACGGCTCTCCATACATGAAACTCAGTTCCCCCAACCACCACACCCGAAACAACGAATCCTCGTGGAACAGGGTACTGCACGGTAACAGTGAGCTCCGTTGCAAATACATTACGGTCCCAACCCCCTAGGCTTTCGATGACTAACCAACCGCTAGCTCCCTTCACACTCACCCTCTTCCAGAACGATGGCCCTCCTCACCTCTCTCCTTACTCCACCACATCGGGGAGCATCCCTCAACACTTTCTCTCGAAGATCGCCCTCTCCTTTACCACTCCCCATTCTGCCACAAGGTTATATATTTCTCGTCCTTATTACTGGTAATTTGATTGTAACGTTGAGAAAGACAATTCTTGATAGGATTTGATCATGGTTTAATCAAGAGGATACTTCCATCATTGTTCTCCACTATGTTGCTAATCATCTTTCATATTAACGAAAAGGTATAGGACACTAAGAGGATCGTAATGGTGCTGGAGCTCTTTAGTGGCATCTCAAGGCTTAAAGCGAATCGAGGGAAGCCGACATTTGTTCTTTTAGGGTGTTCACGGGAAGAGGTGTAGGGGCGTACGTCGGTTCTAAGCATTCATGTACTTCTTTATCACTATTATTTGGGTCTTCCATTGGCAGAGGGTCTCTTGCAACAAGTGGATTGGTTCCCCTGGATGAAAAGGCTTGAGAAGAAGTCAATTGGGGGGAGGTTTCTTGTTATCGAGCGGGGGATGATTTGTGCTTCTTAAGTCCGTACAAATTGTCATCCCTGTCTTTTTTCCTCTCAACTTGAGTGCTTTCGAGGGGATTAGGATTCATCCGAAATTCTAAATGAAGTATTTCTTTAAGTTGGCTTCTAGATGCAAGACTCACGGTACTCAATTGGTTAACTAGGAGACGATTACTCATATTGTGAAGGATGATGGTTTCAGAAGACTCAAACATTCCGTTCAAACCAAGTGGGTTCTTTGGATATGGGGCAAGAGCGAAGATCCAGTTTACCCTCTAGTTGAAGTGTCTATGGTATCAATGCGGCCCTTGTTGTCCAGATTAGGAATGCACAATCCTTATCAAATTTTTAGAGGGAGATTTGCTCCGTTTTGCCAAAGGTTGTGCCTTCATTGACATCAATGGTAAGGAACGGTAAAAAAATACAAAATTTGTTTTAATGGTTCTAAGGAGGGGACGGTGAGGGATCATTTCGCCATTTGTGTTGGTTGCGGACCATAGCATTTTTATGGTGACAAAGTGGTTAGATGGAACTTAAGCTCTCAATTTCTCTTCTGGTTTTTCAGAGTAACTGCACCAAGATTTCAAAGGACGGACAGGTCTCCAAAGTTGCAATAGTCAATATACTAGTCAATCTGACTATGCAATGGGGATGAGACCTGCACGAAAAATCAGAAATAAACAAAAGCGGAGACACTTTTTAGATACAATTGAATTTCTAAATGGGAATTTTTTTAACTCAACCATGACCTGTCAAATTGAGGAGGGTTGCGCGTTAAGTAGCCGACATCAAGCACAAGAGAGATAAATTCCTAAATAGTGTTCTTTTTAAGAACACTATTTAGGAATTTGTCTCAAAATAGTTCGGATCTTTTCAATACGGATTTAAGCTATCATTTAGATTTCATTCGAACGTCACATTGCATCATCTGAATGGAATGAGAAGTTGGCAAGGACCGATACATAGCTGCACGGATGTAGTTCGAAATTTGTAAGGGTTCTCGCATGAAAATAAGCTAGTTCTGTTGCATCGCCGCCCGGATGCAGTCCAAAATTTGCAAGGGTTCTTGCATGATTGATGCATGTGAGTAAAGTAGTTGGTCCAAAAGAGGTTGCAAAGAAAGTCGCGGATAGGTAGTTGAAAATTGGAATATTGGCACTTTGACTGGTAAATTGACGGAGCTTGTAGATATGATGGAAAGAAGAAAGATTCAGATAGTATGTCTCCGAGAGACAAAATGGGTTGGAGAGAAAGCAAGGGAGATAGAAAAAGACAAGCTTTAAACTTTGGTATACAGGTAAAGAAAAGAGCAGAAATGGTGTTGGAATGGTTGATCATAAGGATTGAGGATTGTGTGGGTGAGGTGCAACGATTCGATGATCAGATTATTTTGCTAAATTAATGCTCAAAGAAGAAATCTTAATTATTTTGGGAAGCGTCTCTGACAGGTGCCTTCTGTGCAGTGAGGCGATTGAATCCGTGGAACATCTCTTCTTCAAGTGCCCCATGGTGATTCAAGTATGGCAGGGGGCCGGTTTGGCATGGTGTTGCACTAACGATCTCCAGTTGTTCTGTGACGCACTTCTGGCATATAAAGATAGGCCAAGGAGGGAGTTACTCTATCCTTTGGCCATACTGTGGGCGGTTTGGCGAGGTAGGAATGATTTGCTATTCTCGGGCCAACGGTTCTATAAGGAGAACGTGGGGATTTATGCCAAGCATTTGGTGGAGGAATGGGTTTTGTAATTGTTCTTTAGTGTGGGCGTATGTTTTTTTTCCCTCCCTGCTTCTATCTTCGCCTTTTGAATAAAACCTTGGGGCGAGCACCAACGAGTGTATCCCCCTCGCTTTAGGATTTCAAAAAAAGAAATCTTGAATATCTTATTTTATGCACCGCAAATTTGTTTAGATGAAAGGATTAAACAAGCTTTTTAGGAGGATTTGGATAAAATTATGCAAGGAATCCCACAAAGAGAGGTGATTTGCCTAGGTGGAGATCTTAATGGACATGTGGGAAAGGATGCTTCAGGGTATACTAGTGTTCATAAAGGTCATAGCTTCATGGATGGAAAGAAGAGGGAAACGTCATTCTGGATTTTGTAATGGCGTCTGATCTTTTCATATCAAACACTCTCTTCAAGAAGAGGGAGGAGCATTTAACTACTTATAAGAGTGGTCCGAGTAGAACACATATAAATTACTTTGCACTGAGGAGAAGAGATCAGTTATATTGCAAAGACTGCAAAGTAATCCCATGAGAGAGTTTGACAACCCAACATCGCATGTTACTCATTGGTGTGAAAACTAAAGGATTGGTAAAGAAAGTGAGGGTTTCCAAAATCACTAGAATTAGATGGTGGAATCTTCAATTGAAGCAATCAAGCTTCAGGGAGAAAGTTTTAGAAGACTTATTTTGGGATTGTAATGGACAGAAAGTTTACGTCGGGCTTTGCAGTGTTTGTTGGCAGTTCCCTTGTTTCTTGGAAAAGCAAGAAACAAACAGTTGTGGCTAGATCAAGTGATGAGTCTGAATATAGGGCTATGGCACAAGCAAGTACCGAAATGATGTGGGTTCGGACAGTGTTAGCAGATTTACACATAGAAGTTCCTCTACCCATGCAGTTACAATGTGATAATCAAGCTGCTTTGTTTATTGCAAAGAACTCTGCATTCCATGAGAGAACTAAACATATTGAGGTAGATTGTCATTACACGAGAGACATGATTCAAAAGGGGTTGATATACATCACATGTCAGTTCAGGAGAACAAACTGCAGATATATTTACCAAGGCATTACTCAGAGGATCATTCCTGAAGTGCTCGTCCAAGCTGAGCATGATTGACATCTATGCTCCAGCTTGAGGGGGAGAGTAGAAATTTGTTCATATTCTCTATATACTTTCTTTGTTATTTTATTTCTCTGTATCCGCTTTATGTAGTTTACCCATAGAACTCTCCTATATATAACAGGGCTTAAGGTTCTCGGAAATAACATGCTCTTATTTTCTTCCAACAGTTCTGAGACGTGGATGTGGCAATGGTGATGTTCATGGCAGCCTTTGATGACCGTAGCGTGGAGGTAGACGTGAGTTAGGAGATTGCAAGTTGCGGATAAGAGGGGGAAGAGGAGGGTGAACTAGAAGGAGAGGAAAGAAGAAAAGGAAGAGGGATTAAAAATTGCAGGTTTTAAGGACTGTATAATAAGTATTTTAATTACATTTCAATCATTACAGGCAAACCTAACAATTTCACTAACAGCCATCACTGGAAGCTGTACTCAACATGAAACGGTCCTAACGTAAATATAAAGTACGCGAGGACTAGGATGCAATTACAAATTATACAAATACATATTTATTCATTTTTTTTATTTGGCTTTGTTCAGTTTCTAGTCCAAGACCAATGATTATATGATCTATTCAACACAGTTAATTTGGTTCTCTTTAGACAAATACAATGAGATTGTAGGCAAAAGTCAAGGATACCTCGAAAGATAACTACCACATTTACAATCCTTGTGTGAAGCATAATATTATTCATCTGCTCTCTTCATTAACCATATTGAGAGTCTTTGTTTCTTCTTCTTTTTCTTCATTTGCATCTATGTTCTTCCAAAGGCAACATATTGGATATTGTCACTTCCAAGTAATTTATCTACCTTCAATGTATTTTGACTCCACAATATCAGTTCCTCTCGTTTCCATTGCTTTTCAGGGGACCATCCCTTACAGACATATTTGCATTAAAATCCATAGCTTATACCTTGCACGATGGTTATGGAACAAAAAAATTAAGCCTTATCCCCAAGAAAATCTACGACAATACCAAACAAAAGAGCACATAAATTTCACATAGGAAAAGATGCAGTCTACAAGAGAACTTAACCGGAAAACATATACCAAATTTGCATGTTAAAAGGTAGCTATTATTATAACTTCCGGTAAACCATTCCAAAAGAATCACAATAATTGCCTAATGTTCCAAGAAAGGAGTTACCTTGGATTAACTTTATCAAGTCCAAGAACTAATGGAACTAGTAGTAAAATGGGTGTCCAGCTGATTTCCTCCTTGCTAAAATCAGAGCAAAGTTTTGAAACAACATCAATATAGACAATGGGTGCCCCACCCCTTTCCCCGTCCTCATCACCAGAAACAATATATATGGCCATGGGCAATAAAGACGTATTAGCAAGCTCAGAGTTTTCAGTCTTGCTCCGGATGAGAGTCTCCCAAGAACGACACATGGCATAAGGGCCAACCCATGAACCAGCAGCCAAGCCATATCCCTTCCCTGCTTGAAGAAGATTGTGTATGGAGAATGCACAAGCCTCAGAGTCACCAAAGAAATGCAAAAGCTCTATATATTTGGGATCATACGGCTGTATAATGACAAGAAAATGATAGTAAGCAGTAAAAAGATGAAATCTAAAGGTCCCGTCAAAATATTATAATGATTGAAACAATCGGGACAAGCCCGTCTTGAGAGATTAAACCATAGCACAACGTGTCCAATTTATCTTACTGTTTCAGTGGGCTTTCTCCATGATCTCCCCAAGTGATGAAAAACTAATGCCTAAGCAAAGAAAAGAGTATGTTAATACCCATGATCCTTGGAAAAAGAAAACCAATTTGCTCTTAAATAATGACATGCCTGAGCAACAAGCATCTGACTGCTCCTAATCATGCATCCCCAGCTAACATCACTGGTGAGATTTGTATCACCAATGGCATCAAAACCTGAAGATAGAAAGCATCCTAAAACATCTTCCCTGTTGAAAACATAAGCCTGCAATTAAAAGAAAAGTTCGTGACAAGAACCTTTTCGGTAAGTCATCCATATTCTCGATGAGAAATCCTTTTGAAATGCCACCAATCCATTTTCAGGATTATCCGCATGAGAAGATTCGTCCATTAAAGCACTGTAGCGTGTACCAAGCAACCATATATCACTAGTAGAGTTTGAAACATCAGCCTTACTAGCACCTAGAAAGCGCTCTTGTAATCTCCTCATCATGCCACCACTTGTTACTTTCCTCATAGCAGTTGTCCATCCATTATGTCTAGATTTTGATTCCTTCTTTGTAAGAGCAGGGGCAGTGCTTCCCTCAAAAATTGAGAAGGCAGAAGAAATGAAGTTTGATATGACCTTTGAAGGCCCACTAGAGCTAGCTTTCTGATCCAAACTATTGGATCTTGGAACTCTATCTATGCAATCTGTGGTACCTCCTGCATGAAAGTTTGAATCCCTATCACCTTCAGGCAAGCTCCTCATTACCTAATGGAATAGTTCCATGAAGACTACTATAAATGGATAGACAAATTCAAATATTACAATGCATCAAGACTCGTGCACGAGAAAGATGTCAAGTACTGAAAAATATAAAACGCAGTAGACAGACCATTTAAAAACAGAAGGCTAACACAGTTTGTGTAGAGCCAACCTGCTCCACAGGAGCACAATCCAACTGTGATACACAACAACAAAGCCTTCTCCCACATTAATGTAGGGTCGGCTAACTCCAACTGTCTAATGTACTACCATTCTTCGCGTGAGAAGAAATCAATATACACATGTTCACACCTTAGTAGGGGCATGCACGGTTTTGTGTAGAGCCAACCTGCTCCTCAGGAGCACAATCCAACTGTCTAATTACAAAACAACAACAATTCCTTTTCCCACATAAAGTAGGGTCGGCTAAATCCAACTATCTAATGTACTATTACTTTTCGCATGAGAATAAATCCATATACACATGCTCACACCTTAGTAGGTGCATGCATTGTTTTTGGATTGGACAGGTACCAATCCAATCCATATGGATTTGACCCTAAACCCGTTGATATCAAATGTACTAGTTCCAATCGGGTACTCAGTCTAGATGTGACCCATGAAATCTGATGTCCCAACGCGGGGAGGCCACCCATCCACCTGCATAGCTTGGGGAATCTCTACTCTCGGGCCCTCTTGTTTGCGTGATAGATAAACAGTCATCGTCAATCTTTATATAAAAGATAATTTAATCTTACTACGGGGTTCCCTTTTTCCCATAGACAGAGACTAAGTGCGAGATGTGTGTTTGTTTTCTTTAGAGTTGCTCAATCTTGTTATTATTTTCTTTATCGACTCCTTTATCTTGGAGGCATAATTAGGATTTTAATGAATACTCTTGTTCATGATGGTCTATTAACATGTTGTATGGTGATGATGTTAATTGGATTGGGTAATCATGTCTTTGATGTGTCGGAACTCTTACCTCAATATACAACGAATGTTTGGGTTGCTTCCTTGCCATAGGACGTATGGTTTTGATTTAAGTTTGACCTGATGAATACAAATCAACCAGAATATAGTTAGAGTTAATTGGTTAATAAATCCTATCCAGAATATCCTGGTTTTATATGAGTTAGAGTTAATAAATCATTTTTTTATTAAGTACTACTGCTTGTTGCATAGGACAACTTACAACTTACAGTATAGCATCTACACATTTTGCAATTTTAACCATCATCAGATCTCTGTTCATTTCTTTATTTCCACTGTTTGTACTATAAGTGGTGGAAATTGAGAATTGACGTTTGGAAAATTTTGCGGCACAAAAAATTAGC
This sequence comes from Ottelia alismoides, assembly GCA_037367405.1. Taxonomy (NCBI): domain Eukaryota; kingdom Viridiplantae; phylum Streptophyta; class Magnoliopsida; order Alismatales; family Hydrocharitaceae; genus Ottelia; species Ottelia alismoides. Next base: position 560,165 of record JAZKJV010000190.1, on the reverse strand, counting down.
AGAACACGAGATATATATGCAGATATTTACAAATGTTTTAGATGATAATTTTAAAAGGAATTTGTAGGTACTTCCCGATCACTCAAATTAGACCAAGTGTATTTTTTTGTAGTGATGATCCATGGGTATCCACGGGTACCCGTGACCCATTCACGTAGGACAGGTACCCATTGGAATCGGATACCCATTGGAACAGGTCAGGTTGATCCGTGATCTGTTAATGACAAGTCGGGATGGATCAGGGACCGAATGGATTGGGTACACACCTCGTTCACATCCTTGGTCCTTAGGACATAATCTGGTCTTATACAATATGGGCACAAAGTAGAAACCCATGACAAATTGATACTTTGCATGATCCAACTGTACATTTAATTCTGAAAACATAACCCTAAAGCATATCAAGATCTGGCTATTGAAAAAAATTGATAAATGAACTCCTGCATTGAGCACATCAGTACGTGGAAGAAATACAAACCCTTCCGAACTTAACCAACAAACGCATGTGCCCCTACCTATGTCATAATTACATGACCCCCTTACAAAACATCTACATACAAACTCTAAGATGTCATTTTTTTGTCTTCCCTCCTCGTCACCCTCTCTCTCTCTCTCTATCTATCTCAAACCTTCTCAATGACAATGATAACTATAACAACGACGACAAAGATGAAAGCGATGACTACTATGAAGATGAAGATAATGATGACGACGATGAAGACCCCCCATCCAAATGATTTTAATTCAAAAATCCTCCATTGATCTTTCACGAAGAAAGAAAATTACAAAACCAGAAACTGGTAAATCACACAGCGATAAACATGGGGTTCAACGATCTTGCTACTTCCAACATTTTGTGGTGATGATATTGCCTTTTCTTTCATCTAAATGTCTAACCTTCCAGATCCAGTATATTTTGGCTATAAGATCTAAGCAAGCAAATTTATTAGATGAGATGTCACAACAAAAGTGTACATCCCGCCATCGTTAGTTTATTTTGAAGCCATCATATGGCAAAGGGGTAGACCTTTACTCATTAAAATCCTGCATAAAGGTTATCGAACTTTGGCTTCAAGGCCTACATCTTAACATCTTAACAAGTGGAAGAGTGTATGTCAAAATTTATGCCAAGGCGGTACGTGCATGCACTGCCTTAATAAAAGGCCTACCTCTAAGCCTTTCCAATTCCAGCTTCTATCTGGTCTTCATGAACCTAATAGCAAGTAACAGCAATTTACTCTTACCAACCCGTAACTTAAGTTCGTGTTTCGTCTAATGCAGGAGGGCATTGAAAAGGCACTAAACATAAATAAATAATACCAGCAGGCCTGATTAGCTCAGTTGGTTAGAACTTCTTGCTAATAATGTGAAGGTCGCATATTTGAGACCTGCATAGACCATTAAAAAGACAGTAAACATAAATATACATTACCTGTGGGCGTATTACCTCGGTAAGTTGGAATTTTGTGCTAATATTGTGAAGGTTGCATGTTTGAAATCTGTATGGACCATTATTTTACATATTATTGTGGTACATTGCGAAGCCCGGTATGGCGGTATGTATAAATATGTGATTTCCTACTGGAATTGTATTTTTTTCATTTTGGAATATAATAAAAGGATCAGGACCCACAAAATCTTCACTCCCTAGATAAGCCATCACGTCTCTAACTCTACCCTTCCCAAGGGATGGAGTTTAATAGGAGAAAATCTTAATAATGACATGCATGGTGTGAATTAGCAAGATTGGCGAACATGGAAGTAGTGAAGCCAAGTACACACATATACATAACAAATTTGAATATCCTCTGGACTTGTACAGTCTCAGACTGGAACAAAAGGATCAGGGCCTCATGGTTGATTTTTGATTTTTCTACGGGAAAGTCCCGCTCTTCGGATAACCCCATTGCATCTCCCTATCTTCCATTCCCAATGGAGTTTGGCTATAGAAGACCATAATAACAACACATGTACAACAAAATAGCAATATTGACAAAGGTTGATGAAGCAAGATTAACTTTTAAAAAAATGATGGATGAACATCCCGTAGATGCCCATCCAAGAATTTAATTAATCAACATAAACCAATTCATTAAAAGGGTTTTAGCATGCTCAATTACATTCTCACAATAGAACCTCTCCCTTTGAAGACTAAACTGCTTCTATCCAACCAGACAGCCTACATGTGCACACACCCTAATCCTGCCTTCGATAGAGCCACGTCAGTCGTCGTTACCAAAAGAACCCAGAATGAAGCCACCCTATTCCACTGAATGCCAAGGATGTTTGCAGTTGCCCAGACCTCCTTTGAAACCAAACATCTAAAGAACAAGTACTCTAAGTCTTCAGCCACTTCGCCGCATCACCCGCAAGCTTCATTGCAGCCTGGAAATATATTGCTCTTCTAACTACAAACACCAACAACAACAAAGCATATACCCATAATGTCTTCTTAAATCCATGTTGAAAAGATCCAAAGTGTTTTGAGACAATTCCTAAATAGTGTTCTTAAAAAGAACGATATTTAGGAATTCGTCTCTCTTGTGTTGGTGTCAGGTATATAACATGCAACCCTCTTCAATTTACCCCGGCTTGGATCGGCCATGGTTGAGTTCTTTGTTCTTCTAATAATCGTCACAATTTGGTCTCTTCACATTAGCCACATGAAAACCTTAACACTTACGGGGATTTTCCAACCCCAAATCCTGGCAGTCCCTCAATGTCTCCACTTCGCCCATCACGTAATGATTAGAGATCACCTCATGTGCCTTTATAACAGTAAAAATCTCATTACGCCAGCAACATGCATCCTTCCCTTTGGATGGCTCCTCCGCTCTCTCCAACTAATTTGTCCATGTTGAGAAATCTTTTAATCTCTATTTTGACAACACCATGAAAGTAGGTGTCTATGTGTAACATCCGGTTTCCAATCAAACCCGAACTCGACCCGATTTGGGTCCGAATAACCCGATAAAGTTATATGACAATAATAGATAACCTAAAACGAATAATTGATCGTGAATCAAAAGTCGTTCGGGCAAAATCGACCAAAAATCGGTCGCTTCGTAATGCGCGCCGCGAAAAAGCCGCGACGCAAATTCGGAAACCGCGAAACAAACCGAGACCATCATTAGAACTGATTCGACGATACAAGACCAACAGAATCGACCGTTCGTCAATCGGAGGTCATTTGATATTTTAAAATCACAAAATTCTATCTTAAACAAAAACCGTATCCGAAAATTTCGGGTATTCAAAACTCGAGCGGATGTATATCAATATTATATTCATATTGATCGGTGTTCAGAGACGATCAAAACAAGATATTTCGCGTCAAAATCCGAAACCCGGGGCGCATATGCGATCAACTTTAAGTTGATAGAGTTTTGGTAAAATATATATATATATAAAATATAAACAGAAATTCCCTGCTACCGTGTACCCAGACTGCTATATATAAAAAAAACAACAGCCACTTGGCTTTGCTTCTCCATCCACGGGTCAACAACAAGTTGTTTCTTTTCCCTATAAATAGACACCCAAAATCCTATTGAGATGTCTCGTTTCTCCTCCCAGCCGAAAGAAGCCAACCACATGCCCTTTCCTTTCAAACTCTCTACAACCTGGAGCTCTGTTTCCAGCCTTAAGAACTGAGGTGTTTCCCTGCTACAGTCCATGTACAGTTGCTGAAAGCCTCTTCAATTGTCTCTGAAATAGAGATTTTTAAGGTACAAATCCCTCTCCCCCTCTTTGCTGCCATGCATGTCTAACATTTAAGCCTTCTCTTTGCTACCCTAATGAAATTCATATCATCTTGATAGCATGTAATGATGCTTATATACAAAATTTTTATTATTGATACTGGAAATTGTTCCCCTTTCTATTATCAACATCTCTTCCCATATCTTTCCCCAACGGAGGAGGAATTCGGAGCTCCTTACTGGAGCTTCTGCTGCTGCTGAAATCAGCAATTACAGATGCTTTTGTAGCAGCAATTGGAGCTGTTGCTGCTCCAAGAGCAGACCCATGCTGCTACCTCCAAGCCACCATTTCTAAATTCTTAAGTAGCTGCATTTAGGCTCTTTTCTCCACCATTTTGAGGATCTAAAAAGATACATTTATACCCCCTCTTGCTGCCAATCTATGTAGTTTTGAAACCAAACTCAAAATCAAGTTCTCTTAAATCTTTTGATCTATAAAAAAAATTGAAATTATTGCAGATCTGAGTAGTGCTCATGTTATTGAGATCTTGGAGATGGAATTAGGGGTTTTGCATGTAAATTTTACTCTTTAAAAAGCCTCTAATATATATTTTCTAAGTTTCAAATTCAAATTAGAATTTAAACTTCTGATTTCATAGTTAGAAAAGAAGAAATTGGGGGTATTTTGTTGTAAAATTCTGCTACTGGAAGTGTATAAAAAAAGATGAATCTGGAGGGAAATTTGGGATATTATAGCATTTTCTACTACTGTTTGATACTGAATTTCGGGGACGTATAGGCACGTTGTTACTATTGATTTTGCCATCTATTAATTAAGAAAAATTGAGAGCTTAATAGCAAAATTTGTTACTGAACTTTAATTGAATAATTGAGAAACATTGATGGTATTTTCATGCATGTACTGCTGCTAAATTACTCTGATTTGTTAATAAAAAAGTTTGGGGTTTTAACATGTAATTAATTACTAAACTTTGAATATTAGAAAAATTCTATGGGGGTATCATGCACACTTCTGCTAATAAATTAGTATTGAATGTTTGAAAAATATAAGAAGTTTCTATGCACGTTTCTACTGCAAATTATTCAAATTTCACTATATAAGACGATCCAAGGAAATTGTGTCTTGTGATGTGGTTGGAGAAAATCAAAAGATCTTCATCATTATGAATAGTAGAAATGGATTAATATGGAGTTTTCTCTCAATATAATAGTATATATATGTGGCAGCTTTGTCAAACATAGTTATGTGATTGTTTATGTCATCTCTGTTAACTCTTTTGCCTACAAGACTTGAGCTTGAATATAGATGAAATAATGTAGCACTTAAAGACAATGAGCATGATATCTAATTTGGCCTAAATTTTCTTGTGATAAATCTTAGAAGAAGACAAACTAATCATTCCACTGCAAAATAGCAGCACATTGTCTAATTATAAATTGTTCATGATGCAAGTTATGAGAAGTTGGAGAACAATACAATGTAAGAAGAAGCTCTTACATTTGATACATGCAATATAAGTCGTAAGCTATGATAGATGACCATGATCCTCATGATTTTAGGTCTTGTTTAGTAAACCTTAAACAATCAATTATAAACTCTTATCATCTATGAGCAGTTTGTATCATCCTTATGATCTATCAGGCAGAGTCTCGGATCATCTATGCCTGGCAAGTCAACCATTGGGAATACAAGACCTAGTAAGGGCTCTTTGAATCTTCTCTCTCAATAAACAAATGTATGCCAACAAGAATTAGGAAAAGCTATAACATTGGAATATGAATTGAATCTATATGACTGTGAATCAGTGATACCAAACATATTGCCGGTCATGGTGACTTTTACACCTGACCGTGCGAGAGCGCGGTGACTCTCAACTGGACGGAAGAAAGGAAGCTCAGTTGGGCAGCGGTCGCCAAGTGCGCGGATCTAGGATCCCAGTCCCTTTTCGGTTTTTACCCGAGCTCGCAGTGTTTTTACGCCTCTTGGGATCCCAATTTTAGACCAGTTACGCTGACCCTGTTTTAGGATACCCAGGCGGGGGATCCTTGGTTTTCAGTTTTACGTACGAGCTCGGTTGCCCGTACTAGTCGGGTTGTTTTCTAAAGCGACTTTTCCGGGAAGTCTCTTTCACCCGTCTCAGTGGCGTATTTTGGGAGTAGACATATCCCCTATTGGACCGCGCTTCCAATTAGAAGGCGAGACGGAAGAGCCCTTTTGTTGGCTTCTTCACCGCTTGAGTTTTCCTTTCGCCAACAGACTTGGCGATTCTACATCTAGATCATCCATATCTATATATCTACATCATTTAGAGTTACATCTGAGACAGTTGCACTTGAGGTTTGAAGGGATTACAATCAAAGTTGAGTAAATGGAAATAACTACACTCTGAATCGAAATCTCATTAAGCTAGTGGACGTGTTGGGAACTTAGTTAGGATGCATTATACTACACCGCATGCCTACGGAGGCACCCCAACCCTAAGGCATTCTCCAAGTCTTAGAGTCATAGTGTGAGGTTTCACATGAACCAAGACCACAGACTATCCACTAGACTTAAGAATATAATAAATTAATATATCTTGTCATCTCATCTTTTCCATCATCACTCATAAATATGATCTCTGAGTACTACGAGAATAAAATGTACATCAGTTACGATAGAAATATGCTTATGTGGGGAAAGTTGGGGTAATAACTAATCATAAGAGGTGCTTACTAGAATTTGGAAACCTTTTTCATTTGCAAAGTAGAAATAAATTTTAATTTGAGTTGTTCTTGCCTCTCTACTTGCTTGCTTTTGGTCACAATAAATGCCTGTTATTTTTATATAAGTTTTGGGAGGTACCAGCAACCGCTGACGCCTCTTCTTTCCTAACATGTTTGGCAGGCAAACAGCCTGCAGTTTAGCAGCAGCTCAGTAGCTATACATGCTTCCTGGAGACAGAGTATATACTAGACGGTATGAATTACTTTGTCTTAGTTTTTGTTCACATATGCTATCTCTTTTGTATCACATTTTGGGATATATGTTGTAAAATGGAAGATCCTAGTATATGTTGTAAATTGATATGAATATTAATGAAAAGAAATTTTGGTGTCATATTGTCTCTTTTACTTGTGGTTATGTCTTGGAAATGAATGTCATAATTGCGCGAAAAATTTTCTATGTTTTTGCGCGACTTGAGCGATCAAATGTGAATAAAATAATGCGAGATGCGCGTAAACGGGTACCCGGATCCTTGGGAGTTCACACTATGACCCCCCATCCCAAACATCGATCGCATTTGCCTCCATATTCGCGATCAAAGCAAAAGCCTCAAAAACAAGTCACATAAGGCCCCCTCATCCGTCTAGTCATCCCTCCAGAAAAAAACCCTCTTTCATCTCCTAAAATAGGTCGAAGAAAGGTAGCTATCTCAGGCATGATCGAACAGGTACCCCTCTAACAGGTAGACAGCGATACCACCACATCCACCTGAGCCCGAAAGTCCATATGAGACACCATATATGTCCCTCACCAACATGGAAAGCAAGTCACATCCCTCAACCCAAATCCTCATAACCCATCGAACGCAGTGCCTTGTTCATAACTTCAAGACGTAAAATCCCAAGACCTCCCATCCTAGTGGGCCACGTCACCACATCCCAACCAACCAATGCGAGACCCCTACCTTCCTTGGATGATGACCAGAAAAACTGTTGCATCAATGCCTCTAGCCTCTTACGTATGCCCACAGGTACGACCGGCGTCAAGAGGAAAAAAAAACATGAATCGCAAACAAACCAACCATCATCAAGACCAAACTCTCTGCCCTCAACAAACACGAAGCTTTTCAACCTGCCAACTTCCTCTCCGGCTTCTCAACAACATGCAACCAATCCACATGCCTAAGCCTCCCACTCATCAAAAGCAAGCCAATGTTAGTTATAGGCAAACTATTATGCAAAGTGCTCAAAATTGTCATGCATATGTGAACCAGACCTGGATATAGATTAAAGGAATCAAATGTCGACTCTTAGCCATTGACCCTCAACCTTGACAGCCTCCAAAAATATCCAGGACTGCCCTGATCGCCTTACACTCCCTTGCACCACCTTCAATAAAAAATGGCATCGTCGGCAATACTGCAACACATGGATCGAGGGGTCATCCCTCGTCTATCCCATGGCCTCAAATTTCAGCGAAATTCGATCGAATTTCTGTCGAATATCGATATCCTATCGAAATCGAAATTCGACCGAAATGGTCGAGATGACTGAAATATGGGGGTGCTAGTACAAAAAATGATTGAAATTTCGCTCGTGACCAAAATTCTGTTTCGATCAGTCACTGAAATGGGGACCGAAACCGAAATTTAGGGCCCCGGTCTAGCCCCTGACAAAACTATCTTCCTCTGCAAGCCCTGTCATAACTTCCTAAGCATCTATAGACAAAACAAACAACAGGGAGGCCAACAGGCAACCCTGCTTCACTCCACACTGCAGCTGGAAGAAACCACCTTTCTGTTTGACATTCACCGAGACTGAGCAAGATAAAGTAGTGATACACATCCTCATCCAGCTCACCCACACATCCGAGAAGCCCCTATAGACCAAGTATGCCCAAATAAAGTTATGATTCGTACAATCATAGGCCATCGAGAAGTCCAAGTTCCACAGAAAGTCGATCACCCATCTTCTCTTCCAATCTAAAACGATCTCTGAAGCCATGACGACCCCATCCAATAATTGACGCCATGGAATAAAAGCAAACTAAGATGGTAAAACAAGCTCATCAAGAACCCACCTGAGCCGATTAGCAAGGACCTTGACCACAAGGAGGTAAATTTCGTTAGAAAGAGCGACGGGCTTAAAATCTTCAATTCACCCGACCACCTCTTTTTTCAGGAGCAAGAAGATCAAAGATCTATTCAGCTTCTCCAACCTCCTGATCGCACTTCTAAACTCCATAACCTAGGCCATGGCATCTTCTTCGATCACACCCAAGAATTCTCGGTAAAAGAAGATCGATATACCATCTGGATCTGGGCATCTGTCAGCATTAAGACCAAAAAATCGTTATACACACCTCCTCCCTGGAAAAATCAGAAATAAATCCTTTCAGCATGCTCAAGACCCAGAGATTGAACTCCCTTCCGAAGCCATCTGGACCCCGAGGATGGCACCCTCGAGATGACCACTCGAAAGCGTGCCACCATTGCCGCACCAATCGCACCATCATCCTGAATCCCTTCACCCCAACCTGTAGACATGTATCCAATTTCTTCTCCTTTAACCATTGGACGTGACATGAAAAAATCTAGTGTTCGTATCACCCTTCTTCATCCATTTTTGCATTGATCTTCGCCTCTACTCCATTTCCTTGTTATCGTCCTCGATAACCATCTTCTTATACTCAATTCTAGACAGCCTCTCTTCCATTTTAAGATCCCTCTAGTCATCCACACCATCCAAACGAGTAATATTCCCCTATGTTTTTTGTCTCCTCGCCTCCTGCACTTGTCGCGGCTCCCTCTTGTGCTTCTTCAACAATTGTCGCAACCCAATAATCTTATGAGCCATCCTCCGTGCCGCCGATCCGTGAACATGAAATGATGACCAAAATTCTTCGACCAGATTTCTAAAGCCCTCTTTCCTCATCCATGGCTTCTTAAACATGAACAAATAGTGAAGAATCAAACCCTCGTCAAAGTCCCATCAAATAAGCGTATGATCTGACTTCGACCTTGGCAGCACCCTAGTCGAGAACAAATGGAACAGCTCCACCCACACTAAGAAATGAGCCAACTAAGACCTAAAGGAGCTATTCATCTACCATTCATGACGTACACGACCTCCAACACAGACCCCCTGATGAAATCCAAGAAAGACAGATCCAAGGTCATGGCCACCCATGTCACCATGTCGATTCGAAGCGAACAAATTCACACTAAAGTCTCCGTCAATAAGACAAGGGACATTCAAAAATTCCCACCAGCAGATCGAAACTCCTCTCGGATGGTCACACTCGGTAGACCACTAGTTATTCCATACACCCAAGAAAACAGCACACTTCCCACCCCAAACTTGTACTCGAAGACAACAAAGACCGATATGAGGCCCAATCTTTTCTCGAGCAAATCAAAGAGGTCTACGTTCTAGACAAACACCAAACCGCCAGCATTCCTAATAGTTGAGCTCGCCGTGAAGGCCGACAGCATGGGACCTAACACCAACTTCTACAATGCTTCGTCCCACGACCGGATCTTCGACTCATATACAAAAGACGCATCAGCATGCCACATACACAACAAATTCCTCTCATTGCACCTCTTCGCACAATCGCTCAACCCTTGAATATTCCACGAGACAACCTTCATTGAGATATCGCTTCTCCCACGTTGGGAACGACGCCCACACTTTGCGACACGAGAAGCCAAGATGGTCTCTATTGTGTCACCCAACTCCACAAGTGTACCAGCAACTAGCATGTCACTTTCATCTGAGGCCGCAGCATTCCGCATCGTAACACTCGCTGAAACGACCAACTCTAAGTTATACGCAAGCTCCCACTCAAGCCACTCCATGGCAACTGTTTTCCTCCTCTTGTGTGAGAACCATAACGAGGTCTTTACTCGTACTCTTATTTCTACTACTCTACGCCAACTCCTTTACCTTACCCATCGTTGCCTTAAGAACACGAATGGCATCCCTCATTACCTACCTATTTGCCAGAGGCAGAGGGATTCCTCTCCCCTCCACCCTCTTTGAAACCTCCACTTTGTACGTGCCTCCAAACTCAACACCACCTGCTCCATCTACCTCCTGAAAAGATAAAAACTCAACATGCTCCCATGGTTCAGCTCCTCCATCGAACATAGGTAACGTCGAGGCTCTGGATGAAGAGTTGAGCGGTCAGAAGCCCAACTCCCTCTACGAGCACCTCCTACATCCACGAGTTGCCCTCTTACAACACCTGCCCCAACATCCCTACCGCTCGAGAAATTTAGAGGGGCTCCGCCCACACACCCCGAGCCACCCGATGGAGGCAAGCCAACCATCTGCACCGTGAATCGAGGAGGATGACTCCTAATGACAGCTCCTTCAACTCCTCACGCGCCTCGCCCACCGCCGACGCTTAGGTAGGGGGCATCGAGATTGGAGTGCCCACACTCCCCACCATAGAAGCCCTAATTGGGCGCTTCGAACCACTCGGGTCCATAAATCCTAAATCCAAAAAGGTCGGGTTTGGATTCCCTGAGAATAGACCACGATTTGAGGTCCGATAAGAAGGAATCTAGTCCTTAGATCTTATCTGACTACCTCCATCTGGAAGCGGTCCCCAAGTAACTGCATTTCTAAAAGATCGATCCAATGGTCCTTTAACTGAAGGAAATAATTGCCCTGCAAGTTTCACTGCCCTCTCCCCCCAAAAAGTAGGGCACAAATCGTCCCTCGCAGTTCTCGCTCCCACCAACATCCCCTGGAAGCCCCGCCTCCATCTCCCAAAACAACTGCAACAGTGGTTGTTGCATCATCATCTCCTGCCTGTTAGGCAACCTGGGAGGACCTTCAAAGAGAGTGAAAAGAAGCTCCGTTCAACCCAAAACTCCAACGAAGAAGGAATCGCGGCCTTGACCCTCTCACCTAAGCCACAACGAAGAGAGCTCTCCAGGACTGAGCCCATCTTGGCGAATCGCCATGATGCCCCCAACCGACCAAAGAGCCTTTGTCACCTTAGAAACCTCCTACACCTCAAGGGAGAACCTTCAATGGAAATAAAACAACATTAGGCTCACAAAATCGCTCAGTCATGGCCTCCACCATCGAACTTTAATATGCTTAACCCTCCCACCCCCACCCCTCCCCCCGCCCTTTAAAAATGTGATGCCTCCTCTGTTGAAAATCCCCTGACATAAATAGTGTCATTGTCCAGGAACACAGCACCATCATCACAACCCCCTTGCTCGCATCCTTCACTTTATCCCTCCAAATGGAGAAGCTCTCTCTCAGACCATCTGCAATAAGAAGACCGTCAATGTGCCTCGGACTTATCGCAGATTGAAGGCTCCCACCAAAAGCACCGCTTTGAAGCACGCATGTATGGTTACGATGGCCTGACATCCTGCATTAAAAGCAAAGTGGCTCCTTCTCCTTGCACACTTTGGCCTTCACCCCACATCAGAAACACAAGGCACCTCAAGGATCTTTCCTTTCCGCCTCTTAAGCTTTGGAAAATCCCAACCTTCACCTTCACGGCCAGGCTTGACACCCCAAGCCTCTGTTGGCGTGAAAGGAAATATCAGCGATATATCGATATCGACATGTGACCGATATGGGAACCGATATAGCGATATATCCCAATTTCCAAACATTTTCTTCACAAAGGCTCGTGATATGGTCGATATTTCGGCGATATATCCTCGATATATCGTCGAAATATCATATCGATACGATATCGATATCGATATGACCTTCCATATTTGTTGGTGCACCTAAGTCAATGAGATATTCGCCAAAACCTCCTCCCCATCTTGCGTACCATAGAGAACCTCCTCCCCCTTCTTTTCGATGGCACTCTCTCTCCCAGAGTCTTCAACGAAGATCCAGCAAGCACCACAGTTGCCTTCCCCTTCCCAGAGCCTTTATATTTTCCTCCATTCTCCTTAAAATCATGAAGCAAGATTAGTGAGCTCGTGTATGTCACAATATGATTACTAATTCTTAGTGATGAAGTATTGCCTTTCTTCATGAAAGATCAACCGAGGGTATATGAAACGAACTCAATTTGGAGGGAAGCAATTATTGCAGTTGTTTTCATCATTGACATCTTAATCGTCATCTTTGTAGTAACCGTTGTCTTTGTTGTCATAATCATCAATATCATTTTAACCATCAAGAAGGCTCCAACAAGAGGGGGACGAAAAGAGAGAAGATTACGGAGGACCAAAAAATAGATATCTAAGATTTAGTGTTATTTTCTAAAATTGTGTATTGCATTTAAGTCCTCTCATCGAGATAATGACATGACTCGTATATGTTAATGACAAGAGCACGAGTATCACTATAGATGTTTACTAGGAGGCATCATGCAATTGTGAAATAAACAGGGACACATGCTATTAGCAAAGTTTGGAAGGATACAAATGTAGAAATCCCAATAAATAAATAGGTTATCATGGGCATGATCACACAAACAGGAAAACAAATTGAGAATAGAAGGGACTATAAAGCCAAGTGAAACTAGGGAACAACATATGATCTTTTGAAGAAAAAAACATCATAAGAAACCACGACCATTCATAAGATGTTAGTATTTCTAGTAACACCTCTCACATATATGTGCCACCTCACACGTGAAGAATAGTGACCACATCCCAGTCACAAATAGATTTATGCATGTGAAATGTAATAGTAAAACTCCAAGGATAAGTAGTAGATAAAATTCATGAAGCAAGCATAGAAGAACAAAAATCTTCGTAAACAAGAACTCCAATAAGCTGAACAAGAATAGAGTAGATGGGAAAGACTTCACTCCGATAATACATATCGTGTTCTCTCTAACATGAACCATGATAACATGCAAATAGTGCGGTCTTTCTTTACAAGAGCATATGATCATAAAATAAAGATCCATTCACAAGGAATAAAGTAATGAGTTGTGCATAAAAAGTTTAATAACAAGAGTAGAGAAAGAATGCAAATAGGTCTTGATCTGATTGTAAGTGCTCCTAATATCAGCACAGGTGCGGTCCTGCAAGTTTGGTGAAAGGTTTTGGACCTTTGGTTTGGCGTGTGTCAGGACTCCTGCAAGTTTGGTGAAAGAGCTATTTCCCATCATGGGTATGCGCGGGATAAAAATCCCAGGAATAGGCATGTGCTGAAACTAATGCCCACAATAGGGACATATCGGTAAATCATTTGTCGTGAATGGCAAATCACTGCAAATGATTTGCCGTTAACTTAATTCAACGTTTAACATGTATGTATTATAATAATAAAGTAAAGCTTATGTTATATATATTATAATAATATTAAAGTTTGATTTTGTGCGGTTTGTGAGTGCACTGAGTGGTTAGATTACCTTCCAGAATATGGTCGGATCATTGAAGAACTCGGCGGCGGTCATCCGTATGGGGTCGAACTTTTCACTAGGATGAAAACGGATCGGATACATGCCTATTTCCATATCCATATTTAGTGTATCTCTATCGAATTCGGATACGGATATGATTGGGATATGCATTAAGGAAACCATGTCATTAAAAATATGGATACGAATTCGAATCGGATATTTATCGAATACGAATACGGATCGAATAAACAGCGGACCCGAATATGGATCAAATAAAAAGTCAATCCGAATTTGAATCCAATATAGAATGAATCCAAATTTCGATCCGATAAACATGGAATCTGAATATGAATCGAAAAAGGGTTAAATAGGGCTGCCCCATGGGGGGAGCTAACTTGGCTCCCCCGCCCCATTTCGCTCGGGTTTTTTTATTTTTTTTGAAAATTTCTTCCGGATACAAAAAATTATCAAATACGGATATCAGTATCTGAATATTAATCGATACAGATCGAATGTAAAAATTTTCCGGATACGGATTCAGATAGTGGTAATTGCTTGAATATCCAGATCTGGATCCGGATCTAAATATCTGAATGCCAACATTAATATTATTTATATATTAGTTAATATAATAGAAGTCATGTTCCTGTGTTATTATATTATTATTATATATTATATAATATAATAATGGTATTAATAAACTTCAGTTTGTTTGGGATGTGCATAGATGAAAGTTAGAAAACTGTGACCTCTTTTTGCTTGCGATCAAGAACGCATGTTATAGCGACACTCCCTTTTGTTATGATGCAACTTTTTTTTACTTCATTGCTACTTTTTAAAATCATTATGAACTTTGATAAAAGAAATTGAACTCGTATTTGTATGTGGTCTTTATTCGATGGGTAAAATGGGGCTGCCCCATGGGGGGAACTAACTTGGCTCCCCCCGCCCCATTTCGCCCGGGTTTTTTATTTTTTTGAAATTTCTTCTGTGAATTTTCATCAATATATCCATAAATATGTCATTAAAATTTCGTGCGAAACAGAGACTCCTACGGCCTCCATCCAGATGGGGTCTTTTTTAGCAATTTTGTTACCGTTAAAATGACTGTCTGGATGGAGGCCGTAGCAGTCTCTGTTTCGCACGAAATTTTAATGACATAATATAGGGATATAATGATGAAATTCCACGAAGAAATTTTCAAAAAAATAAAAAAAAAATAATCCTTTTCTTTATCATGTAGTTCTAATAAACAAGTAGATATCGACAAGGAGAAAGAATTAAACAACAACAAGCACTGATTATATGTAGAGGATGGATCGATAACATCGTATTGTTGTATAAGACAATGCCCAACACGAACATGTAGTAAGGAAAATATTGGTTAAACATATACCACCTATGTATTTCTTTTTCGATTTCTTCTCCATTCTTTCTTCATGTTAGCGTTTATAACCAGTGGCATATTTTATATTTTAGTTTGTTTCTATGTTAGCTACTTCCTTTTGCAATCATTCTAAGTTTACGAGTTATGTTGTGGATTGTTACATAATTTCCATCCACGGGATGTTGGGGTTTCACATTATATAAGAAAACCTACCACATGACTAAAATTCATTCCATTGATTTTTATTTTTCTATATGGTATCAGAGTGAGGATCCTAAACCAGAATTCTTACCCAAACTCTTGTCGTCACTAGTAGCCTGGACACCACTATCCATCCAACGCCAGCATTGTCGCCTCAACCCTAGCGACAGTCGCACCTCATCTGCTTCCCTAGTGGAGATGTGCCCCTCACAGGTGCTTCCACACTCTCACCACTTCTGGGGATTCCTCACAACATCCACACTGCAGTCGCTCCTCCTAGGCATGTGTGTGGTCCAACATCTTTTGTCACCACCATCTTTAGTGCTCTCACCGTTGCAAACACTAATGCTTGACTAAATATCATCATAATCATTTTATTTTCTCTCCATGATCACAGTGGCCACGACTCCAGCAAAGACTAAATCCATGATATCCACCTCGTTCATGGTAGTTCAAAGGGCCTCTATCAAACTAAAGGGTGTAGACAACTATGTGCTCTGGTCTCGACCCTTCAAGGTGTTCACTTATGGTCAATGGAAAATATATATTCTTGAAGGAAAAACTATATTATGATAAAGGATCCATTAAAAGAAACGTACAAGAAAAAGATTCCCAATTGAGCAATAGATATCAAGTCATGACATGGTCGGCAAATAGCATTGAGCCCAACACCACAGTCAATAACATATACAAAGCGACAGTTAAGGATGTGTGAGGTGAAGTGGCTCAGGTATTCTCTATAAATGACCAAATCTCATCTCACATATATCTACATGCAGATTCGGTCTGCTTCTTAAGACGAAACCTCGCTTGTGGAGTACTACCAACAAATCATTGGTCTATATGAGTAACTCGGGCCGAGCTAGATTAGAACCATCGTAGAAATATCACCAGTGAATTTACACTATGTCCCCCCATTAACCGCTCGGGCATCGACCTCGGTTATTTTTCAGCATGCATGTAAGCATGTTATCCCAAACATGTGACAGAAGATTTGAGTGGCAAGTTTATAGGTTCCTTACTGAATTACATCATGGCTATCATACAGTGAAGGATATGTTCCTCTTACATCAAGGTGACTTTGACTGCAGGCAACAACTCAAGACTTCTATTGGGTAAATAAGTTCTACGCAAGCTATAGGGATTATTTTTTTTTTAGCCAGCTAAGAGAGGACGAGGATGGTCCAAGAAGTGTTAAAAAGAGACTATACGAAGGGAACTTAGTTTTTTGGATTTAAGCTCGAGATTGACCCAAGACAGATCTGAATGGAGGCAAAGAATCCACGTAGCCGACTTTACTTAATTGTGGGAAAAAGCTTTGTTATTGTCGTTGATAATACATATATGAATTATATATGTATATACCAGTATAATAAATATACATATCCTCCATTCTTCAGGCATTTTCTTGCTTCGCCAAATAATATTGAATGAATTTGTAATCCAAGTCAAACCACACTCACCTAGAACTCTTCATACTTCTATAAGAATGTCATCAAGTTTTACACCTTTCCCATGTTTCATGTCATAACCTTCAAAACCTCCTTTATTTCCTTCCTTTGTATTCTTCTATAGCTTGTGTGATTCAAGTAACTTTCGCTACTAGCTAGATCACCCAAAGTGATCTATTTATTTCCTTCCCTAATGAAAAGCTTATGGAAATACCGCTTCCATCTACTCTCTATATCCTTCTAAGTAACAAGCATGTGTCCTTCCGCATCCTTAATGCATCTCACTTGAGAAAAGTTTTTGGTCTTTCTCTCTCTTGCTTTGACCAATCTAAATATATCCTTTTAGCCCTCCTTAGAGTTAGTTTCTGTACAAAACTTCATAAGCTTTTGACTTAGCTTCGCTTACAGCCTTCTTTGCTTCCTTCTTTGCTATCTTGTAGTTTGTGACAGTTTCCTTTGTTGCATCCTTATAGAGTGGACTAAGATAAAGCTAAGAAAAATGAGCTTATTACAGTGGACCATCCTATGTTCTATCCTTATATAGTGGACTTCATATTTAATCAAAATTGAACTACCTTTCCTCGGACTAAGATAAAGCTAAGAAAAGATTTGGACTCTTTTAAGAGCTTTGCTTGGATGAATCTCCATGTAGCTTTATTATATCTTTAGCCCTTTAGTCCTTGCTCTTTTTGTTATCGAACTGTATTAAACTACGAGTAGTAGTTGCTACTCATTTGTACGATAAGCATGGGTATTGTCCTCCTATATATTTTTTGTGTCATTGTAGGAGAGAAGAATGAATGAAATTGCCGCCTACTATATCAAAACAAATTATTGATCATCAAAACTCTTTTAAATATCAATAGAAATGATAAGTCGATATACTAAGGTGTAAGTCCTCTTCCACAACATTAAACACTTTTTTAAAAAACGGAGAGCGTCGATGAGCCCAAGTCTAAGTAAAACACATGCTAAGACTCAACAAAAGCCCTAGCATACACAAGCGCATGCAGAATAGATACAAAGACCAAGACATGTTAAGAGCCTTGCCATGCTCGAGAATAGTCAAAGAGGAGCAATGGTTATGGAGAGAAGATGTGGGATAGAGTGATGGTTAGAGGATAATAGGATTGAGGAGAGGATGCAACAAGGGTTAGCAAGGGTCGCCACTCATTTTACAAGTGTCCATTTTACCAGTGTTCAGAAATGAGACATCCTCTGTGATCACATGTGTATTCGGGTCCCCACCTAAAGCGCATACTCAATATGCAATCCATATGCGAGTCGGCAATTACTTGGGCTGTATATATTGCGATGCAGCGTGGGCCCCAAACATAGGGCCAAATATTTATTTATTTTTAATTGTCAATTTTATTTACGTTTTTAAGTTGTCGTAATTGTCTAATTAAATAATTGAGATCTCATGTGATCTCAACGTTTATTCGTAGAGTTAATTTTGGTCAAGAGTCTAATTAGGGTAATTAGAGGTCAATTGGAATTTTAAAATTTGTCAGAGTCCAATTAGGATAAGTTGGTTGTCAATTTTAATTAGTTTACTATTTTTGTTACCACATCTCTCCTATATAAAGAGATGGCAGTCCAATGTTTTTAGGGAGTCAAGTATTGATAATCAATTGAGATGTTTATCTCTCTCCTATCTCCTCTCCTTCTCTTTTCCCCACGTGGTCTTCACGGTTCTCCTTCTTCAACCTCTCGTTATCGACGAGTTTTTCTCTTCTCTTTTATCTACCAAATAATTTCTACCGTTCAAAATTAATTTATCGACACGCCAAAAAGCCGTTTGCATCATTTGGTATCAGAGCATGGATATTGAATCGTTCCTACGATTCAACGATCCCGTTGCATATTGGCGTTTGAAGCTTGATCTCAACAGCATATCTCATGGCCCGCAGTCTCGTTCGCGTCAACGAAAGTCCAAAAAGCGTCTTATGGCATCCCTGAAGGTTCAAGCATGGCTAGACGCGCAAATCGACGAAGAATCGCTTGATGACGACAAAAATCAGATCACGGAAGCTGTTGTATAGCCTGTTTGTGAACAAGAAAATGAAGGTACTTTCATTCCGAAGGGAGATTTAATTGATACAACTCCTGTGCCACCAAACAATGAAGACAAAGGGCTGATTTTTGATGAAAATGCGGACGAAGAATCTGGATTCGAAGTCGAAGTTGCGGTCTCGGAGATTTCAGATCAGCCGCCTTCGCCGATAGCGCCCCCGATGGCAGCCCCACCCCCCCAACAGCTCTCCAAACCCCTCTCGAGCCGCCGCACCAGCCCGCCGTCCTCCCTCGATGCCGTGCGCGCACCATCCCACCACGTGCGCCCGGCCCACTGCCAGGACCACCGCACACCCCCTGCGGCTCGCCCTTGCGCCGCGCGCGCCGTCACTGGGAACGAAATCAGCCAAACCAGGCCACCCAGGCGACCTCCACGGTGCCCTACCCGGCCACCGACCTCCTCCCGCACCACCCAGCACCGTTCCTGCGGTCCCAGCTCCGCCGCCAACATCGGGGTTCCCTCCTACGCCGGCCTCGTCAACGAAGGATTAGCCCAGCCCCATGCACCAACCTCGCGAGGCGAACACGCCATCGCCAAGCCACGCAACGCCCATGACAGCCCCCACCTCGGCATCGCCATACGCGACAGCGCCTCCCTCGACCCTCGCGGGTTTCAGCCTGCCACCGCCATCTGTGTACGACCCCTCGTCGTCGGCATCGAGTTCGATCTCAGCGGTGCAATGGGTGGCTTTGCCTTCGCCTGCGCCGCCGGAATAGGAAGCGAAGCCCTAGGGCTCGGCGCCGCCTAAGACGAGTGGAAGGGGTCCTGGGCGACTCCCCTAATTTCATTCCCTCGTACAACCAATCCCGTGGAAACAGGGATTGGGATTGGAGTGGGAATAATTGCAGCAAAGGCCCTCCTTGCAAAAATTGTTATATTAAGGTTACAGGAACAAACTTTTCCAACGAAAGGGCATTAGATAAAGGGGTAGGAAATTTCCAATCCCACCCCCTGGAGCGAAAATTTTTAAAGAAAAGGGCTGCAAACCAGCAATATGGG
Organism: Ottelia alismoides; assembly: GCA_037367405.1. Taxonomy (NCBI): domain Eukaryota; kingdom Viridiplantae; phylum Streptophyta; class Magnoliopsida; order Alismatales; family Hydrocharitaceae; genus Ottelia; species Ottelia alismoides. Next base: position 540,274 of record JAZKJV010000190.1, on the reverse strand, counting down.
GATCCTCCTTATCCCAATAGAACTAGGGCCTTGGGCTTCCCCTATATAAGGACCCCATGGCTTCATTCCTTGGACACATCTCCTCCCCTCCTCTCCTTGTGCCATTGCTTCACTATGGATTCCCCAAGGGCCGTATTTTCCATGCCTCATCAATTTTTCGGGCATCACGAGAAGGAGACGACAAGCAAAAAAACACCGTCGTTCGCGCCGCACATGTTCTTCAACCACGACGGCCGCGTCATCCCCGCCCGCGTATGGACTCCGCCGTTCGCTCCACACCAATTCTTCCAGACGATAGATGAGCACGTTGATTCATCCGCCAAGCCTGCAGATCCAGCAATTCGTCGGGAGACGAATTTTTAAAGCAGAGGAGAGTTGATGCAGCGTGGGCCCCAAACATAGGACCAAATATTTATTTATTTTTAATTGTCAATTTTATTTACGTTTTTAAGTTGTCGTAATTGTCTAATTAAATAATTAAGATCGCATGTGATCTCAACGTTTATTCGTAGAGTTAATTTTGGTCAAGAGTCTAATTAGGGTAATTAGAGGTCAATTGAAATTTTAAATTTGTTATAGTCCAATTAGGATAAGTTGGTTGTCAATTTTAATTAGTTTACTATTTTTGTAACCCATCTCTCCTATATAAAGAGATGGTAGTCCAATGCTTTTAGGGAGTCAAGTATTGATAATCAATTGAGATTTTTATCTCTCTCCTATCTCCTCTCCTTCTCTTTTCCCCACGTGGTCTTCACGGTTCTTCTTCTTCAACCTCTCGGTACCGACGAGTTTTTCTCTTCTCTTTTCTTCTACCAAATAATTTCTACCGTTCAAAATTAATTTATCGACGCGCCAAAAAGCCGTTTACATCATATTGCCTAGGCGCCCATATATGCGGCCTTTGGGCAGTTCTGTGGATGATTCACGGCTACTATTAATCAAATCCGTTTAGGAATCTTACTAAACGATCGATGGGGAGATTAAAACCCACAAAACCCCCCGTTCAATTCTTGATTCTCTGCTTTTTCCATTTAATCAAATATTTTTTTGAAGATGAATTAGATTAGAAATTTGGTTTGTATCTTCGGATATTATTCATTTGGGGACATGTGTTTAATAAGACATATTTAGCATTTTGTTGTGGTCCTTTTCTTAATATATATATATAGATGGCTTTTTCAAAGCATGAGTGAGAATTTGAAGGAAATATGTAGCTTCTTTGTTCCGACATCATAATTAAATATATTTATTTAATATTTTGATTAATACAAACTGCAAAATCTGCATATACTTGCAAAGCTGCATCCTAACTTTCTAAACCTTGCATTTTACAAGAGGTGACTAGATGAATGGTAGATTTTGAACCATCGGAATGAGGTTCCTAACAGCACTCGGTCGTTGACTTCTTGGGACGCAAACCTCATTGCTTTCATCTCAAGGGTTTACAGCACCACACGAATGGTTGCGGGGATGTCCCCAGATGTTTTCAGTGTGAATGTGTTGATTATCGTCGAAGGGACTGCAAGTGTATGAAGATTTTGGCATGCTTGCAATGAGACATCAAGGAAGCATGTAGGGTTGCGGTGGAAGTCAAAGCAATAGTGAAGGTAAAACAACCAGTTTAAAAGAAAAAAATCCTTCGTGGAGGTGATTTTAGGTGTGCCCTTCAGTCTACGTACGGGAGCCTACGTCATGGGGATCCTAATGGTCATTTTTCATCGCATACATCGGATCTTGATCTCGTCAAATCCAGTATCGAGGAGAAGTTAGGGACTCGCTTTGATAGTGTCAAGATATTTTATATATTTCTGTATCTCTTTACACATTTTCCAGTTCTTCTATCTACTCTATGTAATTTTCCATAGGTCTCTCTATATATAAGAGAGCCTAGGGCTCAAGGAATAAACAACTTTTAGTTTTTTCCCAACATGGTATCAAGCATCGAACCAAGATCGAAGCTCTGAAACCTTAACCCTAGCTTTCCCCCACCTTCTCTCCTCCTCTCTACGCAGGGTGTCGCCGTCCCGTGCCCCATGCATGGCCCCAGCCAGCACCGCCAGCCCCGCCTGGGTCCTCCCCGACCCGGGTAAGGCTCCCTCCAGCCGCCTCATGGGCCCTTCCCAGCCCCGCCTAGGCTCCCGCCAGCCCGGAAGTCCTCCCACGTAGCCCATGTCGTCGTTTGAGAACCTAGAAGCCGGGGTCTTTCTCCTTTCATGAGATTGATTGCATGAGTCTACATGTGCAGTCATATCTCTCTATGTTAGTGTAGACAAGAACGTGTTTAGTCTTCATCTCTAATCTTCTCGTGTCGTCATGTCAGAAAGTAAGGTCGAAGTTCCCTCAATAGGCACCTTCAGATGGATGGGCCTATAGTACAGATGGATGGGCCAAACTATGAACTATAGGCTATGCAGTTCACGAGCATGATGAAGTCTACAGGTAAGAGACACATTCTTACCGAAGAAGAACCGACCGAGAAGACGGGAGTTAATGCCTCATGAGAGGCGGATGATGCTTATGCCAAGGTTTGTCTCTCAAGTACATTGGCATTAGAAATCGTCAATGATATACTTCATGAACCCACAGCCAAGGCGATGTGGGATATTCTTGTTGCCACTTATTCACAGGTGAAGAACGAGACGAAGATTCTACAACTCCAGCATGATATCTTTACCATCAAGCAGAATGGACGTCATCTTCACTCACTATATACATTCCTTCGTGGGATGTTTGAGAAGCTCGATAGCTTCATGCCTCTGGCATCTACCCCTGAGCAGCAGAAGACTTATCGGAATGCCACCATGGTTGGTGTGTTCCAGGCAACTCTTGATCCAGAGTAGGAGGCGGCCCGTCCTCAGATCTTGGCAGACTCTACTATTCCTCTAATAGAGGAATCCTTCCGTAGACTAAGTAGGGTATTGTTCCATCTTCCACTGCCAGTCTGACTTCTTCAGCGATGGTCGTAAAGGGGAGTGAGTGAGAATAATTCTTTTTCAGGAAAAGCAAGAGAGAGGAATTTTCTCACCCAAAACAGACGAGGGCATGCTATTAATGAGACAACATGTCGTAAGGATAGCATCACCCCAAAAAGAATGTGGAGCATGACTCTGAATGAGAAGGGTTCTTGTAACGTCAAGTAAATGACGATACTTCATTTCGGTAACACCATTTCGCTGGGAAATATAGGCACACGATGTTTGATGAATAATACCTTGGGTTGAAAAATAATTGGACAGATAATGAAATCAAAATTGCATGGCATTATCAGTTCTCACAAATTTCACAGAAGATGAAAACACATTTTGCACTTCAGTCGGAAAATTTTTAATAACATCTCCAGTTTCAAATTTATTTCTTAATAAAAAGACACATGACATACGAGAGAAATCATCCACTGCAACAAGATAGAACCTATGTCCCTAATGATCCGGAACACGATTGGGACCCCAAATTTCTATATGAAACATCTCAAAAATGGAGTTACCACTCCGACCCTGACGACTAGGAAATGACGACCTATGATGTTTTCCCAACTGACAAGACTTACAATGAAAGGACCAGTAAGGAGAAATCCGAGGTAGGATACGACATAGTTTCTGTAGCGGGAGATGACCAAAGCGTAGATGCAAACTATGCAGGATGTCCCAAGGATAGGAAATCCACATTGGGGTTTGCTATATTTGTTGGAGATTCTCTCGTCTCATAGAAAAGTAAGAAGCAAACTGTTGTTGCTATATCTAGTGTTGAGACTGAGTATCGAGCAATGGCACAAGCATGTACAGAAATAAAGTGGGTTAGAGCAGTCCTAACAGATTTACATATAGATGTTTCTCTTCCAATGTTGTTGGAATGTGACAATTAGGTTGCATTGTTCATTGCTAATAATCCTGCATTTCATGAGAGGACAGAGCGTATTGAGGTGGATTGTCATTATATACGCGACATAATTCAGAAGGGCTTCATCTCCACATCACATGTTAGTTCAGGGGACCAGATAGCAGATATCTTCACGGAACCTCTGCTTTTTTTAGTGTAACCAAACCTCTACTTAGACGGCCCTTCCAGAAGTGTTCGTCCAAGCAGAGCATGATAGATATCTATGCTCCATCTTGAGGGGGTTGTCGAGACATTTTATATATTTATGTATCTCTTTACATATTTTCCAGTTCTTCTGTCTACTTTATGTGATTTGCCCATAGGTCTCTCCCTATATAAGAGAGCTTAGGGCTCAAGGAATAAGCAACTTTTAATTTTTCCCCAACAGATAGTAATGTGGTTTTACTAGAGGATTGTCTTATGTACGCAATGGGCATTTGCAACTCAAAATGCAAGACCTTGCTCACTGGATGTTGGTCGAGGACAGATCTATATATACACGTGAAACCCTCATTTTTCGGATGGTTAGAGGGCATCGATACGGCATCTCACCTTCCATATCCTAGGTGTTCCATTCCTCTCCAAGGACTTTATGTCTCTTAATGTTGTCTCAAGGGGTTTAGGAAGGTGGTCGAGATCAACCACCTTCGTTGTCCCGACAATAGATCTTGTCAAGAAAGACACAACCCCACCATACCACGAATATCGATACTAAGTGGCATGAATCCCTAAAGAGGAAAGTCTCTTCCATATACTTTCTCTCAAATATTAATGCCCTTTGCCAACTAGTAATATCAAAGCGGATTGCCAACTAGTAATTTCTCTGAGGGAAAGCGAATAGTAGATTAATAACGAACAATGTGTGCCTTTAGAAATGACTAATATGGACCTTTATCAGGTAGTCATTTTCTTCCTACTTCAGGCCTATATGCAGAGCCTACAAATACCCAAAGACATTTTCCCTTGATTTATGTACTCCAGGAAAGGACTGCATCATTCATTGTCGTGATACCCATTGCAAAAGTAACACCTGATGGACTAAATTGCTCGAAATCATTGAAAATACCATATTCATCAACGAACGATAATTTCCTAGTGCATGCCAAGTATCCAACCATGCAAACTAACTATCGGGGAATAACTAGCAACTGAGAACGATTTTAAATCTACAATTTCTGGCGGAAACGATGAACAAGAAAAAACAGTGCACGGTGCGTCGAGTAAACATTTCGGCATTTGAAGTCGAAGAAGGATGTCGATCGGGAGGGAGATGAGGAGGCGCACCGGAGCATCAAGAATCGATGAGGGCAAATCGGATCCCTTCGTTCCTCGATCGAAGCGAGAAATCACGATCCGTCTATGTATAACTCCGTTCGCTCTTCGAGTTAGGGTTAGGGTTTCGTCTACGTCAGGGACGGGGTGTTGCGGGCGGGAGTGGAGTAGAGGAAAGGGGAGTCGAGGACGTTAACTCGAGATGACGTGGGAGGAGTAGTCCATGCAGCGAGATGTTGGCGCTAAGAAATAGATGGCGTCAGATGGATAGGATGGTGCGGGCGTCAGGTTGGGAGTTGGGCGGCGGTGACAACGCAGCCTTCGGCGGCGAGCGGCGTGGAGGGATGGAGAGGAAAAACTACATCAACCATCCCCCTTTTTTTTCAAGCCCCCATCCCAGCTCATTATCTTGTTTAACGGGACCTCCGTGACAAAGCGCTGAGAGAAAACTCAATAATAACATGCACAAGCTAATTAGATTATCTAATTAGAAACTTAATATATTAATTAAGTTAATGAATAGTGTAACGTAGGTCAAAATGCAAACAGAGTGAATGCATAATTTTTTATATAATTTTAATATGCGAAAGATAATTCCAAACAAGGAATTAAATATGTCGTATAAAATAGTATAAAATTATATTCAGATCGACACAAATTTCGTTGAATTTGGATCAATGATTCACAAGATATTAATCTTTAAATATAAGGACATAAGTGAAAGAAATACATAATTAAGATTAATAAAATACTTACATGTAGGTCCTCAGAGGGATTGAATAGAAAATAACAAAGATAATTAGGGTTTCTTGCAAATTAACCAGGTGGCGGGACTTATCTGTAGAATCAAAGAGATAGAGGGCACTATGTCACAAATGTCTCGGGACCACGTGTCGCCTACACGTGATGCCGGGCTATGAAGAAGGCTCAGGGCTCCCGGAGGTTCGGGGCTGCTAGCTTGTAGGTGGTGACTCATAAGCTCCTGGGAACCGTAGGATCAGATGGGGATCTGTAATGTGTTGAGTACCCTCTTCCTCCTCCTTACTGCGGTGGAGATGGTGAGGTTCCGACGAAATTCTTCAACTTCCTTTGTGCTCCTTAGGCCGGTGTGACGATTCAAGCACCTTCATAATCGACTGGCGAAGATGACTGAAGGATGAAGAAGACCAGTAGAATTCTGGAATCCCCTATCAATGATGGGTCATCGTTAGACGCATCACGAGATTGGAACGAGGTAGAATCCCTTGATCAATGAAGATTAAGGACACCTGCAAAGTCAAATACGCAGGCCAGAGCGAGAGGGAGGATTCTGGAGTGGAATAAAGGTGCACTGGAGGGCTTATGCGAAATGGAGATGGAAGCCCTAGATTGGGTTCCTCTTCGTGCAGAAGAAGAACTTGGATCGAGGTTGGTCAAGTGCTCTGGAGGTGGATGAAACAAACGACGATAAGGGTGAGTATTGAGGAGTTTCAGTGATGGTGATGAGATAATCTATTGAAGAAGTTGGAGTGTGGTTGTGTACAGATAATTAAAAGAACATATGAGAAGGAGCATAAAGAGATTTACCTAGAAAGCTAAGATGGACGGAGAAGAACGAAGAAGGATGGATTATGGTCTTGATATTTGAGCTATAGGCACTCCAGGTTGTTGTTTCATGGACTTGGCAAAAGTTCGAAGCTCGAACAGCCACCAATGGTGTTGTAGCAAAGCGGAGCTCGCCTTGGATCTCAACAACAATGGACACTTCATCGCCATACATAAATCATCCAATAATTGTCACAAAGGGAAAATTAGGGTTATGAGGTATCACAGTAGAATTGATAGTTGTTTCCAAGGGATGGAGTTAGATTTTATTTGGAGAGAAGGTAGAGGTTCGGTGGTTTCAACCACCTCCATCGGCCACACGTGAGGGAGACGTTAGAAGACTAAGGACTCACGCGAGAGAGGGTGGTGAGGGCTATCATCAGGGGGTAGAATCGAAAGGAGGCGAGACATGTGGAATTTGGAAGGAAAAAGGTGAAGAGACCACGCGTGAAAGGTCGCTTCATTTGGGAGTTGTCTGGAGGTTGACAATGGAAATCAACCATTGGATCATGCGATCTAATAGCTTGGAATTAGGCGTAGGGCAATAGTCCAGTTGACTTGATCAAGGCACATCAGATGCCTCTGGTGAGAAGCATGCATGATTGGCTCGTGACCGTATGATCAAGATGATCAAGCAGTCTATATGAAGGGTAGAAGCCTCTGAAGAGTCGGATGATGTGGAATAATGTGATTGGACCACGTGGCCGAATCAGAATAATTCAAAATCAATAAATCAATGTAAATCATTAGTAAATGATTAGATGTAAAAACAAGAAAGCTATTAAACATGAAAGTTATAGATCTTTTTGAGATCTATAACTTTCATGTAGAACTCTAGATTAAAAACAACATATATAAATATTATTTTTTTGAAAGCATAAGATAAAAACACTTATTTTTATATTTTTATTTTTAGTTTTGATTTACGAATGTTATGCGCTATATTATGTACAACATTAAGCTAATGTTTATTTATCTTGAAATAAGAAGAAGACACATAAAATAATATACATTTTAATGTATTTTTTTTATAAACAATATTTTGTATTTACGATTTATAGAGGGGCAGTTGTTTATGAGTTAATTAAGTATTACTTGAATTGAATTATCTAAGGTAAAGGGATAGTAAATGAAAATAATGATGATAAATCACAGATTTATCAGTATCCACTAGAAGGCATCCTCTGAGAACGAAGAGGTGGAGCATGATACTGGAATTCTCCTCCAACATCGCCACAAGCCAAACACTCTAGTTAGCAGTCGTGTGTGGCACGAGATTGCCCAGAAAATGAGGGCTCCTTAACTGGATGGTTTAGATGATCCATGACTTAGTTTAATTTAATGGACATACAACTAACAATAGGCTAAAACTGTTGACGGTGTAACAAACAAGTATATTGCAAAAAATGAAGGGGTATGGCTGCAATTGCAAAGTCTAAGAGGGACACAATTGTAAAAAATATTTATTTTTTAACAAGATGGATTAATCGCATACGTTGTATTGGAGTTTTTTATAGTTAGATTTAAATTCTTTACTCATAAGAAATCACAAAAATAGTTGATAATCAAATAGAGAAATCCCATTATATATAAGTATTGAAAATCATTTCTAACATTGTTGTGTAGTTTTGGTTGCATTTTGTGGTTTTAAACAACAAACATAAATTAGAATTCTCAATTGATCTAATAAGGTAAAACATACTTCAAAAGAATAAATAAAAAATTTGTTCAAATCTCTTTCTCATTGTGTTCGATCCTTGGGCTTTCCCTGCATTTATCATAGTAACATTTGGGTTAATTCGTGGACTAGTTTATTTGAATCTTGTCAAAATTCTCCTATGTAAGCTAACACTGCTAAAAAATGATCCCACATTTTATTCTTAGCTAAACATGACGCATAACGGCGCAACTATTTCTAGAGGCAAGTCAGTCTTGAGATATCCATGTTCAAGGACTCATAAAGATGATTGACGGTGGCATGGACCAAAGATAAGTGTAGCATAGACTAGAGCTCTAACAAGGATTATAGTGTTAGAATAAAACAAATTGGTAAGGAATATAATAAAGAGTTTCGTACAATAAAAATGTTTCTTTTATTTTTGTGCTATTTTTTTTACTTTCGATCTTTTCTTAACCTACTGTTTTGCTTTCTCGTTATTGATGGTTTACGAGAATCAATAGTTACGACCATCACATGGATGGTAGCCAACAAATGATCACTATTCACCACCACCACTACTTGAGTTGCAGCAGTTCAATCAACCATCATTTTCAACATCCTCATGTATGTTCGTAATGCAATTTAAGCATCGTTTGTGTAATATGATGCTTTTTTCATAATATCTCCCAAAATTTTGTGAATAATAACGATTATAACAATGAATATTTTTTAAGTTGAAAATCAATATCTTGGTTGAGGAGATTCGATGCATGAAAATGTAGCTGACGTGTCATTTCAACCTAGAAGATATGTCCTCTATTAACATCGTTCATGTTTCACAATCATATTCTACAAATATGTTGATCCATGTACTAAAAGGGGAGAGGAACCTCTATTGTAGTATTTCCTATAGTAAAGTTTGGTATGGCCTTAGTTGATCAATCTCCATTTCATCACATTTATTCTTTCATTTTGGTCTTTAAACCCCTAGCTGGATGTATGGTAAAAATCATTGTTTTGCATAAATCAACATCTCTTTTTATCATGTAAATAATGTAGAAAATATTGCATTTAAAGGTAAAATAAAAGAATAAATAAAAAAGATATATAAATAAAATACCAAAGGTATTTTATGATCCGAAACCCTGAGACCTAAGCATCATGATGATTAGGTCAACTAGGAATTGACGAGTCGCTTAGCACGATATATAATTTCCACACGTTGTAGTATGTGTACTTAGCGAATCAATCAGAAGCGAGACAAGATCTCCGTGAAGAGTGTCTCAGCTTTAATTTATATCCGGGCAAGTCCGCAGTCGAACACAGGGAGGCAAAGGAATAACTTGAGGTTAATTCAAAATTTAGATCTAGATTTCCAAATATGGATTTTTTTATATTTTTTATGCAAAAACAAATGCAACTTGCACAATGCAAAGTGAATTAAGTTACTAAGAAAGCACACAACTCAGCCAAATTATTTTTAATAGGAAATAAGTCCAATTTAGTCAAATTATATTTTTCTTAGAACCCTAATCCAGAGATGAACACAAAACAAATTTTCTTGGAATTTTAGGATTTAAAATGCAATAATTAAAAATGCACACTTTTTGTGGGTTTTTTAGCAATTTTTTACACAAACAGAATATAAAAATTATGAAAATTCTACTGGAAATAAAACATGATGCAACGATACGGTAATATTTTGGAATTTTTTGACAGAATATGAATTTTTTATGTATTTTTTAATGAAAAAGAGTGACTGTGAGTAATTAATTCTTAATAAATTCACAACAGTAAATTAATCAGAGTGCAAATTATCTCATGAAGATATTTAGATGTTCAATTTAGGGGAGTTAAAATTTCGCAAAAATATGATGTGTGGATTTACATAAAATCAAATACTAAAAGAACTCCATAATTTATTTAAGGCACAAGACAAGTCCAATTGAGATGAAATTTGGATAGTAATTTAAGCACATGTCAAGGCATCATTCCTATTTTTTAAGAATTTTTGGAGCAACCGTGAGTTAGATATGAATTTATGGATCCAGATTGGGTAAAATGTGAACTTTTGCACTTAAACAATTTTAATTAATTATCTAGAGCTCACAAAAATTCAAATAAATAATAAAAAAATTAGACAATTAGTTGTTCGACATCATGCTATTTTTCATTGAAATAAAAGACACAACAATGAGGTCCAAATTAAAACATGAACACAGGGTTGTCTATGCAATGCTGAAATTAAACTTAAACGACACAAATTGTGCACAAGGGAACTTTTGTAATTACAGAAACTTATAGGGGAAACATGCAATTTTTACAAAATAAAGAAATGAAAAAGACCTTTCTTCTTCTGTGCGCAGGTGGTAAAGGCGGAGGGGGAATGCGAGGGCAGCGGCCACGCACGAGGCGCACCGCGACGAAAGGAGGATCGACGTCGGCGCGGCGGCGAGCAGAGCGACCAAGCACGTGGAGGGGACGTATGCGGTCGACGGCTGTGCGGGTGCGGCGCGGCTGTGCGGCGAAGCGCCACACGGAGGGAGGCTGGAGCTCCGCGAACCGAGCATGGAGGGGTAGTTGGTCGCGGTCGCTGACGCTACAGGGCGGAGCGCATGCGGAGTCGCGGCAGGGCCGCTCTGGGGAGGAGGTGCACGGGTGCGTAGGTCCACGTGCGGTAGGCGGTGACGGTGGGCCATACAGGCTCGAGGCAGCTTGGACTGGCGGAGGGGGGCTTCGGGGCCAGGGGGCACTGGCGGCTGGGGCGGAGCTGAGCGACGGTGGTCGGCGGTGGTTGGGGGGGCGGTCACCTGCTGTGTGTTTTTATTTTTTATTTTTTTTGATATTTTTATTTTTTTTACTATCATGTTATGTTTTTTTAGTTTTGATTTTATTTTTTTATTCTCTTAAAAAAAAGACAATGAAATAGTGTGGGGATGGTGACTTGATAAAAAACTGATGAAAAATAAAGATGATGACAAGATGAAAATAAACTTACCTATGATGGAGACGGTCGCCTATGACGTGCTTTCGAGGGGCACGATTTTCGTTCGAATCGTCGGCGAGAGATGAGCTCGAGCAGCACGTGGGTGCGGCTGCGATGTTCACCAAGAAGCCAATGGATCTCACCGGAGAGAGGGATGTTGTCGCTCGATCGTAGTTGCATTGCTGTCACCGATTCAACTATGGGAACTAGGCTCTCCTCACATAAAGCAGGTGCAAAATGAGAAGGATGAGATGTATATAAAGAGAAAACATGATAAGTTATTAAGGTGGTGGATGGGAGGTTAATAACATAATGGGGTTGAATTAGAAGTTAGAAAATATGGTGGAATGATGGAGTTGAATGGTGGTTATTGTAAAGAAAGGAAATTAAATAATAAAACGAATAATAAGATAAAGTTGGCTACTAAAATACAATAAAATATACACAAGAAAAATAGTGGAGAATTTACAAAAGAAGACATACAACATGTACATTTTTGTTTAATTTTCTAATATACATTTTTTTATCTTTTAAATAAGAGATATTTATAACAGAAAAATACAATAAAATACTAGAATCAAAATACAACATAACACTGATTTTTTGGATTTTTTAGTAATTAAGAAAGATAAAATAAAATTAAAGAAAGAATGAATATATACATAATATACAATGCACATCTAGGTCCCAAAATCCAACTTCTGCAAATGAGCTTCGATCTTAATGAAACCACTTCCTTGGATAGATAATTTTCTAACTTGAACTTTAAAAGTGAGTTTGGTGAATTTGGAGTTCATACGGAGCGGGAATTTGACCGGAAAGTTGGACTTTACGGTCTTTTCTCTTCAGGATCTAAGAGCATCTATTGAGGTGAAATTTATTTTGTATTTTTATATACGTTTTTTATGAACAAGTTAGATAAAGAATTAACCGAAAAGAAGTTGAAATGAAATTATTAAAAATATATGAAGTTTTGAGCTATTTACATGTGAAAAATTCCTTTAATTTTACGGATTTTTTATTGTTAATTTATTTTGTACAAATTAATATACAATAATCAATGTGTTTTATTTACAAGAGTCGCTTTGTTAATTTATTGAATTTATATACATTTATTTGGTATTTTACTCATGCATTTTGCTAAGATCAAGATATTGAGATGATGAATCGCGGATTCATCACCCCCCTATACTTCAACTTTGTTAGTCCTTGAGCAAATAAAGAATGAATAAGTTGGAATATCCCCTGACTGTGCATGTGAATACAAGACTTGATCCGTTCAAGAACTCTTAGTTTTAGAGATCCTAAAATTCTAAGATGAACCAAGCTCTAGTCGAAAGGTATCCAATTTCCCTAATCATCCGACTCTCTTTGTATACATATATATTAGGGATATGACTTAAGTGTTGACTACAGTTATAGGAGTAGAGTCACAACGTCACCCAAGGTTCCAGTACAAGAGACTCTCCTAAGAACCTGACCCTCGACACTAGGGAATAAACCATTTCTTGCATCCAATCCACTGTCTCTTTAGTTGTCATACTTAAAAGTGTATATAGAAGGCCAGTTGATGGAGGGCATATGATTGTGTCATTTCTTCTCTCCCTCTCATTGGAACAAGGATCCTCTCAAGTACCTTATTACTCAATGCATATATTTTGGTGTTGATCAGTGCGTCCGTCAAGAGAAGTTGGAGTCGTCTGCACTTGTTTTCTTGGGAGTACACTGGGGTGTGCCTTTTTTTAGTACCTATTGTACCTTCTACACCCAGACTTGTAGCATTTACGATGCAGAGCCCTTTTTTGGTGCAAGGCCGACTCCTGGTCCTAATAGCGATGGTCCAATTGGAAACTTTGAAAGTTGGGAGAGCTCGCCTTTGGTGGAAGCTCTTCGATATTTGATTTTGTGGAATGAGAGTTTTTATTTAACATTTCATTGCTTTGTAATATTTTTGGCTAGCTCCACTGCTTTTACCAAGAGTTGGCACACACTGATCAACATTTTTTTATTTTATCACACCCTGGCACTTAGGTAAATATCAAGAGACGGTACAAGAATCATGTTCTCATACTGGCTAAAGGTGCTGACACTCAAGTTTCATGAAACCTTCATTGATTTTATCCCATCCTCGAGCATCGTCAAATCAAGTCCAAACTCAAATCCCTCATCCCAGTTCCTCGAGTGAAATTTCAACTCATCTCATCAAAACTACAGTCGTTATGTGAGGTGTTGATCATATTCTTAAGGTAGAGATTAAGCATGCAATATAGCACACAAATCTTTCAAACTAAGGAAATGTGAATGGTTAAGTCAAGGACCCTAACGACTAAGGCTGGTTAACTCAAAATCTCAAGACATCATAAACCAAGTGTTCTTAAACTTCATTAGTCTTGCGTGAATGTGAATGTGTCAGAGATTAAACCAACTTATTAGTTCGTTTTTTTAGTTTGAAAAAGTTTTGCTTCTTTTTTTCAAAAGTTTTTTTGAAAAAGATAAGTAAATAAGAAAGGACATTTTTTGAAAAAGTGTTTTTTAAAAGCAAATAAGGAAAAAAATAGAAGTTTTTTTAAAAGAATTTTTTAAGAGATTTTTTTAATTGGTTTTATTTTTTTTTGAAATTACAGATAAAAATAGGGATTTTTACACATATAACTCTGAGTAATTCTGTAATAACAATCATAACCCTTCATAATCATGAATTACATGAGAAATCTTGAGTAATGCTTAACTCTTACCTGGCATAAAACTGTGTTATGTTCCGTTTGATATACCCGTTATATGTGGCAGTTTTCGTTAAAAAGACAATTTTGTCCCTGATATTGAATTTTATTTGCAAAACATCTCATTATTCCCCTCTCTCCCTTTACCTCCTCCTCCCTGCACGTCGGCGCTCTCGTCAACTGCGATCACCTTTGGAGCCCTGTCCTTCTGGTCGAAGTTGCATCCCCCCGGTGCCTGCACCACGAGCTTCACCCTTCTTCCCCATAGCTCTACGAAGCCTCCCCCCAGATCCCTTGCCCTCTGTTTGCTCGAAGCACCCCCCCCCCCCCCCCCGGTCGTCGCATGCACCCACGAGCTCCGCCCCCAACCCACCCCCTCAATGAGGGCAGCACGTCGTCGTCGCCAACATCAGGGTTGTTGTCGTGCAGATCACCAGGTTCGAATTCTTGGTTGGGATCATTGTCGTCCAAGGGGAGCATATGGCAGAGATTGATGTTGCTGAGGCTGCGAGGTGGTCGTTGACGAAGGTAGACATGTGTTATGGGGTTATTCCTGGACGGTTCGTTTGCAGTTGCACACCCTCGAGAAGTAGTTGTGCCCATCATAGTGTTGTTCAAATACGTGTGCATTATGTACAAGATATTAATTAACACCAAACGTAATATAATATACATGTCCTCTTTTATTTGTTACAACTTGTATGTTTTTCTGTTGCTCTATTTTCTTTCTTCGTGAATAATCAGGCATAGATGATAGTCCACGTTCATATCATGTAAATCACTTGTTAATGTCATATTATTTCAAATGAATTGAATGTTGACAAAACTGGAAGAAACTAATCAAATGGCATTAAATGGTGTGTGAGTTCCCCGTATCGAAAGCCCCCCATCTGCTCGAAGCCCCCCGTCACCGCCTGCACCCCCTCCCTCCCCCCCCTCCCTCCCCCCCTCGAGCTCTACGAAGCCTCCCCATGCCACTGCCCTGTCGATCCCATGCTCCCCCCGTCCGCTCGAAGCACCACCGTCGTCGGTAGCCACACCCCCCCTGCAGGCCTCAGCCGCCCTCCTGTAATGACCCTGCCGAGCTCGGGTCATGCAATGAAGTTCCCCTCTCGCCTCACCTGCAACCCTCCCTGCAAGCTTCTCATTCATTTTTTTCATTTTTTTTATTTTGTTTTTTTTATTTCAGCTAATTTTAGCCGTTAAATCCTATGTTGGTTAGATTAACTCACTCATATAGTTTAGTTGACATAATAAACTAACAGAGGGTTATGAGTGTGAGACGAAGTGACAATCCGAGGTTTCTCATGTAATTCATGATTATGTAGGGTTATGATTGTTGTTGCGGTATTACTTGGGGTTATGGGTGTAAAAATCCCATGAAAATACAAAGAAAATACAAAATTGATTTCATTTGAAAATAACATACATTGTACATTCTACTCTCAAAATAAAAAGCCAAACCCATACTTCCCAGACTCATATTATCTCCATACAAACTCAAAATGTATAAAATTACATTTAATTATCTATAACTTTTTATTACCAATTTAATAAAGGTGGTTTCATTTAATTTAGAGTTAAGATGCAAAAGTTTGGTTTTGGAACCATATTTATAACATACATGAATAAAATATTCAATTTATTTATCTTTTATATTTTTTACAATTTATATTTTTATAATTTCGTAAATATTATCTACAATATTCATAATTATAACAAAAAACATTAAAAATACACTAAAATAAATAAAAATATTTAAAAAATACATAAATGGATATACTATACATATACCTATATAATTTACACTTATATTTATTTAAGTATGCAAATAACTTCAGAGAAATACAATAAAAATATATTTGTATATATTTAAATTATTTTTAATTATATAAATTTTGTATAAAATAATAAAATCTAGAATGTAATACAAAAATAAAATACACATTATACAAGTAAATATACCAATGAATATACTCGTAAAAAGTAACCTATAAAATAAACAAAAATCACCATAAAATACTACATAAAATAATTGGTATTTTTCATGTTTTAACCAAAAAATATTAAAATCTCCTATTATTTTATTCTGAATTAATAAATCTTTTATTTATTATTTTGTCATTTAGTGTGCATATGTGGCCCAATGAGGGCCGAGTCTTAGTTGACTCGTGTTAACTCTCTGACATCCATCTTCTCGTAGCAATCAAAGCTCCGACCCTCGATTTTCCTGAATTTATATGCCCAATGTAGTCATTATTTTTGAACGATTCCTTCTTGAAATTTTATCCTCGATCGACACACTTTTCATGCCTCTTTGATTTTTTCGATCAATGGATCATTGTTGCATATGGGACATGGTCAAAGACACCCCTCTACATATACCCCCAACGGAGCTCCATTTGATTTTGATCCCTCTTTCGCCATTCAAACTCCAATCTTCGTGCATCTGGAGCATCCTTGTGATAGCAGGATCCTCGAGGAAGGTTCAACGTGTGAGTGCAGTGCAGAATCGAGATAGATCCAACTCAGCCACCTCCTACGCTGCAAGTTCCCCTCCATACAATCCAAGTCAAGTAGAGCTTCTTCCTTTCTCATTATTTTTGTTCATTAGCATAGCGATAGAGTAGAGTCGCATTTTATTCCCTTAGATTTCATTTGAATTTTCGTAAAATCCAAATAAAAACTCGTTGGAGCTCTAGCTCCACCTCTTATTTCCGATCACTCTGCCCCTTCTTTCACCTCCTACACCTTGCCCTATCGCTCATCTTTGCCCCAGGCTCCTCCATTCGCCTTGATCTTGCATAGAACAAACGAACAACACTCCCATCTCCGTCGATCGTCGGAGTATACCACGCCTCATCTCCGTTCATCCCGACAATCCTAAACTTTAAGAGGTTTCGCTTTTGTGCCTTGTCCTAAACCTGCATGTATTAATGCGAGAAATCCCCAGATGGAAGCTGCTCAAGGCAAGGACAAAGCTCTAGGTACCCATGCATCCAGAGCTCCATCGATGAGCTTTGGACTTCTTTGAGGAGTCAACCAGCTGCGGGAGAGCTACAAGAACCAGAAGCGTCCCTTGACGATGATGGACGTGGTCGAAGGAGCGTGCATCATCAGATCAAAGCTCGCCTGCGACGAATTCTTCATGTGTTCTTCCACTAGCTCTAGAGTTGTCCAATCAAGAGGTAGCTCCCAGATCAACAGAAAATGTCAGATCTGCAGAATTGTGACATCATATCCCCATCTAAGATCTAATATGAGATGTCCAAGCCCAATCGTCATCGCACAAGGAGAGCACACCGCACATCCAAGCGAAGAAACCTCAGTCGTTCGATCCAGCACGTAGGGGTAAAATTCATAGCCCCCTTTTATTGCATTTTTGTTTAGTCTGTAATTTATTAAATGCGCTTTATAATTCTTGTGATATTTACAAGCGAACCCCCGATCTTTTGGGATATTTCATTTCGGTCCAGTCCTGCTCAGCTAAAGTGTTGTCCCACATGAGCCGAGCATTTTGCAAGATACCCTTGTAGGATTTTTATTTATAGTTTAATATTTAAAGTTTGTCTTAGTTGTAAACTTTTGGGTTATTTCCTATCTACCCCCTAGATTTATATTAAGTTGCAAATATACCCCTCCTAGTATATAATATAAGATATTTTGGAAAAAAAATGAAGATTTTGCTCTAAACTTCACTGTGGTGTTCGGATAGGTTCTATATCTTTAAATATTTGCATAAATACCCCTACAAGTGTGTATTTTCTTTTTGTAGTTTTTTATTTATTAAAAATACTTCAAAGCCTCTAAAAATTCGTAGAAAGTTTCTATAAAGACCTGACATATATATATATATCACAAGTATTTTTGGTTAGGTATCTTACAGTTATTTTATTTTATTAAAAATTAAAAATGGAGCTATTTATCATGTTTTCATTTAAAAATAAAAAATTTCTTGAAAATTACAAAAATAGATTTTGTTTGTTATTGTATTTAGATCCTACAAATAAAAAATCCCTAAAAATAGAAAAAACACTAAAATAAAAGTTCCAAAATACTTATAAAAATTATAAAAAAAATCTGAAAAAAACTAAAATCATTTATTTCTATTTCTAAATTTCATCTATTATGTTCACTATGCATTTAAAATAGTTACGGGAAATTTTGAAGCTTTTAGCTAATTTTAATTTCCAAAACAATTTGGCCAATTTACTATAGTTACTATTTTGCTTTATTTATTCAACTAAAAAAAATAAAAAAATATCAAATATTAAAATAAAAATACCAAAAATAGAGAAAATGTAAAAAATAAAAAAAACTTGATTTTTTAAATTTTGAGCATTTATAGCTATATTTATAAAATATAAAAGCTATCTATACATAGTTATTTATACTTGTATTATCTTTATTAATTATTCTAAAATTAAAAAAAATAGAAAGAAAAATTATAAAATTTAAAATCAAGAAATAAAAACAAAAATTCCAAAAAATAAATAATAAAAAACCTATAAAAATAAAAACTCATAAAAACCCAAAAATCATTGATTGTCTTTAGGCAATTTTGTTTTTTTTCTCGTTGTTCCCTAAGTTCGACCCCTACTATACTTGTCCACTATACAATTTATTGCAGGGTATAATAAATTTTGACCCTTTGCTTGATTGAATTTTTTCTCGTGTGGGTTAATTGTCGGTTGACCACGTGGTTTTGTGAGCGATCGCATCAACGACACTGTATCTTTGCATTTCCATGAGGATATTATTTTAGACCCTATCAAAACATGTGCCATCACTAGTATTTCAATAATCCAGCTACATAGAATCAAATTATAATTAATTACCAAATTTAAATCAAATCCGATGTTTACAGATACTTTATTCTAACGGTCAACAAAGCAGTGAACATTTAAGATACTTAAACCCTGTTAACAAAAGCGGACGTTTGACGATCAATCGAGAGATGGATAGACTCTATATTTTATCTCTCTCTCCTCTCCCTCTTTCTCGCTTAATTATATATCTAGATTGTAAAATATATTTTGAAGTTGTGTCATTTTTATATGCATTTATATAGATTACAACTTTGTTGATCCTATTATTGCAATTTCGAAGAAAAGAAAACATTTTAGTATGGATTGCAATACCATGTACAAAAATATATTTTAATTATTATATGGCCAGACTAGATTTATTTCAAAGCAAAAGGATCCATAATTGATGCCGCTTAAAGAGGAAAAGAATCATGTTGCATTATTAATCTAAAAATTGGATTCAATATTTGGGATAAAAATCTTTATCATTGCATTGTTACTTAAAATCTGGGATCTATATTAGAGATACATATCTTCATATTTGGTTACACGATTTTACCTTGTCTCTATTTTCTTTTTAGGTTATGCTATATCAGGTATAATTTCTGATTCTTCTTGTCAAGATTATTTTAAGACAAAATGAAAAATATTACTTGAAAATGTTTACATATTTTCACTTGATTGTCATAGTGCTATAACATAAGAGAGAGTGTTTCGTAAAATCTTGTATGAAGTAATTGAGTTACCCATCGAACAGTAATTCCATATTTAATTCCTGGTAAATATACTGCGAAACTTGTGTAAAAAGCTATCACTTTAATTTTTCTGTATTTTAGGCCAACAGCAAATGCAGCTAAGCGCAAGCCGGTATCTTAAGACTACTAACAGTCTTAAACTAGATGCATGGCATAGTACTATGTGATTTATTATTCTATTTATATGTAGCATCTATCTAACATTATGACAAATCAAAATAAATATATTAAAACACTACAGCTCCAATTTTTAAACAAAAAATAAAGAAACAATGTGAATTTTGGATATAAAATCTCAAAAGGTACAAGGTTTTAGATTGTGATGATTTCTTGCAGGCATCAAGATAGAGTTATTCAGATTTAATCTATACTAGTTGGATGCTTTTTAACTCCACGTTAGAGGTAATTAGAAGACTTGGTCAAAGTCCATATTAAACCGAATAACCCGCTGTTCCAAAAATGTCATATCTAGTGCATATGCTGGTCCACATGCTATACTTCACGACCTTGTAAAATTTAATTGTTTTTTTTTTGAAAAATCAACTAAATATATAAAAAATACTACAACTCCAAATTTTAAGAAAAAAATAAAGAAATAATGTGAAAACTTGGATATAAAGTCATAAAAGTCATAAGATTTTAGATTGCGATGTTTTCTTGCAAACATCGAGATGAGTTATCCAAATTTGATCTGTGGTAGTTGGATACAATTTTAAACTTCATATTAAAGGTACCAGTATCTTGGTCAAACTTTTGATTGAGCTGGATAATCTAAGGCCCCTAGAAATACCATATCTAATGCATAAGTTGGTCCACATGCCATACTTCCCATGATCAATTTTTGTAACGTCCTTGTTGTAACACCCTAATCCCAAACATAGTACCACATGGAAAACTCACAAAGTGTGTGTGTGGTATATAAGTGGTGGGGATTACTACTGGACAACTTGGGCTTAAGCATTTTGGGTGGTTGCCAACGGATCCATTTGGGCTCGTATCCAATAAGTTGTCAGGGCCAGTTTTCCTCGATAACGGACCGGGGACCTAAGCCCGGGACGTTACAAATGGTATCAGAGCCAAATTCTCTCTGATAGTGGAAAGGCTGATAGCGGAAAGGGCTACCCGAGATGTGGAGCCACCCCTACAAAGAGGTTGGAGGAAATGGCTAACCGGAGCGTGCAGCCGCCACTATCATTGGGAATAAGTGATGGGCCATGTCGCAACGAGGACGTTGCGAATATAAGTGGGGGAGGTTGTAACACCCTAACCCCAAACATAGTACCACATGGAAAACTCACAAAGTGTGTGTGTGGTATATAAGTGGTGGGGATTACTACTTGACAACTTGGGCTTAAGCATTTTGGGTGGTTGCCAACGGATCCATTTGGGCTCGTATCCAATAAGTTGTCAGGGCCAGTTTCCTCGATAACGGGCCGGGGACCTAAGCCCGGGACGTTACAATTTTAATTGTTTATTTTGGAGGAAAATTCAACTAAAGATGTAAAGCTACTACAACTCCAAATTTAAAGAGAAAATAAAGAAATAATATGAGAACTTGGATGTAAAATCTTAAAAGGCACAAAGTTTGAGATTGCGATGTTTTCTTGCAAGCATCAAGATAGAGTTATTCAAACTTAATATATAGTTGGTTACGATTTTAAACCTCACATTAGAGGTGACTAATAGACTTGGTCAAACTCTATATTAAACGGAATAATTCAATGTTCCAAAAAATGGCATATCTAGGGCATAGGCTGGTCCACATGCCATACTTCAGGATCATGACCAAATTTAAATTTTTTGGTAAATTCAGCTAAATTTATAAAAATACTAAAACCCCAAATTTTAAAGAAAAATAAGAAATAATGTGAAACATGGATATAAAATCTTAAAAGGTACAAGGTTTTAGATTGTGATGCTTTTCTTCCAAGAATGGAGTTAATTATTCAAATTTAATCCATACTAGTTGGATATAGTTTTAAACTTCACATTATAAGTAACTAGTAAACTTGGTAAAACTCTAGATTAAATCGAATACCCAAAGGTTCCAAAAAAATGCCATATGTAGTGCATAGGTTCGTCAACATCCCATACTTGGCCAAATTTCATTATTTTATGGCATATTCAAATAAAGATATAAAAATACTAGAAAAATTAAAAAATAAAGAAACGATGAAATTTGGATATAAAATCTTAAAAGCCACAAGATGTTAGATTGTGATGTTTCTTGCAAGCATTGAGATAGAGTTATTCAAATTTAATGTATATTAGTTTACGTTGTTAAACTCCACATTAGAGGTAATTAGTATACTTGGTCAAACTCTAGATTAAATCAAATAATCCAAGATTCCAAAAAAAAATCCATATCTACTGCAGAGGACGGTCCACTTGCCATACTTCATGTCCATGGCCAAATTTATTTGTTATCTTTTTTAATAATAGTTGATAGATATGATTAACTTTTTTTTTGTCTCATTTAAACTTTCTAAATTTCATATAACTATTATGTGTGTTCCTTACATTAAATGTAAGGTACTGAATATAATGTAACACTGCAATGGAAAAGTAATTTGCGGTACATTATATGCAAGGGAAAAGGACTATGTACATTATGCGTGCTCACACTCCTTTCCCTCATATGTTTTTTATCTTTTAAAAACGAAATTTAAAGAGATTAAGATCACCGTGTATCATTATATTACTATACTAAAATCAACTTAATTCGAGACTTCTATCACAATCATCAACACTGTAAATATTTAATTTTAGAATTACGGATTAGGTGCCTATAAAATTTCACACTATAATAAAATCAACAATGTAAAATCAACACTGTAAATTTCACACTATAATAAAGTATTTTCTTATACACCATCAAATATCATACATAACATATATATACACATATTATTTGGATTAGGTGCCTATAACGAGATAATAGTTTAATTATATTTAAAACCCAAAATATTCAAAAGTTATGTTAGTGTAGTTGGTTAATAGTATTAAATAGGTAACCAAAGATCATGGGTTCAACTCCCTCTAGCAACAAAATTTTTAAATAATTTAAAAATTAAATGCAGTTCAACTTTGGTTGAACATGGTTAAACTCGATCAAAAAAACAGGTTGAACCGTACGTGTTAATTAAAATTTAAATAAAGTGAACTAAACCGACATAAATCGGTTAACCGGACAGGTTCAAGCCCGGTTCACCGGTCGAACCGGTCGGTCCGATCCAGTTTCAAAAACTATAGTTAGAAGCGGTTGTAGCTCAAATTTAGTTTTGCATCACCATGAGTTTGCTCACCCCAATCATAAATATCGCCTTCGGATGCAATGGCGGAGATAAGGGACGGGTGGGTGTTTAGTTTCCCCATGTCTTAAACAATACATCTAGTTTATATATTTTGAATTGAAAAAATATAATCATGAATATGTTGTATATAGTGGATCTCATTGATTTTGAAGTACAAATTAATTTCAATATGTATTGATATGTCTATAAAGTAAGATTATTAGAATATAATCAAAATTTACAATACGAAGATTAATTGCACTTCACAGATAAGACACCCGAAAGGTTCAAATTAGAGAAGCAAAGGTATGGATACAGATATAGATGTTACTGTATACGTATCTGCTTTCAAATAAAAACATGGATGGTGATACGGATATTGATGGATATTAAAGCTATATTATTATATGATGAATCCACGATTCATCGCCTTTATTCTTTTATTTTAGCTTCATTTTCTTAGTCAAACACATGTAAATACCCATTAATTTCATAATTTTACCATTTTGCATGCATTTGTTAAAATTGCATTTTTAACACTTCTTGTACATAAATAAAAGAATAAAGAAAAAAAGAAAAAGAAAAGAAAAATAAAGGATGTAGTTATGCAATAAATACAGACTGACCCAAACCCCGAGAGAAGGTCAAGACTTGACCTGATCGACCAGGAATAAAATAGGGGAGATAGGGTCGTTTGTCAGAAAAATCAAAAATATCTTGTAAATATTTTTCATGTATATTTATACAAAACTTACATTATTTTATCTGTACATAATATGACCTCAAACTAATTATTTTCGTAAATAAAAGTTGTGAATAAAATTGTGTTGTAAATAATAAAAATATTTGTAAAATAAAATATTGTATATATTGTAAATAATTACACCCAGAAAAAGCCATAAAGTGATAATTGAAACATCAATTCCAGCTCCACACAAGATCAAATTGAACCAAACTCACTTCCATCATACTATAAATTAAATTATCTTTCAAACGGTTGTGGTTTCATTATTTTTGGAGTTACGGTTAAAAAGTCGGTTTTCTGGGGTGTTTTGTGCAGTTTTCCTATATATTTGATGAACATATTTATTTATATTTATTTCTATACGTAATATATATTGTAAATATTGTTTTCATTAAAAAATTATTAAAAAAATAAAAAAATAAAAATTAAAAAAATCCTTTATAAAAATTATTTCCTTATTTGCACCTATGTACATTATATTATATGTATATAATATATGTATACAATTAATTTCCCTAAATAAAATTACCAAAAAAATTAATTATCTCACATTAATTAATTTAATTTATTTAATTACGAAAATCATATGTAATTATTTAATTTATTGGATTTATTTGAATTCATTTGATTTGATAACTTACCTTTTATGTGAAGATTTGATTTTGTGCCTTAAATAGCCACCATTAAGGTGGTCAATTGATTTTTGGGAATTATTTAATTTATTTATTTTAATTAATTACGAAATTCGTTTTTAATTAATTATTTATTTTATTTATTCAATTATTTTATTTAATTAACCAATAAACACTTTCCTCATTTGTGAATATCTTCCATTTTCTATTTTCTTCTCTTTTTAATGGGCTCCTCCTCCCTCATTCACACTCGATCGATCTTTGGCGGAGAGGAGCCCGGTTTCCGAGAGAATTCTTGTTGAAGAGGGTCCTAGCCTCCGATCCAGTCGGTGACAGAGATTTGTGCTTCGTCGAGGCCATCATGGCTTGTCTGATCCCCGAGGTGAGATCCACTTTTACTTGTCACTTTTCCTAGGTAAATCGTAGGCTTAGATTTTAGTTTAGAAATCGTTAATCTTTAGAACTTAGATCATAAAAAAATCCATCACACTTTTCCGCCTCGACACCGATTTGCCATTTCATTTTCGTGTCCCTTCATTTCTTTTTCTACCTCGCGCAACCTTTCATCTCCGACCACGTAAGGTGGTCGGAGACTCGGATCCATCTCTCACAGTTCCACCGGATCCCCATCCATACTTCCTATTATTGTGCATAAATAAAAAAATAAAAAAATAAAAAAATCATATAAGGATTCTCCATGTTTATCTCACAATTATTTTTGCAGGAGGAATAAAAAAATGCTTTTCTTTTCTCTCTAACATCTGTTTTGCAGGAAGATAAAAAAAATCTTTCTTTTGATCCTAACAATTTGTTTTGCAGGAGATAAATAAAACAACTTGTAAAAATCTAATTTTTTTTCTTCCCTTATCATTCGTTTTGCAGGTTCCCAAAAAAATAATAAGAACAATAAAAACAACTTATTACTGTTTACATCTTTCTGAATAAAAAAATAAAAAAACAACATTTTTTACTAACAATTTCCTGCAGATTTAAACAAAATTAAAAAAAATAAAAAAAGTCACACGGCCTCCAGCCGCCCGCTGCGCCTTCGCGCGCCCAGCCTTCTCCCCGCCAGATCTGCGACGGCGAGGCCGACCGCAACCGCCGCGTGGACCTCCGCGCCCGTCTCCAGCTGATCTGCGCGTCCCTGCCGCGTCCCCGCGGCCAGGCCGTCCTCCCCGCCGCTGCACCCTCCAGGCGTCGGCGCCGCCCCACTAGCCGCCGCTACAGGCGGCCCCTCCGCAGCCCTGCGCCACCTCAGCGGGCGGCGGCGCCGCCACGCAACCACCGCGTGGCCCTCCTGCTTCCAACGCCACGGTCCGCACCTCCCAATCTCCAGTGCGCCCTCTGCCATCCCGCGTTCACGCGTAGGCCATCACCTGGTCGCTGCGCCGACCTAGCCGCCCGGGCGCGCCATCCAGCAGTTCGCCGACCTCTGGCGGCGCCGCCCGCATCCTCCCGACGCAACCGTCCTGGCCCCCACTCCTCCAGCGCGAGTCGGCGCCACCGCCCTTGACCCTCCTCTTGGTGAGAAACGAAAAGCAACGAAGAAGCCCTAGGGGTTTGATTTAATAAAAAAAATTGGAAAACTATTGAGGACACCCTCTACGGTTTCAAAAATCACAGAATTTCCCCTGCCAGAGACAGTCACGTGCTGGGCACGTTTTTAACTTGGTAATTTGTGCTTCAAGCTCCATTTTTAGTTCTTGTTAACTTTTGATGCAAACAATCTGAACAATTACATTTACGTCCCTGACTGTCCAGAGCTTGAACTGCTTGCTATCTTCATCAGAATAAAGATTTTTATTCATCCAAAAATTTTGCAAAAATTTGTGTATGCTCCTGCAGTAGCGTTGTTCATTGTATAAAATTTTCATCAATTTTTGAGTTGAATTGATATTTTTAAAAAATCAAAAACAGTGTCGTTTTCCTTATTAGAACTTTGAAAATTCATAAAAATTCACAAAATAGTCTAAAAATTCCACAAAAATTCATGTAGCTGCTTCTTGGTGTCTTTTAATTTCAGACAACTTTTTGTGCATTTTTCATTTATAAAAATCAAAAAATTGTGAAAAACGAAAAATCTTAAAAAAAATGTAGAAAATTGTCGAAAATTCCAAAAATAGTGATTTCAGTTGCTGATTGTAGATATTTCTTTATAGTTTCTCTTAAAAATAATATCCAGGATTTCTGATATTTAAAGAATTTTAAAATTGAAAAATACTCCTGGTTGTGAATAGTCTCTTTATTTTCCACTGTTTTCTTTTTAGAAAATCACAAAAACATTAGAAAATTGCGAAAAAATTACCAAAAATACTTTAAAACATATAAAACACAAAAACATTTTTTTGGACTTTTCTGTATATTTTTGATCATTTGGAAAAATACAAAAAAGTGTGTATTGTGTATTTTACCACTTTTATTCATTTGTGCTTATTCGAAAAATATAAAAAAAATAAAAGTAAAAAA
This sequence comes from Ottelia alismoides, assembly GCA_037367405.1. Lineage (NCBI taxonomy): Eukaryota > Viridiplantae > Streptophyta > Magnoliopsida > Alismatales > Hydrocharitaceae > Ottelia > Ottelia alismoides. Next base: position 513,474 of record JAZKJV010000190.1, on the reverse strand, counting down.
ACACTAAAAATCATTTTCTGAAATTTGGCTACTTAGTTTTTAAATCGTGCTCCTTGTGTTCGACCCTGGTCGCTATACCAGGTTAAAAGAATAGCGAAAAACCGCTTACATTTCTTCATTGATTTATCTTATCTGAAGTGGTTTGAATATAAATTTTTCTCGTTGACCGATTCGAGTGGTTGAGAACAACGACAACAATTGTGAATTATTTTATCCATCTCGACCGCGTCGGATTTCGTGTCATCAGAATGGCACCGTTGCCGGGGAGCACGGCTTTGTAGTCATTTTTCTATTTTTGTCTCTCTATATTATAATTGTTTTCTGACCTTCTCTCTTTGATTTTTGTGCGAGGTACTGCTTGGACGACTTGGAATTTCTTTTTTGAGAACCCGTGCAAGAAGAAGAGCAGGGAGGAGAAGAAGATTTTTTTTATTTGAGAGAACAATTATTCTTGTAATAATTTAGGACTTTGAACCTGTGGACTTGGACTTTCCTCGGGGTCTGTTTCGCCAAGTGCCGGTGCACTTGGGGGACCTCACCGCTGTTTTCCGTGTTTTTGATTTCACGCCCTAACTTACTACTTGATTCTCGCAGTTTTAGCCCCTAGACGTAGGAATTTTGATTGATTGTGACGTAAAATTTCTAAGGCCCAACACCTAATAAAATATCTGTTCCTATAGAACGTAATTGGACCTTACTAAAATTAATTGAAAAAGTTAGTCTAATTGGATTTGAGACCACGTGCCGTGAGGAGTCACATACAGCGCTGGCAGGACCCGTTGTGGCGGGCACCGAGTGACTCCCAAGATCGGACTCCGGACTCGATTCGGTTAACTAACTATTGTTCTTCACGATCAATAGAAGTTGCTTGTCTAAGGCCGATTTCTTCGTGCATCATATAGTTAGTTTATATTCTGTCTTTAATTTTATGCGCGGATCATATTGCATGTAGAGTGCTGGAGTAAGGTACGCATTTTCTATCTCTGCATGCATCATTGTGTTTGATCGTGCATTAGCTTTTTCGACTTCCTCCCCTTATTTTTGGACTCAAATTAATCAAAGATGAAATCAAAAAGCTCGTTAGGCGTTTGCCTTTAAAAAAAATTCAAAAAAATAGAAAAATCAAAAATTAAAAAATGGGACTGCTAATTGAACTTGTCCTCTAAAATTAAACGTAACCAATTCCTCATTGTTTTAGGAGAGCAACCCCCTCATTGTCTGCATTTTTTTATTGCTCGCGTACACACTAAGGAGTAGTGCCCAAATCCTATTCAAGTCTCCTAAGTGTTTGTATAACTTTTGTTTGATCACCTAACTCTTAAAATTGAAAAGATAAAGACCGAACTCTCACGGTCAGATTTGTGTTGAGTTGGTGAACTGGGGGTTTGCTTTGTGTTTTGAATGTCTTTGGTGTGAGTCGGTTACGAGCATTCTTTAAATCATTAGCAGTCACCTTCTTCCTCTATCCCACCCTCCCTCCCTTCATTTCCCTCTATTCATGATGGGTCACATTCCATTCCAGCCTGATTTCGCGGCTTCTTATCTTCATGCCCATCATTCTCAAACACTCTCTTGGGAGGTCGGAACTCCGCCCGATTTCTCATTTTCTCCCTACCTACCCTCCCATTCGGGATATGCTGTGAGTGAAACCCGAGGATACCAGATTGACCAAATACGAGACCCGGGTGTTCACCTTGTTGAGATGAGAGTGCATCCCATAGACAATCGAATGGGGCAGTTGCGAGCTTTAGATGGCTTGTATCCTAGGACATTGGATGAGTACACAGATCATGAAGTCCAATCCGCTTCTACCTTGAGACCCTTTGTTCTGGATTTACAGTTAATTGATCTACTGCCTAAGTTTTTTGGGGAAATGCACGAGGAACCTTATTTGCATATTGATGAATTTGAGGATTTTTGTGTATCACGATAATATTTGGATATCACTTATGAGGACATGATGCTGATTACCTTCCCATTTACACTTCAGAGTAGAGCCAAGAGTTGGCGTAGACAATTGGGAAGGAAGATTGCTACATGGGGAGATTTACGATCATTATTTTTGAAGAAATTTTACCCCCAGTGTAGAGCAGAGATGATGCGGTCATGTATTCGTGAATTTTCTGTTAACACCCAAAAGCCGTTGAGAGATTCATGGTTGAGGTTACGAGAACTTTTGAGGCGATTTCCAGATCATGGATTTTCGATGACTGACCTTATCCATATCGCCATGAGGGGGAGGACCGCAGAGCAAATATCATATGTCATTACCTCGTGTAGTGGTTCACACCATTGTCCCGACTTGGATTTTGTTGAGACCATCTTGGATACACTTTCTAATCTTGCATATACACCAGACGATTTATTTGGGACAACACATGACGGAGAGATGACAACTGTTGAGTGTGTGACACACCATGCTGATCTTGATAGCACACACAAATCAGAGGATATGGATGCTACTACTTCTCATTTGATGGATGTGTTGCCTACTGTTGTGAGTTCCCAGAGCCGGACATTGGTTGATGACCAATTAGATTTACAATCAGATTTTGAGCCAGTCCCGCTCTATCACGTAGAAGATTCGTCGATTCTAGATCTGCTAGGATCCCAAGAGATAGAGGAGGAACCCACATCTCAGCCATCCTCTGATTCTTTCCAGTATCCATACATAGTTGATACAGTGTCTTGTCTTCAGGAGATCTTCTCATATTCGGAGATACATTTGGATTCATCTCAGCATAGAGAGTTTGATGAGGGACCGAATTTGGATTTTACAGAACTTGATAGTCCCGTACTTGAGCCATGTGTCCTCCCATTTGATGAGGTCGATACATTTTTAGAGGACATGACATTTGACAGCATTGATCCCAACTTCCTTGATGATTCGGCATTACTCCCTGAGGGTTATCTGCGGGAGGATGCCATGGACCATTTAAACTCGGTTTCACTTTCTGGGAGTGCATCCGATCTGTCGGATCACGAGACCGAGTATTTTGATATTTCTGATAATAAATTTGATGATTCTCTCCTCGACGACCCTCGCGAGGATGACCCGATCTTTGAGGTATTTGATGATTTCACTGATCTGTCTACATTCCATACATCGGATATCAACCTTTATAGTGAGTCTCCTGATCATGATCTGCCATATCTATTCGAGACAGTGATTGACGCTGAGGATTCTCTGACAGATCCTTCCTTCTCCACGTTTGACTTTTTCGGCTCTGCCCTTTCACTCCATATAGACCTTGAGCCGATGATTTTTTTTGTGCTACCGGAGCCCGACTTCAACTGCCCATATCTTGATCCGGTAGCAAACACCCGCTTGATTGATTATCTGGGTGATATCATCAACTCTGTTGACCCTCCTGACTTCGTTGTTGTTCTCCCACCGAGACTGCAACAACAGTACGGTATTTGCCTGACAGATGTCGTCCTGAACCTCAACACTGCGTTATCCTAACATTTGCGCCCAGCTAGGGGTGTAAACTCTAGCGCTTGTTGAGAGGCACCTCAACATTGTTTTTTCACATCTGTATAGATCATCTGTCCATATCATACATTCTTTATTTCTCACACCCCATCTCCATCGCATGATCATTCCATACTTAGGGTGTACTTTACCCTAAGTATAGGGGGGTGTCCGACTTGTGATTATTCGTTTGAATCTTTTTACCTCTGTTTTGCTGCCTATACTGAGGGATATTTTACCCTAAGTATAGGGGAGGTAGACTCTGTATATTCATCTCCTCGGTTTTCCCCTTGTGTACAGTCTGATATACTTAGGATTAATTGATCCTAAGTATAGGGGGATCACCGATTTCTATTGATTTCATTCTTTTATTCGTCGTTGTAGTATACTATTCTTCTCACTTTTCTATACGAAGCACGAGTTATGTCTTTATTTCCAACTCTTTGATCACTATGAGGACATAGTTCGAGCTAAGTATAGGGGGGTGTCGTATATATTGTATATATACTTTAACCATAACTCGTACTTTCATATTTTTAATATGGCTAATATACTGTGTAAATACTAAAAAAAGCAATAAAGAGATGCAGAAAGTTCCTCAAATTTTTTCTTGTGCATATAGACTAATAAATCAGGTTAAAATATTTTGAAAGTAGTTTGAAAATCTATTTGAAAAATATTTTGAAAATCATTTGAAAAATGTTTGAAAAATATTTTCAACCTTTGTAAAAAGTTTGCGCCTTGTAAAAATTTTTCTCTTTGATTGAAAAAAAAAAAGATTTTGTAAAACTATTTGCAAATGTTTGGAAAAATGGTTGAAAAATTATTTTGAAAAATCTATATATACTGTTTGAAAAATATTTGCAAAATATTTTCAAATGATTGTAAATGATTGTAAAATTATGTGAAAAAAAATATTTTGGACTATAGTTTTGAAAATTATTTGTAAAATTATTTTCAAATAAATTTGAGGAATATATGCAACACAAAAAAAATTAATTAAAAAAAAGAAATAAATAAAAAACTAAAAAAAACCAACTATGTATATGCTTGTATAAATTACTCAAGTTGTAAATCCTATCTCATGACTCTTGTAAATAATTGACTCACTCCTTTGTAAATATGTGCATATAATCCCTAACCTTTATCTTTTAAAAAAATTGTATAGATTTGTATATATTACTAACTATTTGCAAAAAGAACTTTTGCATGTGCATTATTTTTCAAAAATCCATAAAAATTTCAAAATTTTGAAAATTGTTTCACAAAAAGATTTTTATTTTTCTTCGCATTTGTACATATTTTCTTGCATTGACATGTGCATTTTTCAGGATAGTCTTGATAATTAAACTAAGTCTGAATAAATTTGAAGAATGGAGCTTAGTTGGACCTTAATCCACTTAATTTCAGAGGAACCTTATAAGATGTGGAGTTAAGACTTTTCAGGTCCTAGTGACTTAATTCTTTGGGTCCACACGACTATGTTCACGTGTCATCTTGATGAGTCTAAGTAGAATATTTAACAACACACGCATGACTCTTTCAGACCGTGGCTTACCTTGGACAATGCACTTTACACGTAGCTCTTCATGGAGGAGGTGGTGAGGAGGCAGTACTTCTAGGCGGAACCTCTATTCTTCTTCTAGTGAAGGAAGTGCGTCTCAACTTGGTCTAGTGGTGATGAAGTCTAAAGACAGAAGTTGTGGGTTGCAATAAAGCTTCAAAAGAGGGATAGTCTACTGGCTCAAGAGGAAAATTTCTTGTATATATGCTGCACCATGTAGATATGTGTACAGATGCACTTGAAAAAAAAAGTAAAAAGCAAAAAGAACTCCAAAAAAGTGGTGGGTCTGATAGAAAATGATAATCCCACCGGAGTATATATATAGTGCAAATAAGCAAAAGCTTAAAGACTCATGGATTCCATCTCATGAAGCTTGCAACGGGAGACTTAGCTACACTGGTTGAGCTCCCAAAATTCTATACCTCTTATTCCCCCTCTTCCTGAGCCGGTTGCACTTGAACTTAGAAGGGAATACCCCGCTTCTTGAGGAAAGAGTTGCTAGACCGGGGGATTAGAGTTACCTTGTTGATAGAGGCTGTTTCTTTGTTACTTCTGAGATGAGGAGCTATATTCACTTACACCGTACAAGTAAGATTTCATAGTCCTAAGAATTTGTGTATGTATACTTGTTCTGATCTGACTGTTGAGTAGACTTGAATAGGAGTCTTGTGGAACTTAGAGGTTGTTAGGTTTTAAATCCACATCCCATTAAGGTTCCGACACACTAATAATCCAAAGGTCTGACAGAGCTCCAGACTACATTTTTATGAAGATAAGCTTAAAAGTCAACATTATTCTAACTTCTTTCCTTTTTCTTTTCTTTATTTTTGTTTTCACTTATTTTTCAAATAAGTGTTTGCTAAGGGACTAGCAAAGGTAAAGTATAGGGGAATGATGAATCCACGATTCATCGCCTTTATTCTTTTATTTTAGCTTCATTTTCTTAGTCAAACACATGTAAATACCCATTAATTTCATAATTTTACCATTTTGCATGCATTTGTTAAAATTACATTTTTAACACTTTTTGTACATAAATAAAAAAATAAAGAAGAAAAGAAAAAGAAAAGAAAAATAAAGGATGTAGTTATGCAATAAATACAGACTGGCCCAAACCCCGAGAGAAGGTCAAGACTTGACCTGATCGACCAGGAATAAAGTAGGGGGAGATAGGGTCGTTTGTCAGAAAAATCAAAAATATCTTGTAAATATTTTTCATGTATATTTATACAAATCTTACATTATTTTATCTGTACATAATATGACCTCAAACTAATTATTTTCGTAAATAAAATTGTGTTGTAAATAATAAAAATATTTGTAAAATAAAATATTGTATATATTGCAAATAATTACACCCAGAAAAAGCCACAAAGTGATAATTGAAACATCAATTCCGGCTCCACACAAGCTCAAATTGAACCAAACTCACTTCATCATACTATAAATTAATTTATCTTTCAAATGGCTGTGGTTTCATTATTTTTTGGAGTTATGGTTAAAAAGTCGGTTTTCTGGGGTGTTTTGTGCAGTTTTCCTATATATTTGATGAACATATTTATTTATATTTATTTATATACGTAATATATATTGTAAATATTGTTTTCATTAAAAAATTATTAAAAAAATAAAAAAATAAAAATTAAAAAAATCCTTTTTTTACATCCGTTATAAAAATTATTTCCTTATTTGCACCTATGTACATTATATTATATGTATATAATATATGTATACAATTAATTTCCCTAAATAAAATTACCAAACAAAATTAATTATCTCACATTAATTAATTTAATTTATTTAATTACGAAAATCATATGTAATTATTTAATTTATTGGATTTATTTGAATTCATTTGATTTGATAACTTACCTTTTATGTGAAGATTTGATTTTGTGCCTTAAATAGCCACCATTAAGGTGGTTAATTGATTTTTGGGAATTATTTAATTTATTTATTTTAATTAATTACGAAATTCGTTTTTAATTAATTATTTATTTTATTTATTCAATTATTTTATTTAATTAACCAATAAACACTTTCCTCATTTGTGAATATCTTCCATTTTTTATTTTCTTCTCTTTTTAATGGGCTCCTCCTCCCTCATTCACACTCGATCGATCTTTGGCGGAGAGGAGCCCGGTTTCCGAGAGAATTCTTGTTGAAGAGGGTCCTAGCCTCCGATCCAGTCGGTGACAGAGATTTGTGCTTCGTCGAGGCCATCATGGCTTGTCCGATCCCCGAGGTGAGATCCACTTTTACTTGTCACTTTTCCTAGGTAAATCGTAGGCTTAGATTTTAGTTTAGAAATCGTTAATCTTTAGAACTTAGATCATAAAAAAATCCATCACACTTTTCCGCCTCGACACCGATTTGCCATTTCATTTTCGTGTCCCTTCATTTCTTTTTCTACCTCGCGCAACCTTTCATCTCCGACCACGTACGGTGGTCGGAGACTCGGATCCATCTCTCACAGTTCCACCGGATCCCCATCCATACTTCCTATTATTGTGCATAAATAAAAAAATAAAAAAAAATAAAAAATCATATAAGGATTCTCCCTGTTTATCTCACAATTATTTTTGCAGGAGGAATAAAAAAAATGCTTTTCTTTTCTCTCTAACATCTGTTTTGCAGGAAGATAAAAAAATCTTTCTTTTGATCCTAACAATTTGTTTTGCAGGAGATAAATAAAACATCTTGTAAAAATCTAATTTTTTTTCTTCCCTAATCATTCGTTTTGCAGGTTCCCAAGAAAAATAATAAGAACAATAAAAACATCTTATTACTGTTTACATCTTTCTGAATAAAAAAATAAAAAAAAACAACATTTTTTACTAACAATTTTCTGCAGATTTAAACAAAATTAAAAAAATAAAAAAAGTCACACGGCCTCCAGCCGCCCGCTGCGCCTTCGCGCGCCCAGCCTTCTCCCCGCAAGATCCGCGGTGACGAGGCCGACCGCAACCGCCGCGTGGACCTCCGCGCTCGTCTCCAACCGATCTGCGCGGCCCTGCCGCATCCCCGCGGCCAGGCCGTCCTCCCCGCCGCTGCACCCTCCAGGCGCCGGCGCCGCCCCACTAGCCGCCGCTCCGCAGCCCTGCGCCACCTCAGCGGGCGGCAGCGCCGCCACGCAACCGCCGCGTGGCCCTCCTGCTTCCAACGCCACGGTCCGCACCTCCCAATCTCCAGTGCGCCCTCCGCCATCCCGCGTTCACGCGCAGGCCATCACCTGGCCGCCGCGCCGACCTAGCCGCCCGGGCGCGCCATCCAGCAGTTCGCCGACCTCTGGCGGCGCCGCCCGCATCCTCCCGACGCAACCGTCCTGGCCCCCACTCCTCCAGCGCGAGTCGTCGCCACCGCCCTTGACCCTCCTCTTGGTGAGAAACGAAAAGCAACGAAGAAGCCCTAGGGGTTTGATTTAATAAAAAAATTGGAAAACTATTGAGGACACCCTCTGCGGTTTCAAAAATCACAGAATATCCCTTGCCAGAGACAGTCACGTGCTGGGCACGTTTTTAACTTGGTAATTTGTGCTTCAAGCTCCATTTTTAGTTCTTGTTAACTTTTGATGCAAACAATCTGAACAATTACATTTACGTCCCTGACTGTCTAGACCTTGAACTGCTTGCTATCTTCATCAGAATAAAGATTTTTATTCATCCAAAAATTTTGCAAAAATTTGTGTATGCTCCTGCAGTAGCGTTGTTCATTGTATAAATTTTTCATCAATTTTTGAGTTGAATTGATATTTTTAAAAAATAAAAAACAGTGTCGTTTTCCTTATTAGAACTTTGAAAATTCATAAAAATTCACAAAATAGTCTAAAAATTCCACAAAAATTCATGTAGCTGCTTCTTGGTGTCTTTTAATTTCAGACAACTTTTTGTGCATTTTTTCATTTATAAAAATCAAAAAATTGTGAAAAACAAAAAATCTTAAATAAAATTGTAGAAAATTGTCGAAAATTCAAAAAATAGTGATTTCAGTTGCTGATTGTAGATATTTCTTTATAGTTTCTCTTAAAAATAATATCCAGGATTTCTGATATTTAAAGAATTTTATAATTGAAAAATACTCCTGGTTGTGAATAGTCTCTTTATTTTCCACTGTTTTCTTTTTAGAAAATCACAAAAACATTAGAAAATTGTGAAAAAATTACCAAAAATACTTTAAAACATATAAAACACAAAAACATTTTCTTTGGACTTTTCTGTATATCTTTGATCATTTGGAAAAATACAAAAAAAGCGTGTATTGTGTATTTTACCACTTTTATTCATTTGTGCTTATTCGAAAAATATAAAAAAAAAATATAAAAGTAAAAAAACACTAAAAATCATTTTCTGAAATTTGGCTACTTAGTTTTTAAATCGTGCTCCTTGTGTTCGACCCTGGTCGCTATACCAGGTAAAAAGAATAGCGAAAAACCGCTTACATTTCTTTATTGATTTATCTTATCTGAAGTGGTTTGAATATAAATTTTTCTCGTTGACCGATTCGAGTGGTTGAGAACAACGACAACAATTGTGAATTATTTTATCCATCTCGACCGCGTCGGATTTCGTGTCATCATTATATCATCAAAATATAACGGGTATAAAATGGATACTTCGCATACAATTAAGATTAGATATACTCTGTAGATTAGCTATTGGATGGAATACACATGATATAAATATACAAAATATACTAATATCATTAAAATTATACCAACTATAATGAAAGAAGGTACGGAATTATGTTATATATGGTTAAAATTACATTTACAACATATTTATGTATGAAAACATATATACAAATACATATATGGATAAGAGTGTTTTTTTTATAAAAATAGGGGGTGATCGCCCGAGATGGGAGTCACCGCAATATCATTAATTTAATAAAATACATATTACATGGATAGTTACCTTGTCTCCCAAAGGTTTAGCAAGGCCTTACAATGAGCAAGAACATTCTCTATATAAAATCTCTGATTATTAAAAAGGAGGTCATTTTTTACTAGCCAAATTGCCCGTAGCGCACTAAAGGGTATCGTAGCATCATCAGTTGAATTGCCTCCTATCTTTCTTACCCCTTCCCAAAAATTCGAAATGTCACTTGCATCTACCCACAGTATCGCCAACTCTCTCCATATCTTCTCCGAGAAAACACATGTGAAGAAGAGATGCTCTAGGATCTCTGCCTGCTCCCCGCACCTGTCACAATTTGCATCTTGGAGTCCGGGTATCCTCGCCCTCCCGTCTTTGTCAAGAAGCATGTTCCTCCTTAAGCACCAGAGGAAGATCTTAATCATGTTCGGTACCTTGCTCATCCAGATAATCTTCATATCCTTGCACATGTCTTGATCTTGACCTTCATCGGCATTACGTAGCTCCCCGTACAGTTGCTTGACGGATAATTTATTTCTCATCCATTCAAAATGATCCCTTGTTTGCAAGAAACTGTCTGGGAAAGTAGCCAAATCCCTTAATCTTTCTATATCTTCCTGCCTTCTACTTGAGATACAAGCTGCTAAATCCAGTCTCCACTCCCCCTGATGTGTCATCTGAAAAGCCCCGCCTCAGCGGGAGCGCATCTAAACACTCATTCTCAATATTACCCAACAACAGTCATAAACAACCTGCAGGATATACCATTCATACAAAAATAAGGACACGGGAAAGAAAATCTAAGTTTCCATTGATCACCAACGTCAACATAAGAATGAACATAAAACATCAGATGTCTCTTTATAACATCATAATTAGACGAAATAAAGGGAGATAAAGTAACTATAGAACTAAGCCTCAACCTCAACAATGTCCTACAGATGCACCACCGAAAATGCGAGCCTCCGTCTCATGTTCGACACTTCATGTTGGATTTCCAAAGAATGTAACTCATGAGTCAACTGACTCAGTAAGGATAAATAAATTAAATCAAAAGGATATAGGTAGGTAATGCAAATGCAGTAATTGGACAAGTTTAACGGAGAGCAATATAAAAGCTTCTAGTAATAATCAATCAGATATAATTTAGGCCTTTAACTTTTACATAACCAAAAAAAATCAATTCCTTGACATATCTTAATCCTTAACTTCATTTACTTAGCCCGGACTCGTCCGTCAAAGGAGAAAGATTACACTAGAACTGAAGTCTGCAACACTTCATTTAAAGTGCAACTCAAAACCTGTGCGCAACGCGATCCTTCAGCTAGTCTAGTTGATAGTACTCTGACACTCGAGATGGGCTTATATGTCAAATGAGTCTCAACCCTGTCAATCGAGTCTGCCGGAGGAGTCTCGCTCGCTCCCTAAAAAGTGCAACAAAACGGATCCGTATGGTACAATGCACACGTGCATCTACCTCAATTCCACCAGAGTACATACCACCACTCCACTCTGTGATGTCCCTTGAGTGGGGATGACTCACTGTTGGCTCAACCGGACTACAAGGGTGTGCACCCACCTTGTAGTATTTATTCTCTTGTCCCCTCTTACACAATAACATAACAAACTAAGACCCTCGGATCCCAATTTGCTTCATCGATTTTTGTTTTACTCCTTTCCTCCATATGCAAAAAGTAAAGTACTCAATCTCAAGATTGAACAAAAAAAAATCTTTAATCGATACACACTAACAACATTATCCAAGACCCTCAGGTCACAAATCATTTAAAACCACCACGACTTTATCTCATGGATCACTCTCAAGCACCCAACACATGTTTACAACAAAACATCTGGTGATATGGAATTCACAAGCCCTATTTATAATAATAAAATCTGAACACCACACGTCTAGCATTCCATCTTGTATTGAAAGATAAGTACTATAATGGCAAGAGAAATCATGTGTAAGATAAAAGTCCTACTCAAAGTTTTAATTTTCTAAAATACTTATCTAATCACGTTGTATTCCCTGCACGCACATGCGTTACTAATCATGTGTTTTTATGATTGAAAAGTGCTTTCTCAAATTCCAATGATTATTATAACTATTAAAAAAACAGTTACACTTGAATACTCATATGCATACTTACATGTGCTATGAATTACAAACCCGAGAGGTTGTTATCCTGATAACCTTGTTATGTTATATTATGGTGCTGACGGGTAGTAGGACTTCACCAAAATTATTTAAGCTATTGTAACGTTCTTCATCTCACAATGGGTTATCACTTATTGCTAAATTATAGGACATGATGTAGGTAAAGACTTCAGTCAATATAACTCAAAAGACATGTTTTTGGCAGATAATTAACCCTTCTTAAAATAGAATAACTGTGTCCCTAATGATAGCATGTGGAGTTTGGTAATTAGAAAAGAAAACTAAAAGAGGTTTAGGAATACATGCTAGCAATATATCCGATATTCTCACCCTCTGATTAATGGCATTGCAAGAGTCCTCAAAATATAATAATATAATTATACCAAGGGTTATACCTACACAAATACAGATCATGCATAAACATTATGCCGATACATAAACAAAACGGAGAATTTTTTGTTATTACTTAACATAGAATAAGGTTAACGAGGGTTGATAACTTTCTTATATGTTTATAAACAACGTCAAGTGAACCACATGTACGATTATGTTGTCAAAAGTCTATATTCTAATGATGTTATTATTCCAAATCCCAAATCATGATATTATTTTCCAAGCCAAGAGTTTATAACATGAGCATGTATCAAAGGATGCCTCAACCTCTCGATCATGCCAAAAAAAACTATCTTTCAACATGAACAATTCATGATAGACAAAAAAATAATTAGGGTTCATGATATACCAACAACAAGAGATGATCCAGGGGTTAGATCAAAGTTTGACAATAATCTCGAAACTCGATAATCTCCAATCACGAGATACGTGAAAATAAAAGAGGAGGAAATCATGATCCGTTACCTATGTTAGCGTACGCCTCCAATCTGCGTTCTTGATTGTTCGATCAAGAATCCGATGAGAGGGTTGCCTTTCCCTTGCGATGGTCCTCCTCGTTTTCTTCTTGTCTCGAAGCTACTTGGCTTTGAGAGCTTCCGATAATGGTGGTGGCACTGTTCTCTCCTTGATTCTCTGAAGAAGGAGAGGGAGAATGGATAAGGGAATGACTTGTGGAGGAAGAAAATGATGGATTAGGGTTTGGAAAGAAGTGAGAATGAGGGGAGATGTAGGGTGGGAGTCTTAATATAGGTTAGAACCAAAACCCTAGTTTTAGGATCCCTAAAATTGCCTTGATTCGCAATTAACTTATCCAATCCCGTAACCCTTAATTCCCATAATATCCATGACCCCTCTTCACTAAAACAGGCATATCTCCTACATCCGAACTCGGAATTACACATTTTTGGGCTCGTTGGAAAGCTTGCGACGAGACGCTTCTTTTGAGTATAATATTGACTAGGTTTTAAGACTTCAGGAAAAATCGAAAATCACGGGACGTTACATCATAACAACCTTAAAACAGTCTCGTCCCCGAGACTTAGGATGCAAAAGGTGTAATCATAACAACCATAAAAGGTTGGATCCTATCGAGTAAAAGATAACAACCTTAAAAAAAGAAGAAAAAAAGTAGCTTATATATTACCTTCAAAAAGGTACGGGTAGTTACGTCACATATCCGCCTCGGGTTCCCATGTGGCATCCTCAGAGTTGTGTCGTTGCCAAAGGATCTTCACCATAGGTATCTCCTTATGCCTCAACTTCTTCATTGAACGATCGATGATCCGAACTGGTTCCTCCGGATAACTCAGGTCAGTGTCCATATGAAGGTCATCATAATTAATCACATGCGATGGATCATGCACATATTTTCTTAAGTTGGAGATATGAAAAACATCATGCACACCAGCAAGGTGAGGAGGAAGAGCGATCCTGTATGCCACTTTACCAATCTTGTCGAGAATCTCGAACGGTCCGACAAATCGGGGTGCTAACTTTCCCTTCACTCCAAATCGTTGAACTCCCTTTGTGGGTGAAACTCTCAAGAAGACAAAATCTCCAACTTCAAAGCTAAGATCAGTGCGTCGTCTATCGCTATAGCTCTTTTGCCTACTCTGTGCAGTAAGCAATTTCTTCCGAGCTATCTTGATTGCCTTAGCAGTCTCCTCCAAGTACTCTACCTTATGTAGAAGGTTATGTCCAATCTCCTACCAACTCAGAGGTGTAGAGCATCGTCTCCCATACAATGCTTCAAAAGGAGCCATGCATATGCTGGCATGGTAAATGTTATTGTACGTAAACTCTGCTAACGGCAAATGGTCATTCCACGACCCTTTCCACTCCAGCACACATGCTCGAAGAAGATCCTCCAGTGTCTGAATCGTCCTCTCGGATTGTCCGTCGGTCTGTGGATGGTAAGCAGAACTGAGGCATAATTGTACTTCTAAAGAACTCATGAATTCCCTCCAGTAGTGAGAGGTGAACCTTGGATCACGATCAGATACAATTTGCTTCAACAACCCATGAAGTCTGACAATCTCCTTAATAAAGACCACTGCAAGCTGTAAGGGAGTGCATGCCATACTCACAGGTATGAAATGTGCTGACTTAGTAAGCCTATCAACCACGACCCAGATGGCATCATGACTACCAGTGGTCTTAGGAAGATCCGTCACGAAATCCATAGATATACCCTCCCACTTCCACTCAGGAATAGGAAGGGATTGCAAAAGTCCAGGTAACCTCTTATGCTCAGCCTTAATTTGCTGACATGTCAGGCATTTTGCCACAAACTTGGCCACATCCCTTCTCATTTGCTTCCACCAAAAATTCTTTTTCAAATCCTTATACATCTTGGTGCCACCAGGATGTATCGATAGACGTGAACTATGTGCCTCAGGCATGATCTCTTCCCTCAATTGTACATCTGCTGGAACACACAATCGATTCCCATTTCATAGTACACCATCCTGATAAGAGAATCCAACTGAGGTTCCTGCAATAGCCTTCTCTTTGAGTCTCTGCATACTCAGGTCTGCCTGTTGCCCCTGGATGATTCGCTCAACTAACTCTGGACGAGAAGGGGATGGAACTATGACAGTCTCTCGACTACTCTGAAATGGATGCCAATCACTGAAAGCTGCAAGAAGGTCCCATGCCTTAAGCTGAGGACGAGATTCACTTGAATGAGGCCTACGATTAAGGGCATCAGCAACCACATTCGCCTTACCAGGATGGTAAGAGATGGTGCCTCGTAATCCTTTAAAAGCTCCAGCCATCTCCTTTGCCTCATATTGAGCTCCTTCTGATCAAAAAGATGCTTGAGACTCTTGTGATCTGTGAAGATTTCGAAAGCAACACCATAAAGATATGTCTCCACATTTTAAGAGCAAATATAACTGCCGCCAGTTCCATATCATGAGTTGGGTAATTTTTCTCATGTGGCTTCAACTGTCTAGATCCATATGCAACAACCTTACCATGTTGCATCAAAACCGCACCCAGACCCTCCTTTGATGCATCAGTGTAAACTGTGAATCTGTCTGGACCCGACGGAATTGTCAAGATGGGAGCTGTAGTGAGCCTTTCCTTCAGTGTCTGGAAGCTATTCTCACACTCTTCTGACCAAGCATATGGCATCTCCTTCTTGGTCAGCTGGGTGAGGGGAAGGGCCATCTGAGAAAATCCCTTCACAAATCGTCTGTAATAACCGGCTAAACCAAGAAAGCTTCGGATTTCAGACACATTCTTCGGTCGTTTCCAACTAAAGACTGCTTCGATTTTTGCAGGATCCACAGACACTCCTTCACCTGAGATAACATGGCCTAAGAATGATACTTCTTGAAGCCAAAACTCACACTTACTAAACTTTGCATATAGCTTGTGCCTCTGCAAGGTCTCCAGTACTGTCTGTAAGTGAGTGCGATGTTCCTTCTCATCTCGAGAGTAGATAAGGACATCATCAATGAAAACCACAATGAAACTGTCAAGGAAAGGCTGAAAAACCCGATTCATCATGTCCATGAATGCTGCTGGGGCATTTGTCAAGCCAAAGGGCATCACCAAGAACTCGTAGTGACCATATATGGTTCTGAATGCAGACTTAGGTATATCCACATCCCGAATATGTAACTGGTGATAACCAGACCGTAGATCAATCTTAGAGAAGATGGATGACCCTTGTAGCTGATCAAAGAGATTGTCAATGCGCGGCAAAGGATAACGATTCTTGATTGTTACTTTATTCAACTGCGGATAATCTATACACATGCGCATAGATCCATCCTTCTTCTTAACAAAAAGGACAGACACTCCCCATGGAGATGTACTAGGGCGTATGAAACCCTTCTCCAGTAGTTCTTGTAACTGCATCTTGAGTTCTTTCAGTTCAGCTGGTGCCATCCTGTATGATGTCATGGATATTGGTTGAGTTCCTGGAATGATAGAAATCTCAAACTCCACCTCACGAGGTGGAGGAAGCCCAGGAAGATCTACAGGAAATACATGTGGAAAGTTCTTTACTATTTCAATCGCCTCTATTCCTTCCATGGGAGTTTGATTCCCAATGACGTGAGCAATAAATCCTTCGCATCCTTGAGATAACATACGATGAGCTTACAATGCTGATATGCAGGTTACCCCTCTCGACGAGGTGCTTCCATCAAATACGAATTCTTGTAGCTCAGGAATCCTGAAAATAACATGTTTTTGGAAACAGTATAAACATGCGTGGTGATTCTCAAGCCAATCCATGCCGAGAATAACATCAAAATCCTCCATCTGAATGAGTATCAAGTACGCCTCCAGCATATAACCTCCAATATAAACTGGGCAATCGGGAAATACCCGATGGACAACAAACGCCTGACCCCCAGGTCCCTTAATAAGATAAGGGTTTGAAACTATGGCAGGCTCTCGGCCTAAGGTATCCGCAAAACTCCAAGATACGGAGGAATGAGATGCACCCGAGTCAAAAAGAGCATGAGCTGTAAAGTCGCCTACTGAAATCATACCTCGTACTACTGATCCCGAAGCATGTGCTTGCCCATCGGTGATGGCATTGAGTTGTCCTTCTCTTCGTGGCCCACTGAAATCTGTCGTGATTCGAGTCTGGTTGGGATGCCCCCTGCCACCACGAGAGGTAGAACCACGTCCCTGGTACTGCAGATGTCCCCCTCGTACAGTACCTCGCATATGTGAAGCTCCCAGCGGACAGTTGGACCTGATGTGCCCCTCTTGGTTGCATCGGTAGCAAACACGTGCATCGGTTATGCTGTTCACCATTGGATGTGTTGGTCGTGATGGCTCGGAAAGTGCTTGCCCCAAGGTAGGAGCTCCTCCATGTGCGGACCTGGTAGACATGCCATGCCGGTAGGGGTGGATACGTTGTCCTCTTCGTGCTATCGAACGATCATTACGAGCAGTCTTCCCATAATAGCTCGATCCTCCTTGCCTGGTTTGTACTGACCTGCCTTCATGCAAGTCCTCCTCCACTCGTAATGCAGCATCAACCACTTCCTTCATAGTAATCAATCTAAGGGGTACTAGTCTCTCACGAATTTCCTTACGGAGACCTCGAAAGAACTTGAATGATTTGTCAGCCACAGTCGGCACAGTGCTAGCAGCATACTTTAGCAACTCCGTGAACCTATTTAGATAAGCAGTCACAGTCTTGTTCCCTTGCTCGAGTAGTGTGAACTCCACGCGGCGCTGCTCTAGCCAGTATTCCGGATAGAAATGCTCCCGGAACGCCTCAGTAAATTTATCCCAAGTAACTGGCGTTACAATCTGCGGCTCCATAGAACTCCACCATTCCTCATCATAGCCCGCTAAGGAGTAAGTGGCAAGGGTAACCTTCTCCTCATCTGGTACATGTATGGTGCGGAATACCTTTTCCACACGCTTCAGCCATCTCTCTGCCACATCTGGGCTTGTATTGCCCAGAAACTCTGGAACTTTCTCCTTACGATATTTTGAAAATATGTCCTCTTGTCGCGGTGGTGGCGGCGACGGAGGAGGTGGCGGTGGTGGTGGATCACCATCTCCCCCACCCGTTCCAGACCCGCCCTCAGATGCAGATCTCGACAATCGCTCCTCGAGCATGAGCTGCCTCTGTTGCACATCTTGCAGCGTCTCCATCATTGCAGCCAACTGTTGCACAGTCTGATCCCTACGAGGCAGCATTATCTACAAGTGTAGAAATAAAAGGAAATTGCAAATAGATCCAAGAGTAGAGGTCACTAGTCAACCTTGATCATTTCTTTTTTTTCAGAAGTCGGAAGACTACTTGTCTAATGTACAATGGTATTCTCCTACCATACAGTTGTCTATGACTGATGGGGTAATTTGGCTCTGATACCAAATGAAAAGCCCCGCCTCAGCGGGAGCGCATCTAAACACTCATTCTCAATATTACCCAACAACAGTCATAAACAACCTGCAGGATATACCATTCATACAAAAATAAGGACACATGAAAGAAAATCTAAGTTTCCATTGATCACCAACGTCCACATAAGAATGAACATAAAACATCAGATGACTCTTTATTACATCATAATTAGACGAAATAAAGGGAGGTAAAGTAACTATAGAACTAAGCCTCAACCTCAACAATGTCCTACAGATGCGCCACCGAAAATGCGAGCCTCCGTCTCCTGTTCGACACTTCATGTTGGATTTCCAAAGAATGTAACTCATGAGTCAACTGACTCAGTAAGGATAAAAAAATTAAATCAAAAGGATATAGGTAGGTAATGCAAATGCAGTAATTGGACAAGTTTAATGGAGAGCAATATAAAAGCTTCTAGTAATAATCAATCAGATATAATTTAGGCCTTTAACTTTTACATAACCAAAAAAAATCAATTCCTTGACATATCTTAATCCTTAACTTCATTTACTTATCCCGGACTCGTCCGTCAAAGGAGAAAGATTACACTAGAACTGAAGTCTGCAACACTTCATTTAAAGTGCAACCCAAAACCTGTGCGCAACGCGATCCTTCAGCTAGTCTAGTTGATAGTACTCTGACACTCGAGATGGGCTTATATGTCCAATGAGTCTCAACCCTGTCAATCGAGTCTGCCGGAGGAGTCTCGCTCGCTCCCTAAAAAGTGCAACAAAACGGATCCGTATGGTACAATGCACACGTGCATCTACCTCAATTCCACCAGAGTACATACCACCACCCCACTCTGTGATTCCCCTTGAGTGGGGATGACTCACTGTTGGCTCAACCGGACTACAAGGGTGTGCACCCACCTTGTAGTATTTATTCTCTTGTCCCCTCTTACACAATAACATAACAAACTAAGACCCTCGGATCCCAATTTGCTTCATTGATTTTTGTTTTACTCCTTTCCTCCATATGCAAAAAGTAAAGTACTCAATCTCAAGATTGAACAAAAAAAAATCTTTAATCGATACACACTAACATTATCCAAGACCCTCAGGTCACAAATCATTTAAAACCACCACGACTTTATCTCATGGATCACTCTCAAGCACCCAACACATGTTTACAACAAAACATCTGGTGATATGGAATTCACAAGCCCTATTTATAATAATAAAATCTGAACACCACACGTCTAGCATTCCATCTTGTATTGAAAGATAAGTACTATAATGGCAAGAGAAATCATGTGTAAGATAAAAGTCCTACTCAAAGTTTTAATTTTCTAAAATACTTATCTAATCACGTTGTATTCCCTGCACGCACATGCGTTACTAATCATGTGTTTTTATGATTGAAAAGTGCTTTCTCAAATTCCAATGATTATTATAACTATTAAAAAAACAGTTACACTTGAATACTCATATGCATACTTACATGTGCTATGAATTACAAACCCGAGAGGTTGTTATCCTGATAACCTTGTTATGTTATATTATGGTGCTGACGGGTAGTAGGACTTCACCAAAATTATTTAAGCTATTGTAACGTTCTTCATCTCACAATGGGTTATCACTTATTGCTAAATTATAGGACATGATGTAGGTAAAGACTTCAGTCAATATAACTCAAAAGACATGTTTTTGGCAGATAATTAACCCTTCTTAAAATAGAATAACTGTGTCCCTAATGATAGCATGTGGAGTTTGGTAATTAGAAAAGAAAACTAAAAGAGGTTTAGGAATACATGCTAGCAATATATCCGATATTCTCACCCTCTGATTAATGGCATTGCAAGAGTCCTCAAAATATAATAATATAATTATACCAAGGGTTATACCTACACAAATACAGATCATGCATAAACATTATGCCGATACATAAACAAAACGGAGAATTTTTTGTTATTACTTAACATAGAATAAGGTTAACGAGGGTTGATAACTTTCTTATATGTTTATAAACAACGTCAAGTGAACCACATGTACGATTATGTTGTCAAAAGTCTATATTCTAATGATGTTATTATTCCAAATCCCAAATCATGATATTATTTTCCAAGCCAAGAGTTTATAACATGAGCATGTATCAAAGGATGCCTCAACCTCTCGATCATGCCAAAAAAAACTATCTTTCAACATGAACAATTCATGATAGACAAAAAAATAATTAGGGTTCATGATATACCAACAGCAAGAGATGATCCAGGGGTTAGATCAAAGTTTGACAATAATCTCGAAACTCGATAATCTCCAATCATGAGATACGTGAAAATAAAAGAGGAGGAAATCATGATCCGTTACCTATGTTAGCGTACGCCTCCAATCTGCGTTCTTGATTGTTCGATCAAGAATCCGATGAGAGGGTTGCCTTTCCCTTGCGATGGTCCTCCTCGTTTTCTTCTTGTCTCGAAGCTACTTGGCTTTGAGAGCTTCCGATAATGGTGGTGGCACCGTTCTCTCCTTGATTCTCTGAAGAAGGAGAGGGAGAATGGATAAGGGAATGACTTGTGGAGGAAGAAAATGATGGATTAGGGTTTGGAAAGAAGTGGGAATGAGGGGAGATGAAGGGTGAGAGTCTTAATATAGGTTAGAACCAAAACCCTAGTTTTAGGATCCCTAAAATAGCCTTGATTCGCAATTAACTTATCTAATCCCGTAACCCTTAATTCCCATAATATCCATGACCCCTCTTCACTAAAACAGGCATATCTCCTACATCCGAACTCGGAATTACGCATTTTTGGGCTCGTTGGAAAGCTTGCGACGAGACGCTTCTTTTGAGTATAATATTGACTAGGTTTTAAGACTTCAGGAAAAATCGAAAATCACGGGACGTTACATCATCTCCTTCACTGTTGCCTCCTTGGATAATGCCAAAGCAAACGGTCTATGGAAGAGCCTCTCCAGTGAGCCCTCTCCCAGCCAGTTGTCTCTCTAGAAGCTGAACCTTCCCCATCTCCTAGCTTCGGCACTAATCTACCCGATACGCTTGCCAGAACCTCTCGCACTCCTTTCTTGAGGGGTGATTCGAACCGAAGGGATCCTGCCTCTAATGTTCCTTTCACTTTGTAAATCTTCCTCAGTAATTTAGATGCCAGATCCGTAGAGGGTCCCCATATGTGCAATACCCACTTTGCAAGCAAAGCCTTATTCATACACATCAGATCTCTAACTCCCAAACCCCCCTGCTCGCGAGGTCTCGTTATTTCCTCCCATGCCACTAGATGCATGCCTGACCTTTGTTGTTTCCCGTCTGACCAAAAAAACCTTCTCATAAACTTTTCAATCCTCCTTCTTACTCCCACTGGCATCAACTTGGTTGGGAAGAAGAAAGTGGGGATGGCAGACAAGACATGCTTCAATAGAACCAGTTTCCCACCCCTCGATAATGTAACCGCCTTCCAGCCTGCCAATCTGAGCTCTATCTTCTGGATAACTGTCTCCCAATCAGATGCTCTCAACTTGCCAGCCACCAAGGGGAGACCAGGATAGGTGATCGGCATATCTCCCAACGGGCATCCCAGCCACTCAGCTAGCCTAATCCGTTCGTAATCCTGTAATCCAAATATGACCGCCACCGATTTCTGCACATTTTTTTCTAGCCCTGACAATCCGCTGAAGATGTTTAGTAATTGGGTTGCGCGGTATATCATCTCATCCGAGCCGCTCAGGAAAAGCACTGTGTCGTCTGCGTATTGTAATAACAGTACAGATATCTCACCAAGGCGGAAACCTTCACACCATCCCCCATCTACTGCTTGTTTGAACATATCTACCAATGCGTCGGCAACCAATACGAACAACAATGGTGCTAGTGGGCATCCCTGACGAACCCCACTTTGTGGCTGAAAATATCCCCTTTCCGGCCTCCCATTTGCCATAACCGAGAAGGAAAATGTTGTGACACACCTTTTTATCCACGCAATCCACTTTTCCGGGAACCCTCTTTTCCTCATCAACATCCATAAAAATTTCCAATCCACACTGTCATAAGCTTTCGCAAAGTCTATCTTCCACATACCCCTTTTGTTTCCTTGCGTTTCCACTCGAGACAGATTTCAGACGCTACAACCAGCCCGTCTGCCATCTCGCGGTCCGGAATGAAGGCGGATTAACCATCAAGAATGATAGAGTCCATGACGTCTTTGAGCCTATTTGCTAACATCTTTGCCATAATGAGGTACACTCCGTTCGAAAGGGCAACTGGTCTGAAGTCTTCTACTCTCACTGGATTGTCCTTTTTCGGGAGTAAAACCATCAATGCTCTGTTTACTTTTTCGAAGCCTCTATTTCCCTCTCTGAATTCCTCCAACACATCCATGATCTTTCCTTTGAGAAGATCCCAAAATTCTCTGTAAAAGAAGATTGGGAACCCATCAGGGTCCGGTGCCCCATCAGCGTTTAATCCCTAAACTGCCTTCTTCACTTCGTTTTCTGAAAAGGGGGACTCCAACACCTACACCTTATCTGGAGAAAATATCTTCACTCCCTCACTAGCCACCCCCAGCCCTCTCCTGTTCTCCTTCTCGATGTCTCTACATAATATCCTCTCAGCGCCCGGCCAATTTACGTTTCCCCAGAGAACCTCTGTCCCCCCACCTCCACTTCATGAATCAGGTTCCTCCTCCTTCTCCCTGAGGTCACCGAGTGGAAGATTCTAGTATTTGTGTCACCTTCTCTTAGCCATTTCTGCCTTGCTTTCTGTCTCCACTCAATCTCTTCTTTCCGATCCTCCACCAAAATCTCCTTCAATAACCTGGACCTCTCCTCTATCTCTTCCTGTCCTAGTCCCCTCTGATCGTCCATGACATCCAACTGGACCACCTTCTCTTGTGCGATACCTCGCCTTCCCTTCTCTTTATTTTCACCTGCCTTCCATACTCCTTCAAGAATGCTTTGAGTAGCACAAGTTTAGCTGCCAACCGAGGGACTGCTGACCCCTCCGGACTCCAGCTTCTCCACTGCTCCCCCACTAGCTCTTTGAATCCCTCTTCTAGCAACCAGGATTGTTCGAATCGGAAGATGAACCTTCCTCTTCTTCAGATGCCTAAATAATCGGCATATGTTCAGAGTGGGCCCGTGGGAGGGCCCATGCATGTGAAAGTTTGAATTTCTCTATCCCTTCAATGGAGAGGAAAAATCTGTCTATTCTCGATCTAGACCTCTTATTGCGCCATGTATATTTACATCCTCTTGCATCTATAATTGTCAGGCCCAACGAGCGCATCATCTCCAGAAACTCCGCCGAAAATGTGTCCCTCCCTCCTCCACCCTTAGGGCGGTCACTTGGTAGTAAGGTAAGATTGAAATCCCCCCCAATAGCCAGATTACAACATTGTGCTCAGCGTGCATATGTAACAAGTCTGCTGCGAGCGAGCCCCTGTCTCTGTCATTAGATCCGTACACATTCGTCACCGTGAAGACGACACCGTCTGCCCGACATCTTAGGCAGACCGAAAGAGAAAAGATCAACCTCCATTCTGCTTCCATCTCGAACTTATCCTCCCTTTAGCCCGTAATTAAGCCTCCTGCTATTCGCTGCGCCTCCATGACTGCGACCGGAAAACCTATCCCAATGCCCAACACATATCCAACATCTGTCGATGTGTGCGACAACTTTGTTTCTTGTAACAAGAATATGTCCGCTTTTGCTTCCCGTATTAATTTTCCAACACTCACACGCTTTTCTGGCCTCCCGAGCCCCCTAACATTTCATGAAACAACCTTCATTAAGCCACCTCTGGGTTCCTTCTAATGGAGTGTGGCTGGACCACCCCAGGCATTCTGCAAACCCGCGGTCCAAAGGGTTGAACCGGTTTATCCCTCTCCAAGTTGAGGGCTCCCCTGTCCGTTGTTGAGACCCTCGTTCTGCTCCCTCCAGAATCTATGCCCTTCGTCTCCTTCTAGACGCCTTCAATTCACCCATTTTGTCACAATGCTTGTTGCCACCTGTCCCAGTAGACAAGCTCGAAGTCATCGTTTCAATTCTTACCCCTGCAACTTTGTCCCTTTGCCATGCCAATTCCTGCTCCTGCCTTTCGATCCTTGCAAGATCAAGCACCTCCTCTTGCACCTCCCCCCTTAACGGACCTGCCCTTTCTGGAATGATTTCCCCCTCCCTCTCCCCTTCCAATGTTGTGGTGGCTAACCTCCCCCCTCGCCAAAGCGTGGGCAATTCTCCCCCACCCTCTCCTCTAACTCCTTCATCCCACGTAGACTTCGAGCTAGGCTCCGCCACCCTCCGCTCCCGCCAAGCCTCCGAACCGACCTCTTCAACGAGCTTTCTAGCTTTCCCTCTCCATGAACATGGCTACATTCCTCGCAGCCCAATGTGTTTAGCTCGTGCCCCCCTGTCGCTTGGCCCTCCCCCATCTCGTCCAGCCTTAACTTCGTCAGCCCCTTCCAGGCCCCTCTAGACTCACTTTCTATGGTTTGCTCCGTGACTGAATTTGGGGTCATATTCTGTTTCCCTCCTCCCAAACAGTGGCTCCTCTCTGCTACTTCTTATAATGATAATATCAACCCTCCGTCCAGTGGTTTTGGGAAGACCGAAGCATGGATAGAGTATGCTGACGAAGAAGAGACCGAAGCAGGGATAGAGTATGCCGAAGAAGAAGAGACCAGTAATTCGGAGTACGAGTATAGTTCTAACACCCATCGAACTATCGAGCATGGCAAGAAATACGACGCTCTCCCCATGCCTTTGAGTTCATAGAAATTCTCCTTCGAATAGTATTAGTCCTCTTTTTAGTTCTTTGTTTCCTTACTAGTTCTTGGTTTCTCTCCTTGTCCTTGTTTTTCATTCTATCTTGAAGATTGGGAGCTTAGTTTGTTGGTACATATAGTTTTGTAGCATTTCCGTATTTAATTATTGAAGTATGTATGTATTCTTTTTTTATTGATCACAAAAAGGGAAAGAAGAAATTCAAGTTTAAAATATTAAAGGACTGATGACTTTGTAATCAAGGGGGGAGAAAAGAAACATTACAAAATAGTTTATAATCACTAATCACTTTACACTCCTAAAGAGAAATAAAAAATTATGATTATTTTAGTAAGGCGAGCGATTAAAATCAAAGTTAAAAAATTACTTAGTTGGTTATTTTAATATACTCTGAGTTTGAAATTGTTGTGTTGAAGTGATTACATTTCTCTAAGCTTTTGAAAATTTTGGCATCATTAAAAATGAGGAGATTATTGCTTCTTTTATTCTCCAATGTTTTAGAGATGACATACACACTTGAATATATCGAATTCACTCGTTCATTCTTTGTGATTGTAGCGCTACAGATGTTTATACAACGCATCAAGTCTTCAAAATGTTGTAGACTTCAAGTCAAGTGGGAGCTTAATTTGTTGCTTAACTATGCTAAAAAATTATTGCATTACCTTTTAGTATTGTTTGAAAATGTTGTAATCCCAGCAAGCTTCAACGTATAATTTCCAAATCAAGACATCAAACATTCCAATTATGATCAACCATTTGCTTTTAGCAATCGACCATCATTGATCGACCTTATATTCTAGGCTTATCTATCACACTTGATCAATCATCATTCTTGACCTAATTGATCATAATTTGAAATCCATCTCAGAGTCCAAAATAAGCGATAATACATTTTGACATGATTGACCATTTGTACCTGATCAATCATACTCGTTATATCGATCAATCATTTCAATAAATATTTTTTTATTGTGGCTTATTCTGTTTCCAACAGTAATATTTCTTGGATCCATATATAAGGGAGCACATACCCTTTGTTGGAAGACACAATAGTCGAACAATCGCTCTTATTCTCTCTAGAAAAGCAAGAAGCTCTTTTTGATTGATTTCCCTGGTAAAATAGTCACGTATTCTTCGTTCGTTTGATTATTTTGAGAAGAATATTATTAATTGATAGATGTGAAGCATCACCATCGAATCATCAAAGTTTGATCGCTCGCCATCGTCAAGTTCTTCTAATAGCAGTCAGAATACTTGTGACAACCCTCTTAGCTCAGTGATATTTATATTTGTTTGATATTGCTTATTCACTTGTGTTATCTATGATATAATTGATGTGCTATGTTTTCTGAATCTTATGCAATATCATTATGTTGATTAACTTTAGATAGCACTATTCAATATTTGAGAATATCTTTTAATATATGTTCATATAAGTTCCTCTGAAAAAAGTTTATTGCATATATATCTTTTGTTTCCAGTTAATATCTTTCTGCATGACTTTAATTATCTAATCCTAAGTTTATAGAGAGGCTCTTGGAATTAAGATCCTCGAGGAATTAAGAAGAACTCCGAATCCCGCTTGTCCTATAGTGTGTGATATATAATGTTGATCTTGGTGTATGATACAGATTTGTGAAGGTTAGCTTTATAAACGATTGAGATATCTGCGTAAATATCTCGAATTTAGTGAAGCAATTGATTAGCTCGACTAATCGGAAAATCCTAAGTTAGGATGAATCAACTCACAGTTTTTGCTTAGGTGGGTTTTCATGTAAAAATATTGCGTAAGTGTGCTAATTAGATTACTTGGTTGATTGTTAATGTGGCCGTTTAATATTCCGCGTAAAGTTTTAAAATTGTCTCGAATTACTATTCACTACCCTCAAGTGGTATCACAATCCCCGAACTCATAGTCTATGCCATGAAAAAATATCTCAACCCATATGCACACCTAAAAGATAGAGCATGAACAAACACAAAAGAATAGATAAACATGTGTTGGTTATCCACCACCTGTCGAGTGAAGACCATCCACCCCCGAGAAAAATACTCAAAGAGCATATTACATGAGCAACTAGATATCTCAAGAGAACTTCAACCATATTCTAGTCAATAGTGATTTCTCTATCAAATCAACATCTTTATCTACATTAGATAAGTTCGAGTTAGGTCCTCCTAACAAATTCATAGAGATCCTTCAATATGTTGATCAATTAGTTAGGAAGTCTAAAGGCACACATATAGACATTATCATAACCGCCGAGGGTATTCAATTCCCAATGGACTTCACTATCATGCACGTAGATTGCCTTAAAAAATAAACTTTACCCTGATCATCCATAAAAGGAACTTCTTACATGTTGCAAGGGTCATGTTCGACTATGATATTAGGAAGGTACTACTCGTGTAGAGGGTTGCATTGTAATAGCAAAGAGGACAAATGACACAATTGAAAGATCATATTCAGAGGACAAGACAAAGAATTCAGATGTTGATGTAAATTACAAGCTTGTGGATTGTCGTAGTGAGCTTTAACCAAAAGATAGTAAGCGTCAAGATGATCTTTTATCAGGAGGAGACAACTATGATTATTTGAAAAGAGAGATTCATCGAGGATAGGGTCGCCCTCAATGAATGTGAAGGAAGTATAGACCGAGGTATGACCTTTCTCATATAAAGAAAATACATCATTGAATTCAGGACGCGAATCATCCCAAATTTGGAGCGGTTTTGGAAGAGTCGTCCCCTATCGATGAGAATTTCAGAGGAGAATTGGTAAGCTAGAGAGACTAATGAATTTGTGATTTAGCTACTTATTTCCCAAATTTTATCATGAATCCCTAAGAAAGAACATATAAAATCTACGTACAATTTAAAACCTAAATTTAGCTAAATGAACAAAAATGGATTACTTGTATATTGTTATCTTAAAATCGTGCTTGATAAATACAATCAACTAAAATTCATAAAAACAAGGAATAAAAATATGTGTACATAGGTATATATTGTACAATCTTCTCATGTCTTTTTGAGAAAGAATCCTCACATTTTTAATAAATTTATTCCAACTCCAAATGATATGAAACAAATGGTTTGTGTGCATTATACAAACATCAATAAAAATATAAGAATCACTAACATGTATATATTGGAAATAAACCAAAATCATACTTTGAGAAGATTAAGAACCGACAACCTGATTGTCTCCCTCAAATAATATCATACACAGCCTTACATTTGAATTAATGCACACGAGTTTATATACAATACAAGTATAATTAAGAAGGAATCAGAATTCATTTATGCAACTTTGATTTTAGGACCTAATTGTATATTATACAATTGACATGACTTTAAGTTTTTATTTATTGTGTATATTTTAATTCATTTGATTTCGTTTCTTTTTCATCCCCTTATTTATTTTATATTTTTATTGATTACATAGAAAATGGAATTAAAAATCATTCAAGTCATGAAAAAAATAAAAACATATATTGTACACATTGACCTGACTCCTTGTAAATAACACTTATTTTTATTTTATTTTAATTTTTCCTATTTAATAAAACGAAAGAATATATTAAGGTTGAAATATTTAATAATTATTTTATACAAATATTATATGCATATATTATTAGTAGAAAATCAAAGGACAAATTACAAAACTAAAACAATCGATATTATATATCTATAGAATACCAAAAAAGTTCTTCATTTGAACATACGAGTCCTTATTTTTGAGGTATTCAAAATGTAGATATCATCGACATCTACAATTTTCATGCTGATCAATTTTTATTTAAAGTAATCTTTATTTAAATTTTAAATTTATTTTTTCTAGTCGATGATTTTCGATTATGTATTTTAAATCAGTGTAGATATATAATCCAACACAAATACATGCATGTGCATGTAAGGTTATTAGTTAACAAGATAAATGTACCCACTGAATTAAAAAAAAACTATATACATATATCTTTTACTCAACCGTAAAGAAGAGAATGATTAAAACTTAAATTCCACTAGTCGATCGGCTAGTCAAATGAAGGTATTATACCAGGTCATGCCATTGAATAACATTGTCAATCTAATTAGCCAATCTAGTTGAGTGATTTTACAATAGTTGATACAAAAAAACCAAACTAATTATGAACGGCTTAGGAAACTAAATGAATAGAATCCCATATAAACATAACACTCGTGATGGTTCGTTCTTTCGATGATCAGGATGATTGAAAATTTTTTAGGGTTGTAATTTGAAGGAGCCTGCAAGGATTTATCATTTGAACCAGAGGAAGATCTAAGATTTGTGATCAATATAATTCCCAAGTAAATTACGAGTAAGTTTATGACGAATCGTATTAAAAAAACTAATCAATACCATTGAAGGTCGAGTTCTAGAACCCTTAAACTCATAATTAAATTGACATGCTTTGGTGTACAAATCTTCAATCTATTAAATTCATGAAAATAGGAGATGGAAGAAAACTTTAATGAATCGACAGAACCTGGACGAACCCTCAAAGATACAGTAGGCTCATATTTAGAAATCTCACAAGACTTCGAAGGGGTACACAACTATGACGGGGTGGCAAACAATCTCTATAATTAACCATATTAACTCAACATCAAGAAAAACTTCAATGTGAAAGTGAGTCTCTCTTGTTCTCTTGTCGTTACCCATCACAAATAGGAGGGAGGGGGATGCATAAAAGGAACAGAAAATATCACACACATGAGTAAGCAGCAAGAAGACCATCACCATTCACCCTCTCTCCGTTCCTCCCTTTCAACACGTACATAACGCAACCATTTCCTAGATGCTATCCTAGCCCAATACTTCTCTCACCTAAGCGACTTATTTTGTAGTTATATTACCTTTTAACACATTAATACTGATATTTCAGATGTCCGTCTCCATGGCTTGAAGCCATTTTCTTTTAAAAAAACTAATATTGACATGATCGTACCCTTTTTAAACGGACACAATACATACTCATGGAACATATATTGGTGATTTTTGAATCATTATAAAGTTAGAAAGAGCAGTTGGTATTTTTTTTTAAAATTAACCTATATTTTTATATTTAAAATAACACAATTGTTTTCTATTGAAACCCTGAAGAAGAACTAGGGCTTGCTTCAAAAGCCCCGCTTCCCTCCTCTCTCGTCCTCTCGAAGAGCATCCGCACGGGAGGGGTGCGATGGCGAACAGGACGGACCCGAGCGCGAAGAGCATCCACGGGACGAACCCCCAGAACCTGGTGGAGAAGATCGTGCGCACTAAGGTCTACCAGAACACCTACTGGAAGGAGCAGTGCTTCGGCCTCACCGCCGAGACCCTCGTCGACAAGGCCATGGAGCTCGACCACCTCGGCGGCACCTTCGGCGGCAACCGCAAGCCCACCCCCTTCATCTGCCTCGTCCTCAAGATGCTCCAGATCCAGCCCGAGAAGGAGATCGTCGTCGAGTTCATCAAGAACGAGGACTACAAGTACGTCCGCGTCCTCGGCGCCTTCTACCTCCGCCTCACCGCCACCGCCCCCGACGTCTACCAGTACCTCGAGCCCCTCTACAACGACTACCGCAAGATCCGTCGCAAACTGGCAGACGGAAGTAATCTCTTCTCACTTTACCTGCTCGCTCGCTTACTCCTCTTCAGAGAAGAATCGTTAACTGAATTGTGGTTCCCTGCAGCATTCAGCTTGACCCATGTCGACGAATACATAGACGAGCTTCTCACCAACGATTACTCGTGCGATATCGCCCTCCCGCGAGTTCCAAAGAGGTGTTATTTCTTTTTTTTTCTTCTCTCTCCCTTCCCCCCCTGCCTTCAGTTGTCACGATGTCTCTGATGCTCCCAAATGCGATAATCGATGTGATTTTGCACCTCGACGTCGTAGAAGAGCCTTCTTTGGATTGTCAGGGCTGTTTTTTTTTCAGAACGTTTACTTCTCCACATTTCTCTAAGTAGGATAACGGTTGTCGTCATTAGGGCATATGAAAATATCGTATCTTTGTGACGGATATGTCTATCGACATTCTTATGCTGTTGAGGGAGGAGATAGCTTGTTCTTTTGTACTTTATCTTTTGAAATATATTTTTTTTTGCACCTGGCATTATAAACTTGGCCTAGAAGCGTTATCCGAACCAATCCTAATTATCTATGACATCCCTCTTCTTTTTGACCATTCCCAACACTCGTACGCATTTTGGAGGGCCTACTTCTTTAAAGAGCATGCTTATGATTTTTCTCATGCATTTTGGGCGTTGATCCTTCCTCCTGTCTTCATGTAGACTTCATACCAGGGGTTTTGATAAGTACCTCAGCTGTAAGCCTTTGAAGCCTAGTTGCTCCTGATTCATAAACTCTTTTGATTGGATCATCAGTCCTTATTTCACCACCTAATACTTCCGCCTATGACAGCTGTCCTTTGTTTGGTATAAAATTGAAATTTAATTATTTTAATCATGCATGATAGAATGGTACTTGACACTCCTTTAGGTTGATGCTAATGCAAAGATGTAAATACTATTCTAATTATCGTAGTAGACAAAGATGTCCCTCGGGAAGCGGTAGTTGGTGGGTGCATCCAATGGAATGGGGTAGGTAAATGTCACATAAATGTGAAGGTGGGTGACATTGGATGGTAGTTTGTCGAGGTCGACATGATCAAGGCTTGACATCTCGTTTTTGATTTCACCCCCCTCAGAAATGGAAATTTCAAGAAATTTCAACGATTTAGATGGAAATATTGGAAATGGGTTAAAAAAACCTTCTTATCATTTCTTTTCGCAAATTAAGATCATCCAAATTATTAGAATAATAAAAAACCTATAAATGCACTTATATCACACATATTGCTCATTTATATCTCTTATACCACACATATCGGTCATGTCATTGTTAATGCAAATTCTTTGCTGATAAATATTGGAAATGGAGATCATCCACGTTCTTCAAATAATAAATAAATTACAAATATACACTTATACCGCATACACACACATATATCGCTCATCCATATGCATTATATCGCACATATTGATCATATCAGACGTATCACTGAGAAATATTGGAAACAGAACTAAAAAAATCTAATTAAAAATACTTAGAGCACATCTTTTATTCATAAAAATAGATGACATATTTGATTATAAAATATCAATAATGAATCAATGATTAATGAGTCAATGTTTCGTTCTTAGAAAATTAGAAATAACGGTCGTGGAGAAGGTTCTAAATAGTAAAGTAAACATTAATTAGAATTTCAGTTATAGTTTGTATAAAGAATTAAAGATGCATCTTTTTCCATAGAAATAAATTGCTTGACATCATGTAATGCAATAAAAGATAATACATTTTTTTATGAAAATGTCCTCCCATGGCGAGAGTCACCTAAACGAAGTAAAGTATTTATTAATAAGAAAAAAGAAAACAAAAATACCGTATGTAATGCAATAAAAGGTAATACATGCGCTTGGGATCAAAATCATGAGTTGCATGGTGGATCCGTATAGCCCCCTTCCTCGTTGTCTTGTAGCGCATCACTGATTCAATGCACTTACAACAATTCTCCCATGTCATGTATAAGTACATAGCCTTGTAATCCATCATGTATTGTATGTACTAATGGTCATCAATGCTTACCAACATCTCAAAATGATAATACACATCGTTGGAGCTGGTATCATGAGTGCCATGACGAGGATGCGAAGTACTAACATGAGAATATTGAAATGACGACAATGGAGTGGGGCATGATCTCAGTGGAGGAGGCAATAGAGATTTCACTCATACATCAATAAATTTAGCGATATTTGAAGTAGCATATCTCAAGCTCTTGAATGAAGAACACCGACGGAAGAATCACTGCAAAGAAAGATAATAACGACAATGACGGTTGAAATGGCCTTGTTTCGACCGATATTTTGGTTATTTTGCCCCAAGTGGGGCATTTTTTAATAAATTCCTCCGATCGACTGAGATATCAAGACCATCCGATATTTGTATATATTGGCACATATCGGGTGAACTGGGAAACCCGACGTATAAGGCAGTTTCGATACCTCGAGACATTGGAAATTGAAATTTTGACGATATTTTGCCGAAATATCGTGAATTTAAACCCCTGGATATGACATCACATCGAGGAGGGTGGTGGTGTGATGCAGCGTGGAACAAAAATATAGGGCCACATATTTATTTAATTTTATTCGTTAATTTTATTTACGTTTATTTGAGTTGTCGTAATTTTAATTAACTAAACGAGATCGCCTGTGATCTCAATTAATTAGTTAACGATTTGAATTTTAAATTAGTCGGTTAGTCGGTTAGAGTCAATTTAGGATAATTAGTTCGATTTGAATTTGAATTCTATTTTTGTAATCTCATCCCTCCTATATAAAGGGATGATGGGGCTATTGTTATGATCAGTTCAGTTGATATAAAAATTGAGATTTATTCTCTATCTCCGCCTCTCTCTTTCTCTCTCCCGCGTTATCTTCACGTTTCTCCCCTCCAACCCCTCGTGTTCCCGACGAGTTCTCTTCTCAACCCTTCTATTTCTCTACCATAGGAAAACCACTGTTCAAATATTTAATTTTCGCCATCGCCGAATCTTTGATTTGCATCAGTTGGTATCAGAGCATGGCCTACAGATCGTCCTCACGATCTGACGATCCGTCCAGACATTCGCGTCGACACGCGACGAAACACCATCATTCGTCGGAACAGAAACGACGAGCCGAAGAAGCTTACAACAAGGAGATGGATGCACTGCGTGATTTCCGGTCCAAATGTAAAGAATTCGAGTCCAAATGTCGAGAAACGATGGCTAATTTCAAGACCCTATGTGCCGCCAAACCAAAGTTGTCCACTACCGAAGCCGCTGTCCAGATTGTCGACGAAGAAAACTCGCCATTGATGATGATTTACTCGTTGTCCAGGCCATTTCGGAAGAAAAAACGACGAAATGCTTGCTGTCCAGGTATATCCAGACTCGCTAAAACCGTCAGAATAGATTTTTCCCCCTCCGCGGCCTTCCCGCAGACCCCCAACACCATCCTCGCAACTCCGGGCCCCCATCTCGCTGCAATCCCAGCCCCAGTCCCTTCCACGGCACGGCCCCCGCCCCCGCTCCTTCAGCAACTGTGGAACCCCCTACGATGCCCGCCGCAGCACTCACACCCCCAGCCCCACCATCGCCGCAAACCCTTCCCATTCCCCAAACCCCGTCGCCGCCACCCGCCTTTCCTATGCCAACGTATTTCCCAGTCCCACCGGCCTCTCCCACTATCCCCACGCCTCCTGCAGACCCCCTCGGCCATGCACCACCGCCAACTACTGTTCCCACTCCTCACACCACCACCCATCGCCTCCTAAACCTTGGCTCCCACGGCTACCAACCTACCCCCTCTCTCTCCGCCCCACTTACCCTCTCTATCCAACGCCACCCCCTCCAACTTGGCCCCGCACCCACCCCTCCCCTACATCGCTTCCCTGCCATCCACCGGCTTTTCCCCCTGCCACCGCACCGAAGGAGTACACCGTGAACCCCTCCTCGTTGCCCTCCCCGAGAGCGTGGCCATCGGCCCCACACACATGGCTCGAGTGACCCCCGCCGCCGCCACCAACTTATCTCGAGGCCCTGGTGCTGTCACGCGCGCTTCTGGCGCGATTACCGCCTTCATCGCCAAACACAGCGCCGTCGATGCTTTAGAAGAGTCGAAACCCTAGTAGGGGTTGAGATCTCCCCACGATGGAAAGAAATCACTCAGCGGGGGAATTGGGAAGTAATTTGGAACAATTGCATGGAAGGTCCCCCCTACAAAAGCTTTTATTCAAAGGGAAAATTAACAAATGAAGGGGTACGAAAATTGCAGAGATGCCCTCCAATTGGAAAAAACTACAAACGTAACGTTGAAAAGGATCTAATTAGGGGAATTTGAGGCTGCTATTTCAAGATCAAGTTCTCCAACGGCGTGCGAAGATCAAGCAATTCGTCGGGAGACGAATTTTTAAAAGCGGATGAGAGTTGATGCAGCGTGGAACAGAAATATAGGGCCACATATTTATTTAATTTTATCCTTTATTTTATTTACGTCTATTTTAGTTGTCGTAATTTTAATTAAATAAATGAGATCGCCTGTGATCTCAATTAATTAGTTAACGATTTGAATTTCAAATTAGTCGGTTAGTCGGTTAGAGTCAATTTAGGATAATTAGTTCAATTTGAATTTGAATTTTATTTTTGTAATCTCATCCCTCCTATATAAAGGATGATGGGGCTGTTGTTATGATCAGTTCAGTTGATATAAAATTGAGATTTATTCTCTATATCCACTCTCTCTTTCTCTCTCCCACGTGGTCTTCACATTTCTCCCCTCCAACCCCTCGTGTTCCCGACGAGTTCTCTTCTCAACCCTTCTATTTCTCTACCACCGGAAAACCACCGTTAAAATATTTAATTTTCGCCGTCGCCGAATCTTCGATTTGCATCATGGTGGAAGTCAATGAGAAGGGAAGAGTAGTGGTGGAGTAGGATTATGGCGGTGAAGTGTGACTACGGTGGTGGAAGAAGAGAATGGAAGGGCAGTGTTGTTAAAGGTGAGCGTCTGGAGGACTTTTGACAACACTGGGGAATGTGAGTGAGAGTTGGGAGCAAGGTTTAAAAAAGCGCGAGGCGGTCCGATGCGTTTTCTTTGAAATTGAGGCGAGGTGTAAACCTCAATTTTTTTTGGAAAAAAATGAAATTAAAGTAAAATATATTTAAAAGGTATATAATACTATTTAATTTTACCAAAAACACATTCAAGAGTAATTTAAAACTAGTAAAAGATACAATACATAAGCGATGAAAGCATTGAAGTTCAAAAAAACTAATACTAAGCCACTAATATACAGAATATCAAGTTCCCATTCTAACTTCAATGACTCTATATGAGTATTAAACTAAAGTCTATACATAATACTAAAGTACAATAGAAATCATAATCTTTAGTGCGAACTAAAAAAAATATTAATATGCATTGAATCCCAATCATTTGTCTTGTTGGACGTAGTTGATAACCGTCATATGCATCCCCTCCTGCCATATCATACCCCAACAAGACGGGGGTCTCGCTGCCCGGTCAACGAGCCTGTGGGGGGGGGGGTCTACGGAGGAGCAGGTGCGCTCCCCCCTGCGGGGGTGTGGGGCAGCGCCCGCGGCGATTTTTTTTACTAATGATATTATTTGTATTCAGCTACTCGCAATAAAACGTAATAATTATTTTACTTCAATCTTCACATGTTTATTTTTCAACATTACTTCATATATCATATATGTGATAACTATTCTAAGTTCACAACTTATACAACCAAACAACAACATCAAGTTGCAAACTTACAACTAATATAAAATTCTATTACAATTCAAACAAAAAAATGTGTAATAGAACTAGTATGTGTGATGTATGATAAATTGAATATGATGTATATAAGATCATGTAACTTCGCTTGTTTCAAGCTATCTCTTCTCTTTGCATGGAGCTATATATAGAAATATGCAAGGTTTAGCATGGAAACAAAAATACAAAAATATAAAAATATAATGCTAACAAAAAAATTGGGTCGTATGCAACCAAAAATGTAAAAAAGCTTCATGACTCGAGGCTTACGCCTCCGCCTCGTCTCGAGCCTCGAGCGCCTCACGCCAAGTTAAGGCGCACGCCCTACCTAGAGAACTCGAGGCGTGCGCCTCAGGGCGAATTTGGTGCACCTCGCCTCGAGGCGGTTGCCTTTGCGCCTCGAGGCGGTACTTTATAAAACCATGGTTGGGAGAAATAGGAAAAAGGGGAGAGAGAAGGGGGGGCGTGGTAGGAAGAAGGAAAGGAAGGGAAAGAGGAAAAGTTGGAATGGTGGTGGATATAGTGTTCGAGAGAGAAAGTGAATATACGGTAGACCAAGGGAGATATTTCCTTTGAGAGAACCGAAATGCTCTTTTTGTTCCATTCCTCGACAGAATGCCTTATTTATAGATGAGCCATAGTATACAACATGGTAGAATTATAACGTCCTTTCAGAATGTTCTATACGTATGGATAAAGGATAACAACAAATAAAATTCTAGAAAATCCTAACCTATGGGAGGAGAAGAGGATTTTACATTCTTGCCTCATCTTTAAATTTAAAAATACAAATCTCAGCAAGTCTATTTTAAATTCTAGATATTTCTGATGTTTATAAACGTGACCATTAGTGTCTACATATTTGCGGGCTGCATCAATTCCTTCCATCTTGGAAATCATCATGCTCCCGTGTCACAAAGTCAAGATAGTTTGAAGTAGATAATGACAAAGATATGGAATTCGACTTCTTTGATCCATGAGCTATCATGATTGGCTCGGTCAGTTCAACAAATTAGAAAAACATCTAGTATGCATGTTTTGACCGACAATATCACATACATTGAGAATGTCAGCAATGGAATCATTGGAAGCTATTGAAGGGGCTTGAAATGGAAGTTGTTTTAGACTCTAGAGTCCAGATCATCAAGCATAGTTGCATAGTGTGGATTTGAATGGTGGATGAAGAGATTAGAGATGTTGAAGACCTGTGATGTACTTACCTTTGGCGGTAAGGCAAGTATATACACATTGGGTCCAACTTGATTGATGATACAAAAAGGGGCAATTTTTCTAGCACTCATTTTTTGAGACTTTCATTGGAAATCCATCATTGCAAAATCACGCCATTACTAGATCTCCCTCTGAGTTGCTAATACTGCTAATACCCTTGACCTTTCACGTAGGGTAAGAGAAACATATTCGAAGAATTGGGGTTGTGGAAAGGAAATAACAGAATGTTTATTATGTGGACCATATGTCTTTCATATATAGAGAGGAGAAACCCCAAATGGCTACTATACAATAGAGATGAAATGAATAAGTAAATACAAAATAACTTTCAATAGCTCCCTCAAAATGGAGCATAGATGTCAATCATGCTCAGTTTGGAACAACGCCTATGGAACGACCCTTTGGCTAGGATCCTGATGAATACATTTGCCGTCTATTTTATTAAGTTGACGTGGGAAGTATAGATAAAACCCTTGTGTATCATATATCGCGGGTAATGGCAGGCTACCTATGTGTTTAGTCCTCTCATGAAAGTGTGCATATTTGCATTGAAAAGAACATGATGTCATAGAGCAACTGCACGCGAAGAGGCATGTCAACAGCTAAGTTTGTCAGACCAAATTAGACCTACATTTTCTCAGTGCTCCCCTGCGTCATAGCTATGTATTCTGACTCCGCACTATATCTAGCAACCACAATATGCTTCTTGATTTCTATGATATCAAGGATGCCTGATGAAAATAGCAAAACTGAAGGTATACTTCCTATCTTTAGGATATATTGCATAGTCAACATCTGCAAATACTGTGATGATAAGAGAAGTCCCTCTACTAAAGAACTACTATGTACCTGAGAAAACTTCAGATACCTTAGGATCATGTAAACAACATTCATGTGAGCATGTCGTGGTTGCTCCATAAAGTGGTTGACTTTTCTTACTGTAAAGAAGATTTCCGGCCCAGTAATAGTGATATAGAGTAGTGGAGCTTCCTAACAAGCTCTCTGTACCTCCTGTTGTCCATCTCATGTGATAATTGTAGAGCTTCATGCTGCGATTCATAGGAGTAGTGACATGTTTGCAGTATGCAATACATGTCTCTAGGAGAATAT
Source organism: Ottelia alismoides (assembly GCA_037367405.1). Lineage (NCBI taxonomy): Eukaryota > Viridiplantae > Streptophyta > Magnoliopsida > Alismatales > Hydrocharitaceae > Ottelia > Ottelia alismoides. Next base: position 474,647 of record JAZKJV010000190.1, on the reverse strand, counting down.
CGATAATCTACTCCCTTTGTGTCATCACCAGACCTCATTGATTCCTGGCAAACTCAAGCTCAAGGAAGTATCATAGATTGCCAATATGGGGCATTCTAAATGATGGGAGGGCACAAGAGCTGGGGGTACAACATGTGGCATGTGAATGTACTATCTAAGCGAAGTTTGTTCTACATTATGGGGTGGAGGAGCCACAGGGGGAGATGGGTGGAGGAACCACATGTAGATGTAGTGGTGGTGATGGTGGTAAAGGAGGAAATGGAATCATAAACCTCCTCAATAGACTTGGATGGAATCATCCTGCCACCAATAGGAGAAAAGTACATGTCGTACTCAAAGAAAGTGGTGCCAACACTAACATAACATGGTATTCCTTCTGAGAGGATCAAAGCAATTGTACCCTTTTTGGGTTCATAAGTAGCCCCGCGATATTACACTTGACAACTCAGGCGACTAGGATTTATGATATGAGCAAAAGCCACGGAGCAAAAGACACGAGGTGTTAGAGAGAAAAGGTCCTTATCGGGAAACCCAATCGAAAAAATCTTTTCTCCTAATATGGAGGACAACATATGGTTGACCTGGTAGCATGTAGTGAGGACAACATTACCCTAAAAAGAATGGGGAGTACAATTCTGGATAAGTAGAATCTTGGTAACATCAAGAAGATGATAATGTTTGCGCTCGGCAATACCATTCTGTTGAGAAGTGTTGGCACATGAGGTCTGTTGTAAGATACCAAGGGACCTGTAATACCGAGAGAGCTGGATGGTACATAACTCCAAGGCATTGTGAGAGCGGACATATTTAGCAACAACAGAAAAATGTTCTTTATTTTATTCATAAAAATTTGAATGACAGGTCCAGCCTCAACTTTTTTATCCTATGAAAAATCTAGGAAAGTCTAGAATGATTATCAATAGCTACAAGATAGAACATGAGCCCTGGATTTTCAGGAACACGGTTGGGACCCTAAACGTCAAAATGAACGAACTCAAATAAGGAACTGCTATTACGACTCCGACGAACATGAAATATGAATCGATGATGCTTCCTAAGCTGGCAAGGCTCACTACTGAAAAGTAGACCGAGAAGGAATCTATGAGAGGACTCTACATAATTTATGTAGAGGAAGGTAATCGAACCGAACATGCCACATGTATGGGGATAATGACCCAATGGGAATGGAAGAAGTGCCGACATAAGGAGACTGGACCAATTTGTAGAGATCCTCTTGCTTACGATTAAATCCAACCATCGTATGCACCCCCCTGTCGCACTCGCACCATACCCTACCAGACAGGGGTCTCGCTACCCGATCAATGAGCCTTGTGGGGGCCAGGTTGGGCCCCCTTGCGGGGGTGCGGAGGTAGCATTCTCGACCCGAATCAAAGTATATAAAACATGATGTGTTTTAATATTAGGGATAGCAAAATAATTAGTGAAATCTAGCTCACAAGGGTACTATTCATCAATATATATATATATATATATATATATATATATCGGCGAAATTTCGACGATATCGGTCGATATCCGGGAGTTTTTGTACCAAATCCAGTCTTTTTTACCGATATCAGCCGATATGGTGATATATCGCCGATATACCTGTCATATATTGTCGATAGCTTGGTAAATAGATATAAACCTTGATATTGATATCACCTGCCTCTCGATATCGTTATATCAGCGATATATAGCAATATGTTCTATAGTTCCACCCCCATACTGGTGAACTATCACCATATACCACTCTGACATGTGAATTCTTTCATAAATTACTTGGATTTATCCAATTTCGTCGAATATTTCTTCTTGATTTTACCTTTGTTGCATTTTCAATTTTTTTAATGAGTCCCGTTCCTCTTTTAAGAAGCCCGAGATTCACGATCTGTGCATGCTAGATTGTACACAACTAGAACTACTACAATTGCATCAAGCTAACTAATAGATTAAGGTTCAAGGTATTTCATTGATCTTAGCTTCAGGAGTGCATGCACTTTTTTGTTACTTCACTCCTCGCCCAACACATTTATAGATAGTTGCACATATATAGACAATTGTAATTGAATATAAACATACTCCTTAATAAATAGTTGATTATTCTACCTTCTAAGTCAGTATTTCAGCAGGTCGTATATGATGTAGTATAAGTCAAACCTCCTATTTACATCTTTATTATAGCAAACAAGCGTGTTTTTATCTTATTTATCGACTGGAGAACACTGAAGTTCTTAATTTGGAGAAAAATAATTTTATAGTTATCTCTTCAGTTTCTGGTTATCGACAATATGTTGGTGATATAATTGATATTTCTTTTTTTGGTTCTTGACGGAATAACATCGGTATCAATATTTAAGGCCATGCTCTAATCATTCAATAACATATTCTCACGAGTTCATGAAAGGAATGAACTAAGTCTGACTTATTTACTTGACTGCCTGTGCGAAGTCCACAAGTTGGTTAATGAATAGGCTTTTGAACTTAACTAGCTGAGCTGGAGCCAGCTTAATCGAACTTGCGCAAGTCTGTCTAGGATTAACGAGCTTGATCTTCAAATTGACCTTACTTGGTTTGCTCCGGATGGTTGATGTCCCTAGCAGGTGGATTGATCATTTCTCTGGGATGAGCTTACGTGGAAGTTTTTGATTAGAGTTCCTTTCCTGACTTAAGGAGACTGGACCAATTTGTAGAGATCCTCTTGCCGGATGCTGATTAGAGTTCCTTTCCTGCTAGAAGTTTTTGATTCCCAACTGTGGAAGAAGTGTCAGGAAGATGTAAACAAGGCAAATAAAACTGAGAAAGATTTGCTGGCAGATAAAAAATGAAACTTCTGTTAATTCACAACCTTAGAAGTCATGGCTGCAAAGAATTGCGTTATTCATTCCAAGTTTAAGAAGATCCGGAAGCCTTAGTAGTTTCTCGGGCGCTCCCTTAAATTTTCTGGCATCTTCATTTTTTCTAACTTCAAATGGTGATGCATTTTAAGTTTTCCCATGATCGCAGAATCTTTTATCAACATTTTTTAGCAGATGGACCCTCGAAACAGCTGGAACTTTAGAACCCAGGAGAAGCGCACTGGAGGATGATTTTGAAGAGGAAGAGGAAAAAGAAGGTGATGACACGGCAATGGATGCTTTGGAGGACGGCATTCGGGACAAGGTTTTCTTTCTTATGGTTGTTGACATGCTTTGCTGATTCACTGTAATTATCCTGAATCTGATGAGGCTTGTTCATCAAATCAGGAATATCGTGGGAGAAGTCCCACTAGGGAAAGGGATAGGGACAGGAAGCGTGACAACCATAAGCTACACAGGTACTTTTTTGCTATTTCATTGGTTATTTCTATTTAATTTGCATGAAATTTTGGATGTAGAAAGCCTTGAATCTATTGTAGTTAATATTAATTTTAAACATGCACTCTTGTATTTTTAATAGTTTTGGTTTATGAGAATTGTCTCTTTAATTTTGTCGCTGTAGTTTTTTAAAATGAAAATAAAAACTGTATATTCACAATCAGGTACTGTACAGAATATTTCTCATAAAGAACACGTGTAGCCTTATAACATTCCCATTAAGGGCATCTAGCACGGTGATGAGGCTCAGGTCGATAAATTTACATGTCGATGTATAAGGATGCAGAATCTTATGGAAGCCGCTTTTGGTGATGGTTAATTTGGTCTTATTTTACTTTGGTTATGCTATAGGATTTCTTCCATGCATTTTCAAGGGCTATGCTTAATTTTGGCTAACTTTTATAGATGTGAATTACCCGATTTAGATAAGATATATATAACACGATATTTGTGTTTAGTTTTAGAAGATAGCTCTTAAGTAAAATTATAATTATGCACCCATGCCTTTTTGAAGATTAGTGGTCATTGTAATGTTATTAGTGGGGAGTCAGTAGATGTTTGAAGTAGTCTAACCACGGGATTTGTTTGAGAAGAAGTCTCACCTAGGGATGCAAAAGGGTGGATGCGAATATGAATATAAGTTACCATATTTTTATCTGTTTGAAATATAAATACAAATGCTGATACATATATTGATAGCTACGGTCCCCAATTTCTGGCCATTTCTCCGAAATTCCATCGAAATTCCACCGAATTTATCTTTTCATAGTGACCGAAACAAAATCTAAATCCGACATTTAAGGCTTTGGTTCTTTGCGCACGAGTATTGAGGTTCTATTTCCCCTTAGTCTTCTGGAGAATTCATCGTGTTCTTCCTTTGTCCATCTTTCGTCCTCTTTCTTTTAAAGAGTCATCCTTGAAACTATCAATCTTTCATGCCATCCTTCCATACGATCTTCCACTTTTCTCCTACCTAGAACTTGTCTTTCCTTTTAATGGGATTTCCTTCTTTGAGTCACGAATAATACTTACATTGCTGTCTTCTAATGGTTCTGATTTCAAAATCCTAGAATGGGATGTCATGGTCAACAACATTTGATTTCTTCTTCTTTATCTTCTTTCTTTTATAACATACTTGATCTTCTTTGCTAGATTTGTAAACCATTCATCGACCATTTGGTCATAGACCATCTTGAAGTTTAGATCTTCTGCAACCAACTGGGACAGGGATCTTCGCTTCCTTCTCATTAATATGAACTCGATTTTAAGTTGTCTTATTTTGTTGGTGGCATTCTTTTAGGGATCATGAGCTACTATACGATGATCCTTGGCAATGACGACTACTGTGGCAGTGACCTTTCTGCTATACGATGACCCTTATGAAGAAATTGAAAACATGTGTCGAAGTCAACTCGTGGTTGTGGCATAAGGACTTGTGCGATGGTGTTTTTGTTTTGATTACTCGATGTGAGATTTCTAAGTTGAACTTGCTGCAGATGTGGGAAATTGGGCCATCAGATATTATTCTATTCTCTTGGGCCTGATCGAGGGAGAGTTATGTGGGATTAAAAAAATAGCATTTGAGATTTACATACCATACCATATATCCTTAGAACATCATTCGCGACAAAGAAAAAGTAAAGCCATTCCATTTCAGCAAGACTTGCATTAAGTTTGCATTAATGACCTCGATCATTATTTTTCTATCATCAGATTTGACAGGTTAGTGTCGGGGAGGAATTCAAACCCTTGACATTGTGGTTTGTAGTCATGTCCTTCGATTCTATGAGTTATATGTCCTTCCCTATTTCTACTTGATATGTTCCTGGGAGTACCATAAAAATAAAAACGAACCTTTCCTTTCCGTAACCATTTCATTGTAAGATGTTAAATATCATTTCTCTTGATAAGAATGGTTCTAAGGCACATGACAAAAAATATATCCTATTTGGAGTTTTGATTAAGATGATTTGTATTTTTCTCTTTCATATTTGGAAGGTAGAAGTAAATTAAGAGGTGTTAAGACTTTTATAGCTATTTTCCCGCTAGGTCTCCCTTATATTATTATTATCTTACTCTATAGAAAAGTGTAAAATAGATTTCCGCAAGCGTTCCAACTTATTGATTGTCACTGCTTACTCTATATAAAAAATATAAAATATATTTACGAAAGCGTTTCAGCTTATTGATTGCCACTGCTCTTAGATTCCTCCCTTTAATGAAAAACCTGTGCTTTGTCTTTCGGATGTACTATTACCTTACAGCCCCAAACAAATTAAGGTACTATGAGATCGAGTATGAATTTTATCTGCTCATTTCAAATTGAGTACCCATTTCTTTTCTTTTCCAGGTAGGATTGGAGATCCAAAATCCTGCATTTTATATATCCATACGATCAAGTCGTTTGGTTTCTGAAATATTCAGTGTAAAAAGTACTTTTGCATCATTGTTATTTGATTCTGACATGTTTTAAAGTTGACTGGCTTAAAAAAATGTTTTATAAGTTGACATTTCGAATTATTTATTGACACGAATACAAGCAAAACCTGTGAACTGATTTTAGTACTTTCACTAATGGACACCATACATAGATTAGTTGTGTACCGAAACTCTCTAGAAAGAAGATATTTTGTCTCGTAGTAGCTTGATCCAACCCCCTTAGCAAACTTTTATTATTGGAATGGTCACACACTTTACATGTTTCTAGTGACTTATATGGCATCATCAAGTGATGGATGCTTTGGACAAGAATCTACTAGATATTGTGACCCCCTTCTTGATGAACCTTTACTCCAACATCTATGATTTTATCTTATAGCATGATAGTCCTTTACCATTCCTCTTACTTGTATTATAAATTGTTCTTACGAATTAGTGCCGTTTTGTAAACAAGCAATGCTTTCAAATCCATAGGTTAATTGTAATCGTGCAACTTTACGTCAGGCACATTTGTTTTTTAGGTGATAGTGGGAACTCACCCGTACCACACATGTACACTCCATAAAATAGTACAGTTCTTTGTTCAGTTTTTTCCAAGTATTTGGATTCTTTTACACTCGCTTCATTGGTCTGGTGGTACCGTGGTAGTGCAGTGTGTCTACCACACAAAAGATCAGAGTTCAAATCCCCCCTTGTGGTGGTTATGCTAGGTAGCCGACCGCTAATGTAAAAAATAGTCCGATCTTTTGACATGGATTTGACTAAGAATCCATGTAGCCGACCCTACTTAATGTGGGAGAAGGCTTTGCCCTATTTTTAATTGGATCCTTTTCCTCTTAAGGTTGCAAAAGTCGATATCCAATATTCAATTGGAAAAGTTAGTAACTAAAGATTAATCGAAAGTTGGATGACCTATCGGATTTAGTTGATTTTGTATTTTGCAACTTTTCAAATATAAACTTTTCATACTTGTATTCTTATAGATTTCGAATCCAGCACTAAAGGCATCACTTTTTGTTTGTTGTAAAATATCAGGAAAATGAATTAAAAAATCCGGCCAATAAGGGATGATCAATTATTTGTTTAGTTGGACTAATAGTCTGTCCATCTTCACAAGCTTGTTTCTTTATTTTAGGGCTTCCTTTCTTTGCTCTCATCAAAAGTATAATTGAGTCCCATTCAGTAAAGTTTCATGTTCCAATTGGATATTTTTCGGTTTAGATTCTGCAAATATACGCATTTTCTTAAAATAAGAACAATAGACCTATCTCGATCAGTCCCTTTACCCCTCATCATGGGTGTCTCCCCCTATTTTGGTTTCAAAAAAATCATTTTTATATTTTTTTATTCGTTTCCATTTTCTCCCTCTTTTGTTATCTTGCCTTCATTCTTAAGTCCCATAGGTTTCGTCATATAGAATTTGATCTTTTTTCTCTTTGACTGCATGGGTATAATTAGATTTCTTTTTCAATCTGAAAAAAAATAACATATGAAATCTTCAAAGTTTTTCTTCTTCTATCGCTATCTCACGTGCCTAACATTTGTATAAATATTGTTGGAGAAAATAAGAGCGTTGTTTATTTCTGAGAACCCTAGGCTCTCTTATATAGTAGAGAGTCCTATGGGTAAATTACATAAAGTAGACATCATGAAAAGAAAATGAGAAAGAAGTACATATATAAATATGAAAACATAAATATCTTCACACTCCCCCTCAAGCTGGAGCATAGATATCGATCATGCTCAGCTTGGATGAACACTTCTGGAATGATCCCCTGGACTGTGGCTTAGTGAAGATGTCTGTGGTTTGTTCTCCTGAGCTAACATGAGAAGTAGAGATCAATCCCTTTTGAATCATGTCTCTGATGTAATGACAATCCACCCCGATATGTTTTGTTCTCTCATGGAATGCTGGATTGTTTGCAATAAATAGGGTAGCCTGGTTATCACAGTGTAACTCCATGGGTAGAGGGATCTCTACATGTAGATCATATAGCACTGTTCGAACCCACATCATTTCTGTACTGGCTTGAGCCATAGCCCTGTACTCAGGCTCGGCACTAGATCTTGCTAGTTGCTACAACGGTTTGTTTCTTGCTTTTCCAAGAAACAAGAGAATTGTCAACAAATATTGCAAACCCTGAAGTGGATTTCCTGTCCTTGGGACAGCCCGCATAATCTGCGTCAGCATATGCAGATACAGAGAGTGTGTCTCCTTTCTTGAAGAGTAAACCTGAGCATGGATTTGATTTCAGATATCTCAATATCATATGTAGTGCATCCATATGTATCTGTCGAGGTTGCTCCATGAATTGGCTCACTCGACTCACTGCAAATGCAATATCAGGTCTGGTGATTGTAACATAAATGAGCTTTCCAACCATCTCTCTGTATCTTCTCTTATCAACTTCATCAGTATCATCATCATATAGCTTCATACTCGGATCCATAGGAGTCGTGGATGGTCGACATCCCGTCATTCCTGTTTTTGCAAGCATATCTGTAACATACTTCCTTTGGGTCATCACAAGACCCTGCGCATTTCTAGCAAATTCCAACCCCAAGAAATACCTTGGGGTTCCCGGATCCTTCGTCACAAATTGACTGTCGAGAAAATCTTTAGTTATCTTGTTTCCCTGCTTATCATCTCCTGTAACAATAATATCATCAACATACACCATAATAGGCACAATACCTCTAGGCGTCTTCTGCACAAATAAGGAATGGTCTGCATTTGACCTCTTGAAGCCCTGTTGTTCAATCGGTTCTGAAAGCTTTTGAAACCACACTCTAGGACTCTGTTTAAGGCCATATATCGCCTTATGGAATCTACAAACCTGTGGACACTCCCCCTCAGTAGCAAATCCCGGAGGTTGCTGCATATAGACCTCTTCGTGTAGATCTCCATATAAAAATGCGTTCTTCACATCAAGCTGAAATATCGGCCAATCCTGTGCTACCGCAACTGAAAGCAGGATATGTAAGGTAGAATGTCGAGCAACTAGAGAGAACATGTCCGTGTAATCAACTCCATATGTCTGAGTAAAACCACGTGCCAAAAGCCTCGCCTTGTACCGTTCAAGACTTCCATCGGCATGGTATTTAACAGTAAATACCCACTTGCAGCTAACAATAGACGCGCCAGGGGGTGGAGAAACAAGTGTCCACGTACCACGGGACTGCAATGCAACCATTTCTTCTTCCATAGCAAGACGCCATTTGCTATCTTGTAGTGCCTCCTGGTAATTGCGTGGAATCTCGACGGCAGATAGGGCTAACGCAAATCTCTGGAAGTCTCCCGTCAGACGATGAAATGAGACATGAGAAGCAAGTGGATAGGAAGCACAAGTACGCTTCTGCTTCCTAATAGCGATAGGTACGTCCAAGTCTCCATAATCATCATTCTGCTGTGGTTCATGTATCAATGGATCCTCAGACTTATCATTAGTAATCAAGTTATCAGAACCAACCTGAGGGCTGCTGGATGACTGGCCCTGTCCTTGAGTAGAGGAGGACCGACGAGTATAGTACTTTGGTAATGGTGGCACAATGGTCACTGGAGGTGGTAATGGTGGAGGTGGTGGTGGATATGGCACAGAGGGTAGCTGACTCATAGGAGGAGGTGGCATGTAGGATACCTCAGTATCAGAATGGGGAGTAGTCATTTGGTCACCTGTAGGAGAGAAAAACATGGCAGATTCAAAGAATGTGACATCAGCGATAACGGAATATTTTCGACGCAGCGGATCAAAGCACCGATAGCCCTTCTGAGTCCTGGAGTACCCGACAAACACACATTTGATAGCCCTGGGAGAGAGCTTATCAAGACCTGGCACCGACTGATGGACAAAACAGACACAATCAAAGACACAAGGTGGAAGAGAGAACAACTCCTTCTCAGGAAAGGAGAGAGAGAGGGGCGTTTTCTCATTCAAGACAAATGAGGGCATGCGATTTATTAAGTAGCAAGCTGTGAGAACCGCATCACCCCAGAATGAGTTTGGAGCATGACTCTGAATAAGTAAGGTTCTAGTGATATTCAACAAATGACGGTGTTTCTGCTCTGCAACACCATTCTGCTGTGAAGTGTAAGCACATGAAGTTTGATGAATTATACCACGAGATGAAAAGAACAAGGACAAAGTTCTCGTACGGAACTCCAAGGCATTGTCAGACCGCACAATTTTCATAGTAGAAGAGAAAACATTCTGAACTTCATTGATAAACATTTGAATCACATTTCCTGATTCAGTTTTATTTTTCAACAGAAACACCCAAGTCAAACGGGAAAAATCATCTACTATAACCAGATAGTACTTAGTCCCCAAATATCAATATGGACTAACTCAAACATGGAGCTACTGCTCCGACTCTGACGACCCGGGAAAGTAGACCGATGATTCTTTCCTAACTGACACGCTTCACATTGAAAAGACGACTTCGGAGAAATCTGGGACAGGACATGACAGAGCTTCTGGAGAGGGAGATGACCAAAACAGAGATGCCAGATATATGGAGAGTCTGGTCCTGTAGGATGGAGAGATGCACTAATACAGGGAGTATTGACCAGACGGTAGAGACCATTCTGCTCACGGCCACAACCAATCACCTTGCTCGAGGTTATGTCCTGAAAAATAAGAGATGATGAGTCAAAAATAGCTCGACAGTTCAAATCCTTTGTAATCTGGCTAATAGACAGTAAATTCATAAAGAATTCAGGAGCGTATAGCACATTCTGCAGGCTCATGAAAGGTGTCAACTGAACCCCCCCACTGTCCAGTGATTGGGGAATGTGTCCCATTGGCTATCACTACAGTTCATCCTGAGGAGACCGGTCTATATATAGTGAGCTGTTCTCTATCCCCACAAAGATGATGAGTCGCTCCAGAATCCATAATCCAGTTGGAAATCATAGATCCATCACAAGAGGTGAGAGCAAAGGAACTACCTGAGGTACTGGCTGTGGCAGATGAACTAGCAGAGGCAGTGACTGCCACATGTGACTGACCTCCAGGTGCTGTATCAGGAGGCATGATATTCCTCAGTCTGGCAACAAGATCGTCAAAACGCTGGTCCAACGAGGAAGGTGCAGGAGACTCAACTTGTTCTGCTACCCGAGCCGATGCAGGAAAGCCATCCTTGGAGTAGTATATATCCTCAGAGTGACCAAGGCGACGACAATAGCTACATGGTTGCCGAATTCGACTTCCACGACCTCGGGGTCCATGGCCACGGAAGTTAGAGGATCCACCTTTTCCTCTAGAGGCTGCCATAGCTGAAGGTATCTGGTTGGCAGTTAAGCTTGGGACAGTAATGCGACTCAACCGGTGAAAAGCTTCCTCCGTAGGAGGAATGGTAGCATCAGCAAGAATATGAGACCGTGCAACATCATACTCTAAATCAAGTGCTGCCAGGAATACTCCTACCATGGTAGCATTCCTGTACGTCTTCTGCTGCTCAGGAGTGCCCGTCAATGACATGAAGCTATGGAGCTTATGAAACATCCCTCGTAGGGATGTATACAAAGAGTGAAGCGAGCGCCCATTCTGCTTGACAGTGAAAATATCATGTTGCAGCTGAAGTATCTTAGTCTCGTTCCGCACCTGCGAATGTCGCCGCTAGGATACTCCACATAGCCTTAGCCGTGGGCTGATGTAGTACATCGTTGGCGATTTCTATCGTCAACGTCCCAGATAACCAGACTTTGACATACACATCATCTGCCTCCCACGAGGCATTCACCCCGATCTTCTCGATCGGCTCCTCTTCGGTAAGAATATGTTTCTTACCATTCGACTTCATCAGGCTCATGAACTGCATCGCCCGAAGCTCATAGTTTGTCCCGTCCATCTTCACAATAGGCGCTGGACCTCTGAGTGCGCCAGTGGCGGGTACATCAACCTTGTTTTCTGACATATTGCCGACAGAAGACTGCTACAGGTGTGAGAAATCAAAGTTTGTGTGTCTACACAGACATCTATGGGTTCGGGTGCACGTGTAGACTCATGCACACCAACCCATCAACCAACTGAGGAAGCCGAGGCGGTACCCAAGCGCGGGACAGCACGCGATGCGCGCTATGCACGCAAGTCGAACGCGCTGTGCCCGCAGAATAAGCGCGCGGTGCGCGCTAGGGCAGGCGCGCTGTACGCACAAAGCAAGTGCGCAGTGCGCGCGAGGACGTGCGCGCGGTATGCGCGAGGACAGGCGCGCTGTGCGTGGGAGGCTTGTGCGATGACCTTGTGGCGACTCCGGAGAGGAGAGAAGGCAAGGGTGCGCGCACGAGCCAAAGAGGCGTCGGAGAGGAGGTGCGGCGCTGGAGAGGGTTGAAGGTGGGGTTAGGGTTTCTTGGGAATCGAGAGCTCCGGTCTAGGACCGCCGCTCTGATACCATGTAGAGAAAATAAGATCGCTTGTTTATTTATGAGAACCCTAGGCTCTCTTATATAGTAGAGAGTCCTATGGGTAAATTATATAAAGTAGACAACAGGAGAAGAAAATAAGAAAGAAGTACATATATAAATATGAAAACATAAATATCTTCATAAATATGAATCTTTTCTTTTGTATGAATCGATGCTATACTTCATTTTATTTTCTTAGTTTTACCTCTCAAGGAAAATACTGAATTAGACCCAAACTGAACATGTTGGTATGAGCTTATCCATGCTATTTCCTTGTTAAATAGGAATCTATTTTCTGAAACATTCTGGATTAACATTCTGAATTTCGTTCTCTGGTTAGTCATTTAAAATCTGTTAATGCCTATAATGTATTGAAGAATGGATATTGAATATTTGTATGATCTTATCGATTGTGTAAGGCCTGCAGTAGCGAAATGGAAGTTTACAACAAATATGGTTTCTTTTTATTATATTAGTAACAAGTATTGGCTTTAGTTATGTTGGCTATAATGTATTAATATAGTTAATGATACCTTTTTGATGAATCGATGGGTTTTTTCTTTCATGATATAGCAAGTTATGACATTTATTTCAATAGGACATGTATTTTATTACTATCGATTTAATAAATGGCGAGGTTATCAACTTATCACATTTTTTTGTAGTGACAAGTTTTGTACAAGTTCATAAGCAAAAAAATTTGTTTGCTATCTTTTGAGGTAAAGGAGTATGGAAATTGAGAAAAAAATATAGCTCTAGATTCATTTGAAACGGTAATATCTTTGACGTAAGAAGATGGTCTTATTTGTCATCTTGGCTTGATTTTACTTCCTCTCCATTCTTAACGATTGAATGCCATGTTCTTCTTCTGCAAGCATCTTATAGAGTATGCTAGATAAAATCTTCACGTATATCATGTTTGGTTTAGATACAATAAAATCATACGAATTTTATGAATGTGCTATGTCACGAACCCATTGCCAATCCAATTATAGGGAGCAAGTGACTATTGAATCCCGCTTTTCATTATATTGCTATCTACGAGAGTGTGAAAAAAGGTCGGATTCCTAGTTGTTTAGAATCTTTAGATAAGATCAATAACATTGAGTTTCTCAACCATACGTGTTAGGATAAATCTGTTCTATTTAATATTTACATAGGAAAGCAGTTTAACTCAACGATCACTTTAGGCCCCGTTTGTTATGCATGAATAGAGAGAAGAATGGAAGCACCATTCCTCTATCGATTCCATTCATGTGTTTGTTAGATCATATCAAGGTAGGAATAACAATTACCAAGGAAATTAGATTTCCTCATATAATGGGAATTGCCATTCCTAGGTACCCCCTTAGGAATTGGGACTCCATTCCTTGGAAAGGCTAATGAATGTATTCTTCTTCAATACTTTTTAATTAATATATCATTGCTACAAATATATGGTTATCGTCATGGATATGCATTTTTCTTTTTTGGATATTTTTTTGGACACTGGCATATGTTTTTTTTGACATTGATATATGGACACTGACATCGATATAAATATACGGATACAAAAGGTCGGATAAGTACATATATATATGCATATATGTATACTGACATGGATATGTGATTTTTTTTGCTGATACAGAAATAAATACAGTTCAATTTTTTAGATACGGATACAAATATGGTTACAAGATATTCCAGCGGATATGAAAACATATATAGTAAATATATCTATTATGTGGATAAAATATATCCTATATGATTTTTTTGCGGATACAGATACGAACATGGATATGTTTTTTTTCGGATATGGATATGGACAATTATATGAGATTTTTTTCTAATATGGATATGGATGAAAATTTTATTTTTTTCAAAGATACGGATATTGATTATATTCTAGTGGATACATATATGGACATGGATATGAGTTTTAATTTTTTTGTGAATGCAGATATGGTCATAGATGAGGATTTTTTTTTTGGAAATGGATATAGATTAGAAATGAATTTTTATTTTTTAGCTATAGATATGGATACAGATATCATCTTTAGTTTTTTTAAAATATGGATACGAGTTACATTTTAGTGGATATGTATATGGATATAGATATTTATTTTTATTTTTTGTGTGAATATGGATACCCATATTATTTTCATTTTTTAGTTTAGGGTATGAATACAGATGCGGTAATAAAATATTCTAGCGGCTACGGATATGGATATATCAAATATATCAGTTGTGTGGAAAAAATCAAAGTAGTTTACATTTAAATTTGACTATTGGTTCCTATATGAAATATATCAATTATATGAAAAAATAAGTTGGAGAATACTTATTATTTTTTCTACTTAAAGAAATATATTAAAGGAATGTTATTTTCTTTCTATTTTCTTTTTACAAGCATAAGAAAGGAATGTGTCTCATAATAAATGTTTCAATTCTCAATATGAACCGAACAATGGAATGGAAAAACTTATTCCTTTCCATTCCATTGTTAATTCCATTCTTGTTTTGATTCCATTCCATTGTAATTCCTTTCCAGCCAAACAAGCGGGTCTTAATGGGTGGAAGCCATCAATGGAAGCCATCAATTCGAGCATGAATATCCCTAAATGAGTTTTTCCTAAGTTGTTTTGATTGTCTTGCCCTGCACATTTTCAAACGAGGATGGGATGGTGGGATTGATGTGGTAAGTGGCTATATATGCAGGAGTGAACTCTAAGCTAATATGAAATACTTAGATACATGACATGTCTTGGAATAAAAGGCAATGAATCAACTCTACTCACAAAAAGGGAAGCTACAGCTTATGCAACTTTGAATTATGTGGAGAGTTTGATCTTAGCTCCAGATCTCTAATCATAACACATATACATGTCAAATCACGAGCAAGGCCTCAAATTTCGATTTCGGACACCATTTCGGTGACCGATCAAAACAAAATTTCGACCATCTTGGTCGGTTTTTGAACTGGACCCCCCAAATTCGGTCGATATTGGCCATTCCGGCCGAATTTCGGTCACTTGCCAAAAGCGAAATTCGACCAAAATTCGGCCGAATTTCAGTGAAATTTGATCCCATGATCACGAGGAAGCAATTGATTAATATTATGATTAAATCAGGAGGAAACATTTGATTAAGATTAAGATTAAATTTTTGTAGCATTCTGCCATTTTTTTAATTATCAAGTTTTTAATACTGTCGGGTGAACTAAAAGCTATGAAACACAGAGACAAATTATGCCTTGGAATAAAAGATAATGAATCAACTTCACTCACAAAAAAGAAGCTATAGGTAATGCGACTGTGAATTACATGGTTTTCAAGATTTTAATAACGTCAGGAGTGAACTAAAAGCTATGAAACATAGATAAGATAGTGAATCAACTTTACTCCCACAAAAGTAGCTATAGGTAATGCGACTGTGAATCACATGGAGAGATTTCTCTTGGCTCTAATTATAACACACACATGTCAAATCATGAGGAAGCAATTGATTAAAATTAAATATCAGCATTCTATTATTTTTACAATTTTCTAGACTAGGCAGATGCAACCACACCTCAGAGACTCCCTGTGTCACAGAGACAGACAAAGGTGGAAGCAGGAGCAAAGTCGGGGTGGTTGCTCCACATGAGGAGTCACCAAACTTGCAATAGACACATATGATGGTGTACGAGTTGGGGGGGGGATATCACATCTCGAGATACCACACCTCAGGGACTCCCTGCGTCACAGACAAGGGTGGAAGCGGGAGCGGAGTCGGGTGTTTACTCGCATCATTAGGAGTCACCAAACTTGCAATAAACACATATGAAGATGTATGATGGGCAGGGGCGGAGGGTATCACATCTCGAGATATTGCTGTAATCGACAGTTGGTGGGTGGAGGCTGATAAGGAGGAGGAACGCAGGGCTGGAGGTGGGGCTGGTTGCAGATCATTTCCTCGAAGTGGAAGAGCCTACGACTCCGACGATCGTCAAAGCCGATCCATTGTAACCTCCTGGCTGTGGCAACATGGTTTTCTCTTGGGGGGAGTTGATTTGCCTTGTTGGAATCCGCTTTTGTATTTGCTCTCAGTCTAAGCACATAGCATTGCTTCATTCGATATTTTATTGCTCTTTTTCCATTTGTTGTAGGACATTCTTATTTTCATAATTACACACAAATTAAGTATTTAGTTGACAAGTGTTATATAAAACACCCAAATTTTAGTGCTAGATAAACGTTATGTGATAGGCTGGCCATGTTCAACTCTTGTCTGAGGACCAAGAGAGATTGCCATTACGGTTGTATGGGGTTTGGATTCTCTAGGTGCCTCCAGGTGATATATGGTAGATAAATGCCACACCATCTTTTATACATGTGGCAATAATTTAGCATAGAGAAACAATTCAAATTGGTTTGCACAATAGCTAAAAACCTCTCCCCTTTTATTCTTGGCTATCTTTTATAAAGCTGGAGGATTATTTTATATATTTTTACTAATTATTTTTTTATTTTTTACACTGGTATCATTTTCCTATAGACAAAAAATACATCAAATAATATGTATCACGATAAGATTTGATTGCAAAAAATTATAATAGTATACAATTTTGGTTGATGATGGATACACCATATAGATATCTATGCATTGGTGAAGATGACTACCCCATAAGGAGTATGCACCTAGATGCATGTATGTTTACTTGCACCGGTGCCACATGCATCTTTTTTTTTATTTTTTTTGAAATGAATCATTTGGTAATTTAGATCGCCATATATCACCATGCTATTATTCTAAATTCCACATAATTCAAGACTTGTGTCTCTTTCATCAAGACCATCGAATTTTAACCGTCTTAAAATTGATGAAATAGACCCCTTTTAGATGGACATGTCAGGAATGCTTGTTTTACACGAAATTTGAAATACTCATTCCACTTATCTTTCCAAGTAAACCCTTCAAGGATTTATTTCAAAAAAATCAAAAAGTTGAACGTTTGTGGCACCGGTGCATACTCCCTATTCCCTTCATAAAAAAATATAATATCAGACAGATTGGTCCACACAAAAATTTGATTGGATATATGAATATCATTATGATTATCCATATCTGCTTATGTATTTTCAATTTATTTTTTTGTAAACACATCTATATTGTAACTGTATATGATCTATGGCACCGGTGCATTGTAACTGTATATGATCTAGAAACGAAGAGGGAAAAGTCATTCTGGATTTTGTAACTGCATATGATCTTTTCATAGCAAACACTCTTTTCAAGAAGAGGGAGGAGCATTTAATTACTTATAAGAGTGGCACAACTAGAACACAGATCGATTACTTTGTGTTGAGGAGAAGAGATCGGTTGTGTTGCAAAGATTGCAAAGTAATCCCTGGAGAGAGTTTGACAACCCAACATCGCTTGTTAGTCTTGGATTTACAAATAAAAGGGCTGGTGAAGAAAAGGAAGGTTCCTAAGATCACTAGAACTAGGTGGTGGAATCTTCCGCTGAAGCAATCAAGCTTCAGGGAGAAGGTTTTAGAAGACTTATCTTGGGATTGTAGCGGTAGTGCAAACGAGATGTGGGAGGCAGTAGCATCTTGTATCCGAAAGGTAGCCAAAGAGATGCTAGGCGAGTCAAAAGGAGGAGCTCAGGGTCAAAAGGAGGCTTGGTGGTGGAGTGAAGGGGTGCAGGAGAAGCTAAAAATTAAAAGAGCTTGCTTTAAAGTTATGTCTAAGGATAGAACAGAGGAAACTGTCACAGACTATAAAATAGCGAAGAAGGAAGCAAAGAAGGCTGTAAGCGAAGCTAAGTCAAAAGCTTATGAGGTTTTGTATAAAAATCTCAACTCTAAGGAGGGCCAGAAGGATATATTCAGGTTGGCCAAAGCAAGAGAAAGAAAGACCAAAGACCTTTCTCAAGTGAGATGTATTAATGACGAGGAAGGTCACGTGCTTGTTCATCAGAAGGATATAGAGACTAGATGGGAGCAATACTTCCATAAACTTTTCATTGGAGAAGGAAATAGAGAGATCACTTTGGGTGATCTAGCTAGTAGTGAAAGTTACTTGAATCGTGCATGCTTTAGACGAGTACAAAGAAAAGAAGTAGAGGAGGCTTTGAAGGTTATGAGACCTGGGAAAGGTGTTGGACCGGATGACATCCCTGTAGAAGTTTGGAAAGTTTTAGGTGAGCGTGGTTTGACTTGGCTTACGAATCTATTCAATGTTATTTGGCGAAGCAAGAAAATGCCTGAAGATTGGAGGAGGAGTATCGTGGTGCCTCTTTATAAGAACAAAGGAGACATTCAAAATTGTTCAAATTACAGAGGTATCAAGCTGATGAGTCACACTATGAAAATTTGGGAACGTGTGATCGAAAGAAGGTTGAGGCAAGTTTCCCAAATAAAAGAAAATCAATTCGGATTCATGCCAGGTCGCTCAACTATTGAAGCCATCCATTTGCTGAGGAGAACAATGGAGATTTATAGAGCTAAAAGGAAGAATCTCCATATGATCTTTATTGATTTGGAGAAGGCTTATGATTCCGTCCCACGAGAGATACTGTGGAGAGTTTTGGAGAAGAGACAAGTATCTGTCCTATACATTAATCTCATAAAGGATATGTATGATAGGGCTTTATCTTGTGTAAGGACCCCGACGGGGAAGACTGACTATTTTGATATCAACATTGGTTTACATCAAGGTTCAGCTTTGAGTCCATTTCTTTTTACTTTGATTATGGACGAGTTGACAAGTCACATTCAGGATGAGTTACCTTGGTGTATGTTATTTGCTGATGATATTGTGTTGATTGACGAGACTATAGATGGAGTAAATGAGAAGCTTGAGGTTTGGAGACATGCATTGGAGACTAAAGGTTTTCGTATAAGTAGGGCTAAGACGGAATATATGGAATGCACCTTTGATGGAAGCAATGGTGAAGGAATCGAGGTGAAGATTGGTGACGATAACATCCAGAAGAGAGATTCTTTTAGATATCTGGGATCTATTTTGCAACATGATGGAGAAATTGATGGAGATGTTACTAATAGAATAAATGCAGGCTGGCTAAAGTGGAGAGGAGCCTCCGCTGTTCTCTGTGATAAGAAAATGCCTTTAAAAATTAAAGGAAAGTTTTACAAAGTAGCCGTGAGACCTGCTATGCTTTATGGTTCTGAATGTTGGCCTGTGAACCATAGACATGTGCAGAGAATGGCTGTAGCAGAAATGAAAATGCTAAGATGGATGTGTGGACATACACGTAAAGATCGGATTCGGAATGATGCAATCAGAAAGAAAGTTGGTGTAGCTCCGATCGAGGATAAGATGCGAGAAAACCGCTTAAGGTGGTTTGGTCATTTGCAAAGAAGGTCAACTGATGCACCGGTTAGGAGATGCGAGTGTTGGGATGTTGAGCCAGCTAAGAGAGGGCGAGGACGGCCCAAGAAGTGTTGGAAAGAGACTATACGAAGGGATCTTAGTTTGCTGGATATAAGTCCGAGATTGACCCAAGATAGATCTGAATGGAGGCGAAGAATCCATGTAGCCGACCCTACTTAATTGTGGGAAAAGGCTTTGTTGTTGTTGTTGTTGTTGTATCTATATTGTATTTTTTTGGCAATACCAACACATGAATGTTTGCAATTGTATGTATTTCCAATATTTACGAAAGCCTGATGTTGATACGGAAAAATGGTCACCAATGTTAAGAAGAATATAATATTGTCGGTACTTTTTTGTGTGGATGCTGACACGAGTAACTTTTTTCGGACTCTGATACATGCTATTTTTTGTGACTAAAATGATGATATAATATAGATGATCTTTTACAGGTACGGATGCCTTTTTTACTATATGCGTACATATTTGTATATTATGATATCCTGATAATTTACTCGTATATGGATAATAAGGTTTTATGATCTCAACCATAATTTGAATATGTCTGCTTCCGTATGTTTTTTTCATCAATTTTTTGCAGGCCCATCTTTTTACATTGTAATATTTTGTGAATATGGATTCATATGGCAATGATACGAGTGGCGATAATATGGATAGTCATCTTCAACCAATGCATAGATAGCTATATTCTATAATATCCATCTTCAACCAAAATTGTGTGTTATTGTTTTTTGGCAATCAAAGTATCCTGGTATGATGCAGCGTGAAATGGAAATATAGGGCTGCATTTATTTAATTTTTATCCGTTAATTTTATTTACATTTATTTGAGTTGTCGTGTTTTTTAATTAAATAAACGAGATCGCCTGTGATCCCAATTAATTAGTTAAAGATTTGAATTTCAAATTAGTCGGTTATTCGGTTAGAGTCAAATTAGGATAATTGGTTTCAATTTGAATTCGAGTTTCTATTTTTGTAACCTCATCCCTCCTATATAAAGGGATGATAGGCTAGTGTTTTTAGTCAGTTCAGTGATATGAAAAATTGAGATTTTATTCTCTATCTCTCTCTCTCCCCTCTCTCTCTCCCCTCACGTGGTCTTCACGTTTCTTTTCTCCATCCCCTCGTGTTCCTGACGAGCTTCTCCTCTCAACCCCTCCATTTTCTTCTCTCTCTCTCTCTCTCCCCTCACGTGGTCTTCACGTTTCTTTTCTCCATCCCCTCGTGTTCCTGACGAGCTTCTCCTCTCAACCCCTCCATTTTCTTCTCTCTCTCCCCCCTCTCTCTCTCCCCTCACGTGGTCTTCACATTTCTTTTCTCCATCCCCTCGTGTTCCTGACGAGTTTCTTCTCTCAACCCCTCCATTCTCTTCTCATTCCCTCCATTTTCTTCTCCACCAAAATCCACCGTCAAATATTTTATTTTCCGCCATCGTCGAATATTCATTTTGCATCATGGTACGTATCTATTTGATGTTAAATTTTTGTATAGAAAAATGTTCACCAATGTTTAAGAGTAAATAATAATTTAGTATAGGTACATGAAGTAACCTTCAAGTTTTATAAAAGGTAACTAAGAATAACATGGGAGAGGTTTGTAAATAATGTTTCCCTTTACTTGAATTCCGTTCTCTATACTATATGGCTGCCACATGTACACGGGATGATGTGGCGTCACTTGGCAATCTATTACCTACTATAGGTAAAAGTGAAGTTACCAAGAGGATCTAAACTTGGTTGTATATGTATAGCCTTATTTATGCAAACTTGCGAAGAGCTCTAAATGATGCTGGTAGCGGACTCACATACCTCATTTTTCTAACCAATTGTAGCAGTCTGGTGGTGGTGGATGGTGCAGTGGGGTTTCCATCCCAAAAACCAGGGTTCTAAACTACATGATTGCCTTTCTATTATATCTACGAGATCATGGTGGATTTTAATTTGGGACATTCTTTCAAGGAAACAGATTGTACTCGGATTGTCCAAGGTTATTTACCAAACTTAAATGCAATTATTCCAACTGAATTTGGCAGAGAAAGATGTGATATGCACAACTCTTTGAATGCCTTCGGGAGCTGGAATTACAAGAACTTGAGCCTACTAGACACCAAACTCTCAACACATTTTCTTATTTCAGCCAACCTATCTCCAATTCTGATAAACTTTGTGACTCTTGAACCCTTCAAAATTTGGCAAATTAGTTATGGAAAATACCAGAAAGTGGTGTTTATATTGTATCCGTATAATTGTGCTTGTTATTTCTTTTGCATATGCTTATATAGAAGTATCAATATTGATGTGGTATATTGCATATGCACACTTTATGTCATGTTATCATGGTATATGGCGTATGCACACTATATATGTTCCTGACTAAAGTCGGGGGAAGCTCGTGAGGTGATCGTGAGGATGCGAGGGCGACGAAGGAGGGTGTCGGCGGAGATCTATTTCTGGGTGGTAAGAATTTGTTTTGTTCTTTCTCTCAAGTCGGTCAAGGATAATCACGATGCCTTGGAGGCGAACTCGAGGCATCTTGGGAAGCTGCCGGAGGGGCACCGGCTGGGAGAGAAGATAGTCACCGATGATCTTAGATCCGAGACAGTCTGCTCCTACAAGGGCGACGGAGGGGCCTCCGAATGGTCGCTGACTAGAGAAGGTTGTGAAGTCTTCAACGACGCCAAAGGGAGACTCGAAACGGTTAGAGCAATCGTTTCACGAAAATCCCATTCATTTTCGACGGGGGATTTGCGGACGTGATTTTCGGTGCTGAGCGGTGAGCTGCACAATATGGGGCTCTCCTCTTCAGGTATTTCAGAAGACCTGCCTATTTTCTCAGGGTACCGCTCTGGGACACCTGGCCTGTGCGGGTTGGGTCCTCATGGGGGTCCGAATCGGTGTCTGGAGTTGGGCAGGTCTTCTGTCCCGGATCTGGATGGTTCTTCTCAGAGGGTTGCTTGCACATTAGGGGTTTATGTCTCTTCAGAACAACCGCTACTGTAGATCCCTGAACCGAAGCTGTTGCTGTCGAACGATGGGAGAAGCCAAGTTTTTCTCCCAAAGGATGGGGGGTCTTTAGGTGCTTTCGAAGTTACCCCTCTGGTGGGGTTGTTGGGGGTGGGGTGACGTGGCTTCGGAGAAAAATTTCGTGCGGGATGGAGTTGACGGGTCTTTGTCCTTTACGGGGACAACTATAGTGTGACAGAGTTCAAAGGTGATGCAAACTGATTCGGCATCGACGTTGATAATTAAAATAATTTGGCGGTGGAATATCGGTGGAGAAAAGGAGAGGTTGAGAAGAGAAAAACTCGTCGGTAACGAGGGGTTGAAGGAGGAGAACCGCGGAGATCGCGTGGAGAGAGAGGGAGAGGAGAAGGAGAGATAAAAATCTCAATTTTAATTCATTCTTTTCTGAATAAAACAATGAACTACCCTCTCTTTATATAGGAGAGATGGGTTTACAAAAATAGTAAACAAATCAAAATTGACAACCAACTTTATCCTAATTGGACTCTGACAACTTCTAATTGACCTCTAATTACTCTAATTAGACTCTAACTAATTAATTGACCATAATTGTAATTAAAATCTACGAAATAAATGTTGAGATCACATGCGACCTCAATTATTCAATTAGACCATTACGACCACTAAAAACGTAAATAAAATTGATTACTAATTAATTAAATAAATGTGGCCCTATAATTTGGGGTCACGCTGCATCAACTCTCCGCCGCTTTAAAAATTCGTCTCCCGACGAATTGCTCGATGTAGGCTTGGAGATTTAATCTGCAGGTTCCGCCGTCTTCTGGAAGAACTGGTGTGGGGCGAACGGCGGGATCCATACGCGGGCGGGGAGGATGCGGTCGTCACGGTTAAAGAACATGTGCGGTGCGAACGGCGTCGTCGTCTTGATTGTTGGCTCCTTCCCGTGATGCTAAAAAAATTGATGGGGCATGGAGAATATGGTCCTTGAATAATCCATAATGAAGCAATGGCACAAGGAGAGGAGAAAAGGAGATGTGGCTAAGTAATGAAGCCATGGGGTCCTTATATAGGGAAAACCCAAGACTATAGTCCTATTTGGATAAGGAACAACCCCTTTTTTTAAATAGTCCCGCCGCCAGGGGTGTTGGCGTAATTTTCGAACCTCTTTATTTTTCATAAGGCTCTGGACCTTTCTGTAAATAGAGAACTTGGGGACTTTATTTTTGTAATTTTTCCAATAATTTTCCTCAATTCCCTACAATTGAGGGATTCGTTTCCTTTCTCACCCGATAGGGTTTCTTCCCCCATCAGTAAAAGGCGGCGGTGGCGTCGCTGGCGGGAGTCCATACGACCCCCTTCTTCTCGCGCGGAAGGCGGGAGAACCGCCTGGCTAGGCGGAGCTGCATCGCGATAAGGGGGCGGGGAAGGCGAGCTCGAATACGGGAGAGGCGGGGCGCGGGGAAGGGGATTGAAGGCGGCGATGGCGTGGGGGTATGGGGCGGCGAGAAGGGTGCGGGGGCGAGGCCAGTTGCGGGGGAAGGGAGACGGCGCTCTCGTGAGCCGCACGCAGAAGGCACAGGTTGTTGGGCGGCGAGGTTGGGAGGATGGGGGGGTGTTGACGGCGGTGTAGGTGGGCGTGCGGGAGGGGATCTAGGGGTAGGGGCGTGGGACGACAGCGGGAAAGGGTTGGGTGGTGGGAGTGGGACACGGGAGGAGGAAGAGGGGCGGCGGGGAAGATGGCGGCGCTGTGGCCGGGAGTTGCGCCGTGGGAGGGTCTGGGGCTGCCTGAGGGGTTGCCGGGGTGGGGCTGACGGCCACGCAGGCCGGGGAGGGCAGGAGAGGCACCTGGGAAGGCTGGGGCGGCGCCGGGATGGTTGGAGGAGGCAGCGGGGTCGCTTCCGGCGACGGATTTGGTTCTGGAAAGTGCTGGACAGCGGCCGATTCATCTTCTTCGGCGACGTTTTCTTCGTCCAAACTCGCGGTAGCGGCTTCAACAGGTAGCGGCTTCGATTGGGCGTCGCGGTTGGCCTCAAGGTTGGACTTGAAGTCCCGAAACATTGATGACATGGATCAGAAGTTGTTCTGCAAATCACGTACCATGCGCTCCGTCTCCTTGTCGTAGTCGTCGTTGGTTCGTCGTTTTCTGTCGGACGAGCGATGGTCCCTTGATGCATGTCGACGCGAATATCTGGACGGATCGTCAGATCGTGGGGACGATTTGTAAGTCATGCTCTGATACCAATTGATGCAAACTGATTCGGCGTCGACGTTGATAATTAAAATAATTTGGCGGTGGAATATCGGTGGAGAAAAGGAGAGGTTGAGAAGAGAAAAACTCGTTGGTAACGAGAGGTTGAAGGAGGAGAACCGCGGAGATCGCGTGGAGAGAGAGGGAGAGGAGAAGGAGAGATAAAAATCTCAATTTTAATTCATACTTTTCTGAATAAAACAATGGGCTACCCTCTCTTTATATAGGAGAGATGGGTTTACAAAAATAGTAAACAAATCAAAATTGACAACCAACTTTATCCTAATTGGACTCTGACAACTTCTAATTGACCTCTAATTACTCTAATTAGACTCTAACTAATTAATTGACCATAATTGTAATTAAAATCTACGAAATAAATGTTGAGATCACATGCGACCTCAATTATTCAATTAGACCATTACGACCACTAAAAACGTAAATAAAATTGATTACTAATTAATTAAATAAATGTGGCCCTATAATTTGGGGTCACGCTGCATCAACTCTCCGCCGCTTTAAAAATTCGTCTCCCGACGAATTGCTCGATGTAGGCTTGGAGATTGAATCTGTAGATTGGAAAAGGCAAGAAAGCACATCCTGACAAGTGGCAATCGAGAAAGCACACAGGGAAAGAAGCAGTCGGTGTGGACGGAGTGACTTGATTCTCTCCTTCAAACACAAGAGAAGAAAGCTGGAGGAGCAAAGTTGGTTGGAGTTTGAGCTGGAGGATCAAATGCTGGGGGCTCTCAGCTCAGTGTCAAGGGGGTGGGGGCTCCCCGCATGTGAAACCTAATTTGAGCGAGACTATGATTAACGTCCTGTGCTCTGGTGAGATCGCGAACTCTGAGGATGCATTCACATGCGGGTAGCGGAATGTATATGGGCAATCATACCTGCCAAGAACCCTACTAATGGTCCATAATGAAGATGATCATATGGAATGTGCGGGGTCTGGGGGATGGTTAGAAGAGAGTGACGGTTGGAGGTCTGTTGAATTCGTGGCATGCTGATGTTGCTCTTTTGTAGGAGTCTAAGATAGCTAACTGAGATGCTTACGTTTGGAAGTCGGTGGGATGTCATAGACTGTCAGAGTTAAGAGCACTACCGGCTGTGGGGTGTGCGGGCAATGTGATGCTGGCGTGGAATGGGGACTTGCTGAAGGCCATTGATGTAAGATTGGGTTCTAGTTCTGTTTCTATTTTGTTGGAACTTAAATCAGGGGCTGGTTGCGTGCTTCTAAGTTCGGTTTATGGAGTTTCTGGTGGGGCACGTGACCAAGTTCTTTGGGAAGTGTTGAGAGCAGCTTGGAGGGACTTTTCAAATTTTTCGTGGATTATTGGAGGGGATTTTAATGTAACCCTACTTGCTTCGAATCACCCTAGTAGTAGTGAGGGTCAAGATGTGGGATCGGAGGATTTCATGGAGTTTGTTGGTGAACATGAGCTGGAGGTCCTTGACGCTGCAAATGGGAAGTTCACCTGGCAAAACTGCCCATCAAGATCACTCTTGGATCACTTTCTCGTGTCAGTAGGAACGATGGAGATGTTCCCACTTTGCTTGATGTATTTGCTTCCTAGATCACGATCGGACCACTCCCTGATTTGTTAGGATTTGGACGTAGGATTGATCCTGAGATCAATGCTTAGGTTTGAGAAAGCCTGATTGGTTGGGATGATGGATTCAAGGAGATGGTGACGTGTTTCTGTAGATCCATACAAGTGGAGGGTTCAGATGCTCAAAGGCTGACACAGAAGATTGTGAATTTGAGAGAGGTTGATGAAGCACAAGAAGGATGTAAACAAAAGCAAGAATGAAAAATGAGAAGTCGCTGTTGGTGAGATAGTCAGATTGGACGGGCTAGAGGATGAATGCGAGCTTGATTCGGAAGAGCATTAGCCTCACGGCGAGCAACATAAGATTGTGGCTCAGGTTGACAAGCGAAGAGAGGTGGGGCGACATCAGAGATTTAGGCAAAAATGGGTGAAGGAAGGAGATGCGAAGACAAGATTCTTTCATGCTGTGTCATATGGGAGGAGAAGGAGCATGATACATGATTTGTTGGTAGAACTAGAAGGAGGGCGGATGCAGGGTGATGGGCGATTGGTTCTGCAGTTGTGGACCACTTTGGGAACTTTAGCAAGAGGACGCCTTCTTCTGGGATCAGATGGGATGGAAGGGGGGTTAGAATGCTGAGACCTGAGCAACATACGACGCTTGTGTTAGATTTCACAACGGTTGAGACGCGTCAGACAATTTTCGACCTCAATGCATATGGTTGCCCTGTCCCAGATGGTCTTCCGATCCTCTTTTACAAAGAATTTTGGGATACTGTGGAGGTGGACATCATGGGACTGATGATGTAGTTTAGAGGTGTGAATAGGGGCTTGGAAAAGCTCAATAGGTCGCTGTTGTTTTTGCTTTCGAAAAGGGATGGTGCTGAGTAGGTTGATGTGTTTAGACCCATAGCAATTTCTAATGCCATCTACCTCATAGTGGTGAAGGTGTTGGCCAATCGTCTCAGGGGTGTTCTAGACGATCTTGTGATGCCGACTCGGACATCATTTGTTCCTGAGCGACAATTACTGGGGGTTGTGGTCTTGTCTTCTGAGATGGTCTCGGATTGGAAAAGAAGAGATGTTGCTGGTTTCCTTTGGAAGGTGGACTTTTTCAAGGCATGTGATTGTATGAGCTAGAAGTTTATTTGGGTGACGTTTGTGAGGAGAGGCTTCCCAGACATCTGGATTGACTGAGTGAAGAGGTGCAGTATGACTACATCACTTTTGGTGATGATTAATGGGAAGCATGATGGTGGTTTCTTTCAACTTCAAAGGGGAGTGTGGTAGGGATGCTCCTTGGCTCCACTACTTTTTATTCTAGAGGCGAATGGTCTGATTGTCATGTCGGGGTTGGCAGAAGCTGGTGGTTTCTTTAGGGGATTTTCTAGGGAGAATATTAATGTGCCAATCTTGCATTACATGGATGACACCATTTTCTTCATTGAAGATGGGTTGGCGGAGAGTAAGGTGATAAAAGCGATACTTGATATTTTTGGCGATGTTTTTGGGTTGAAGGTTAATGGGTTCGTCCTCTTTAACCTTTCCTTAGCTGAGGAGGTGGCATGTACTGAAGTCTTGGATACATGGCGGAGGAGCCTTCCTATTAATTATCTTGGTCTGCCGCTCATGTGTGGCCGCTCAGGTATATTGACTAGTTACTAGTAGTGGAGAATTTTGAGAAGAAGCTGGTTGGTTGGAACGCTTTGTATCTTTCTAGGGGAGGGAGGTTGGTTTTGGTAAAAGCGATCCTTATGGCGACCCCGTTTTCTTCATGTCCTCGTGAGTGCTACCGGTTGGCATTCGTAGAAGATTGGAGTCATTAATGCGGCGTTTTTTCTAGTCCTCATCGTAGGATGGCAAGGGTCTCGCTCTTGTTGATTGCTCGATGGTGACTATACTCATTGCGGATGGAGGGCCTGGGGTGCTTCAATCGGAGGATATGAACATGGTGTTACTTACTAAATGAGTGATTATGATATGGGATGAAAGGGATTGACCGCTCCCTAGGTTGTTGAGATCTTATCTACAATCTGTCACCTAGCTTGTGTGCCCAGACGGATGTTGTGCCATCGCCTTCCACCTTCTGGCAAGGTATTTGTTCTGTCCTTCCGACGATGTCAGGCTCGTTGAGATCTCTTCTTGGAGATGGTTGTGGCTTTCGCTTCTGGATGGATGATTGGTCAAAGGAGGGTGCCTTTTCTGATATTTACCCCAGAGTTTTTGCTCTTGCCGTGGACATGGTGGCTTCGGTTGTAGATGTTTGGACCGGAGGTACTTGGACTTCTATTTTTGTAGTCGATCTGTCAGATCAAAGAGTAGAGGAGTTTCGATGTCTTGCAGGAAGGTTGGCAAGGATTGAAGGCCCTTCAGATTGATGGGATTCTTGTTGCTGGCGAGATGGGAATTTCACTGCCAACAAGACTTGCAAGGTATTTTCTTTCTCACATTCGACAGATGTGGAGGTTGCTCGTGACTGTGCTCGGATATGGGGTTGGCGGATCCCCACAATGGTAAAGGTCTTCCTGTGGTTATTGAGAAGAGAGCGTGGTATGACGGCTGTGCGTAGGGCTAGGATATTTCTCGGCGCTGAGGGTTGTGGGAGATGCGGTGGTGATAGATAAGATATTGATCATTTGTTTTTCTGCTGTCCTGGTTCAGTGGAAACATGGAGGGGTGCGGAAATTCCGGGTGTTCATTGGAGTGATAAGGGTTCATTTTTGGGCGTCGCTTGGAAGAGGGTGAACTGGTTCGGATGATGGGCATGCTAATGCTTGCGGGGTGTTATGTGTGATGTGGTTAGCGAGAAACGAGTTTGTCTTCATAGGAGGGATGTTTTACTCTCAAAATGCTTTGGGGCATGGCAGAGCCATTTTTGAATCTGGCGGATGTAATTTTTCTTCTATTCATTTATAATTAATTTTTTGGTTGACTTTCGAAAGAAGAGCCATCCCATCTTCTCTAAAAAAACAAGTAGACCTTTACATATCATGTATATAATGTTATTACAGTTGTCCCTCCATTTGTTTGCAGTCATTAAGTCTATTCTATTTGTTAATAAGCGATTTTTCTAGCAAGTGCTTGGAAGCCTTAAAGTGGAACTTATTATTCTTGAATTTATCAAAGTTGACATGTAATATGTGGAAATGCTGTTTATATATTGTATGAATGTAATACTGTAATATTGTTTGTTTTTTTACAAGTACATTTATAGAAGTATCAATATCATATGTAGTTATTTAGAGATTTGTAGTTATTTCCCTTATTTCATCCATCCCAGTCTTAATTTCGGATAATTTCTATGAGATTTTTTCTCGCAAGCGTTTGGAAGCTCTGCGCCGATATGTCAGCGCTCATTGCTACATATGTTTTCTGCCATGGCTTCTAAAATTCAACAGCCACTGACAGGGTTTAGAGCTTCCTAAAGTGATCAAGGTGATATTCTGCCAGGTTTCTCTGCACTGATAGTGTGCAGGGAGAAGTATGATGAATATGACATTTTTAATTTTTACAGGCTTATCTTGCTTATGGTCTGAAAGAGCATGTGCTGCACGTTCATAATCTTTTCATCATATCCGGTTTCCTAGAAATCTGACTACCTTAGTTTCGGTTAAACTTTTCTAGAAATTTTTCTAGCGAGCGCTTGGAAGCCCTGAAGTGATACATCAGCACTCATATTGTTGCATCTGTTTGCTGCCATGGCATCTAAATTTCAACAGTCATTGGCAGTTTATAGCGCTTCCTAAAGTGACCAATGTGATTCTGCCAGGTTTCTCTGCACTGATAGTGTGCAGTGAGAAGTATGATGAATCGGACATCCTTAATTTTTACAGACTTATCTTGCTTTTGATTCAAAAGAGCACGTTTTCCGCAGTCAATCTTTGTCGTATCCTGATTTTTTTAGATAGCCGATCGGGTTAATGATTTTCTGATTTCTCGTCTGCATGCATTTTTTTGAAATTTACCGTTAATAACGATTTTTGGCTACCTTTAATAACCGGGGTGAAATAAATAAACGGGTTCCTTGAAACTTTACCATGCATGTCCCATGTTTGTACCTTGTGAAAGTTGTCCGTCCTACCTGTGCATGTGCACTTGATTGTTAATTAATCTAGTTCTTTTTCACATCCATTACGCACGGCCTTGCACAGAAGTTCTTGTAATTTCTTTGTGAACATCCACAGGCAGGAATACATATTCTTATAGCTAATAACTAGATTCTAATATTGTTTTTGCATGGCAGGGATCGGGATTATGACCGAGACTATGACCGTGAGCGTGGGAGAGGCCGTGAAAGGGAGAGAGACAGAGACAGGGAGCGGGATCGCCATCGTTTGAGAGACGATGATTATGGCCGAGATAGAGACCGTGACAGGGAGAGGGAGGGGAGGGACAGGGAGCGGGATCGAAGAGACAGGGACAGAGGAAGGCGCAGGAGCCGCTCAAGGAGCAGAAGCAGGGATCGTCGTGACCGTGATCGTGATGGTGGGGATCACCGCAAGAGGCATGCTCGTGGTAGCACCAGTCCCCGTAGACGGGCAGATGACGATAGAGAGGAGTCGAGAAAGAAGAAGGAGAAGAAGAGCGACGGAACAGATCATCCTGATCCTGAGATTGCCGAAGCTAACAGGCTGAGGGCGTCCCTAGGTCTTGCTCCTCTGAAGTTGTGATAGGAATGAGTTCGCTGTTCCATTCTCAGAACTCTTTGCACATCCTGAGTCAGTGAGATATGTATGGTTGGTTGTTCGTGTCCGTAACGTAACATACTTGTCATTGCATATGAAAGTGATGGTAAGTTCGTTCAAGCTAGGGCTTATCTTTTCTGGCTGTACCATATTCAGTGAATCGAAATGCCTCCCTTGCTTACTGCATGTTTTGGCTATCGGGTCGCCTTTTGATAGTGTAGGCTTACTCTTGTGTTGAGTTTTTGTACTGATGCAGTCCTCTACCGTGGCCTAGCGCAGTAGTTGCAACATTGTCTATTGATCTGGCCCGAATTTGCTCCATTTTTTGCTACGCATGTGCCTTTATGTCAACCGTTTAACTTCGCAATTAAACTTAGCTGTATGGAATAAAGAGCTCGATTTATAATGTGAGCATGTCCCTGCAAACGACTTCCGTTTGGGGGTTGGGTACGGCGTTGTTATCCAGTAACAACGAGACCATTTTATGAATAAATTTATAAGTGCATATACAAGAACTCAGAACGTTGACCAATACTTACAAGTGAAAAAATCTATTCAAAATCTTGTCACGTATGTATTCAAGTGTCTCTCAATTCAAATTCTTATTTTCTCTTAGGAAGTCTTATACTATGATCATTGAAGGATACGAATCAAGCAAATTTATTAAACACTTCTTCTTTTTCAAACACAAAATGCCATCCAACTTCTTGTATGTAATTGACCAATACCTTCGACAGAAGAATGGGCAGTACCCACATAAGAAATTCTTCTTGTGATTTGCTCGTGATCATGTCTTAAGTTCACACAAGTCTATAGCTTCCGACAATTCTTATAGGTTTCTCCTCTCTAAGCAATTATATTTTTCTAAATAAAAATAAACTTGATAGTCTTCATACATTGGTAACAAACATATGAAGAAGATCACCACTTCAAGCGACGACAACTATTGTCAATTGAAGTTGATGTGTGAAACAATGAAATTACAAATCAGGATTATTCTTATTTAAAATAGTCTTTTTTAAAACATTGAATTTATCTCAAGTGTTACTTGCACCATCATAACCTTGATCGTGAAGTCTTGATATACGGAAGTTATTATCTTACAAATACTTCTTCGACTATTTTTTTTAGTTCCCGCAATATTTTCACGAACATGTACTAATTTGAGAAAATCTGTCAGTTAATCGACCTCTAGAATAAATTTATCTTAACATAATATCTATTTTCTTCTTATTTGAAATATTTCAAGATTCACAAAAGAAGGGAGTGGAAAAAGAATATCCAAGCTCTTTAAGAACGAATGACACTTCTTGTTGCGATAGTACATCTTTTTGTATCTTAGGAGAAATGAACTTATTATTTGTAGGAGCATTTTCAAATAAAACTCTATCAACAACAAGACTATAAAAAAAACAAGACTAACTTCTGAAAAAATCTTTGGTATTGTCAAGCAATTACCTTTGTTAGATGATTCTTCATATTCATCATGCACTTGTAAAGGCTATTCTTGAGAAAATAAAATTCGGATAAGATTAATACTCGCAACAATTATGTTCGATACTCTTTTAGTATGATATCACGTATATGCATTGTTGTTGTAATATGTTGAGCATGCTTCATTAGATTCTTACATTTTTCACGAGCCAAATTATGAGCATTGTTAGAATGTCCAACATATTTTATCGAGCTCAATTTTAAAGACATCACTACCGCCCTGAGTTGTGCAATTTATTCGGATAACAATATCCGTGAAAAGTTGCCTCTTTGTCCATGATATATTTCAACCAATTAGAAAATCTTTGAAGCATTGCGAGATTAAATCTACGTTCCATATTTCCAATTTACTTAAATGAAAATGTATGGTTAAATGATTGGGATAGATGTATTTGCATATATGCACTTTAAACGTGGTGTTGAATATTGGGATGATAAATTTTCATCAAAATACACAATCCATGATCAACAGGCAATCCAGAGACATTCAAATCAAATATGACCCCACTTTGTACTTGATTCTTCCTCTTTATTTGTATTACATGATCTAATAATTGCTTCATTTGAGGATTTTGGATCAACTATTTGCAATTGAGATGATGAGTTAAATACTTCTTTATCAGATGTTTGTCCATTCATAAACGTAAGCAACATATATAATATCATTGCAAAACAAAACACCTAAATTAAAGACACATCTCAATAACTGCAATTTTGAAATGCCACTGCACTAGTTGTATTGAACTTGTGATTAATCACTTGATTCAACAATCAAATGCTTCTATAATTTCTAGGAAATCATCTACGTGGAACCAATTATAGAGATTTATCCTTCTTCTTTTATTGGCGTTATAATATTGACAATTTACATCATGTAGTTACTTTGGAATATAAATAGGTGAAAACTCAAATAATTTTTATTGAAAGACATATTTGATATTTTAGTTTCAAATATTAAAATATTGAATTTTGTTCGTTTGGTTTCTGGTTTGAGTTGGGTTGGATTGGGGTAACCCCGTGAATAGTAAACTATGAGGAGGATTGAGAGGATTGGAATGAGGGGTACATCGGTGTACCCCAACTCAACTCTGCCCAACCTTGCAACCAAATGAAGCCTTGGAGCACGAGAAGAAGAAGACGGGGTGTGGTGGGAAGTCGATGTGATCATGCGAGAGCCTCGAGGGTGACATGCGACGTTTCAATGAGGGGGACGGGGGCTGGGGATGTGCATTAAACAATGTCCTAGTACATCTGGTTGTAAGGAACTTCATATCGAATGTGATTGTTGGAGTCGAAGTGCGAGGAGATGAGCAACGGGTCCACAAGGAAACAAAAGCACCATGGGCTATTGTGGCAAGGAAATACAGTGTGCACAAATCGTCTAACGAGTCTTTGGTAGGTGACGGAAATATATAGCATCTTTAAATGGAGAGCACCAATGGCGTGCGGGAGCCATGGGATGCACAGCGAGAGACCAGATGTGTGGATGAATCAAGGAAAAAGGAGGATGATTTGGTGTGAAGGGAGAGTTGACTGTGCTATCAATGATGGGGGCTGTTGCGGGGTGAAGAGATTATCTACAAAGAGGGTTGAGTGGACTTTAGTGTGGGTTTGACTGTGGCTGAGATGGACTGAAGGAATCAAATAGGCAGCTGACAACTAGACTTTTGACTTTGACCAAGTTAAAAATGATGAAAAATTAGAATACAGATAGAGTACATGAACTCAAATGTAAACATAGTCAATGTGTAATTTGTAGATCTCGAGCAGATTTACAACTTTAATGAAGACGTCAAATAAACCATCTATACTAAGTAGAGAAATTCGGAGAATTTTATAGATATAAAATAGTTATTTTTAGAGGCCATGTATTTTCTCTTTGTTTTTCATTTAATAATATATATATAAATTTTATAATATAGTAGAGAAATAATTATATAGTAATATATTTGGATTTTTTATATATTATGAAATATGTGGAATAAAAATTATTGGGGAGTAATATAGTTATGGTCTTGTTAAAAGATTAAATGTCAAAATACATTAATTTCTCATCTTTTATGATTATTTTATATTTTATTTAATTAGTTAAAACATAAAATAAAGAAGAGAAATGAAAGGGAAATAAATTTTAATTGAGTTAATTATGTATCAGTGTCAAGTTAATATAATTGTATAATTTACAATTAGGAGGCTATCACCCTCCAAGAAGCTCTGGAAATGGAGCTAAGATATAAAGATAATGGCAGATATGTTTGAAAATGGGTGGAGATGGAGTTTTTATTTGGTGGTTAATTTGAGGTGGGATGATAGAGCATTGGGGACTTCATTCGAGGGCATGGACGATAATAAGGTTGTTTGAATGAGGGCTTCAATGGGGGAGAATCGAGGCAAGGGTGGCATGAGAGTTGTGGGTTTTTACACCAAATTGGAATGAGGAAGGTCAAGTTGACCGGAGTCAGGCTCCCCAAAGACGAAGGCTGGATGAGGTGGAGGGGTATCCTCCAATGGGATTTGAGTTTGGTTGGATGTTGATTGGTGAGAGTGTGAGTAAACCGGTCAACAAGAACCAAAAGAGAACTACATACCTAATAGGCAAAAAAAAGTCAAAAAGTCAAAATAAAAAAAAATAGATAAACTCAAATAAGAAAGCTAGCAAATGGAACTTTCTCTAAAAAGTAAAGATGTGCAACTTCTAAAATGGAAGTTTTTGTATTTAATGCTTATAATAGCAAGGATGTTTCCTTACAGCCTTTTGCATATATTTCCTATTTTTTATTTAATTTTTTAATAATACTAATACCCAATTATATTATATAACAGTACTAATAATATAAGCTACTTGGACATATCTTTTATTTTTTAGTTTGGAAATTAAAAATGTAAAAATAATATAGATAAAATACATGTCAAATAGTCTTATATAGAAGGAACATATTTTCGTTTGTTTGTGATTATATATTTTTAGTTGATTTTATATTTGCCATCCTATTTTTGAGTTCCCAAGAGTGGAGTATTCTCATTAGGCCAAGCCTAGTCACAACGGAAATAAGATGAGGTGACCATTGATGGGCTTAAGAGATGAAACTAGAGTTCTATGAGAAAATAGGACTTAGAGTTAATAGAATTAAATTGAAATAAAATAAAAGGAGTTAAAATAAAACTTATTGAAAATAAATGAAAAAATTATAAACAGTTGTACAAATGGTTCTCGAAACCAACTCCCCTCAATTTCAATGTATTTTTTTTAAATTTTTAGTATTTTAGTTGACGAACTTTCAAAATGAGTACGGTGAATTGGAGTTTGTATGCTCCAACAATAGAATCTGAAATGCACGCAAGTTGGAAAAAAGTGAACCGGTCTTATTTGTTAGCAATCAAGCTTCGGGGCGAAGTTTTGACAAACTTATCTTGGGATTGTAATGGAAGTGCAAACGACATAAGGGAAGCGGTAGCATCTTATATCCGAAGGGTATCTAAAGAGATACTAGGCGAGTCAAAGGGAGGAGTTCCATACCAAAAGGAGGCTTGGTGGTAAAGTGAAGGAGTGCAAGAGAAGCTTAAAATTAAAAGAGTGTGCTTTAAAGCCATGTCTGAGAATAGAACAGAGGAAAGTGTCACAAGCTACAAAACAACAAAGAAGGAAGCATAGAAGGCTGTAAGCGAAGCTAATTTAAATGCTTATGATGTTTTGTACAAAATCTCGACTCTAAGGAGGGTCTGAAGGATATATTTAGATTGGCCAAAGCAAGAGAATAAAAGACCAAAGAAATTTCTTAAGTGAGATGTATTAAGGATGAAGAAGGGCACATGCTTGTTACTCAGAAGGATATTGATACTGGATGGAAGCAGTATTTCCATAAGCTTTTCATTGGGGAAGGAAATAGAGAGATCACCTTGGGAGATTTAGCTAATCGCGAAGTTACTTAAATCGTGCAAGATATGTACGGATACAAAGGAATGAATTAAAGGAGGCGTTAAAGGTTATGAAATCTGGGAAAGTTGTACCACGTGATGACATTCTTATGGAAGTATGAGGAGTTCTAGGTGAGCGTGGTTTGATTTGGCTTACAAGTTTATTCGATATTATTTGCAAAGTAAGAAAATGCCTGAAGATCGGAGGAGAAGCATCGTAGTGCCTCTTTATAGGAACAAAGGAGACATTGAAAATTGTTCGAATTATAGAGGTATCATGTTGATGAGTCTTACTATGAAAATTTGGGAACATGTGATCGAAAGAAGGTTGAGGTAAGTTTCCAAATTAAAAGAAAATCAATATGGATTTATACCAGGTCTCTCAACTATCAAAGCCATCCACTTGCTATGGAGAATGATGTAGATTTATAGAGCTAAAAGGAAGAACCTCCATATGATTTTTATCGATTTAGAGAAGGATTACGATTCTTTCCCACGAGAGATATTGTGGAGAGTTTTCGAAAATAGACTAGTACTTGTCCTATACATTAACTTCGTAATGGATATTTATGAAAGGGCTTCATCTTGTGTAAGGATCCGGTCTGGGAAGATCGACTATTCTGACATCAAAATTGGTTTGCATCGTGGTTCAACTTTGAGTCCATTTCTTTTTACCTTGATTATAGATGACTTGACTAGTCACATTCAGGATGAGATATCTTGGTGTATGTTATTCACTGATGATATTGTATTGATTGATGAGACTAGAGATGGAGTAAATGAGAAGATTGAAATCTAAGAATTTTGTATAAGTAGGGCTAAGAGTGAATATATGGAGTGTACTTTTGATGAAAATAATGATGAATGAATCGAAATGAAGATTGATGATGATACCATTAAAAAGAAAGATTTTTTAGATATTTGAGATCTATTTTGCAATATAATGGGGAAATTGATGGAGATGTTACTCATAGAATAAAGGTAAGTTGGCTAAAGTGAAGAGGAGTCTATACTATTCTATGTGATAAAAAAATCTCTTTGAAAATCAAAGTAGAAATTTACAAAGCAGCTGTGAGACCTTCTATACTCTATGGATATGAATGTTGGACTCTGAGTCATAAACATGTGCAAAGAATGTCGGCTGCAGAAATGAAAATGCTAAGATGGATATGTGGACATACCCGTAAAGATCGGGTTCGGAACGATGCAATCAGAAGGAAAGTGGGTGTAGCTTCGATGGAGGATAAGATACAAGAAAATCGCTTAAGGTGGTTTGGACATTTGCAAAGGAAAGCCTAGTGATGCACCAATTAGGAGATGCGAGTGTTGGTGTGTTGAGCTGACCAGGAGATGGAGAGGAAGGCCGAAGAAATGTTGGAATGGGACTGTCCGAAAGGATCTTGATTTTTTGGATCTAAGTCTGATAATGACCCAAGAGAGATTTGAATGGAGGCAAAGAATCCATGTAGCCACCCTACTTAATGTGGGGACATGCTTTGTTGTTTTTAGATGTTTTTCTTATATATTTTTATCAAATCAGGGGTTTATAAAAAATAAAAATAAATATTTGAAGTTTGTGAGGTTTTCCTTTTGTTCCCTTGCGTCGACTATTTGACTTCTCCATTAAACTTTGCAGGATGGATTTTATAATGTGAACATGTCCCTGCAAATAGTTTTCGTTTGGCGGTAGGATACGACTTTCATATCCAGTGACAATATAATGAGACCATCCTATGACAAGTCGTGTAAGTGCATATATAAGAATCAAAACATTGATCAATAATAACAAGTTGAAAAATATATTCATTTTTTTTCATTTGCATATAATCAAGTGCCTCTCCATTCAAATTCTTATTTTCTCCTAAGAACTCGTTTATTATGATCACTGAAGGATACAAATCAGGCAACAATGTCAACAAAATATTGAACGCATGACATATCGATGGTTCTCTTTCCTTTCTCATAGTGGATTTTTCTAATGCTTTCAATATGGTTGATATGTCTGCCTCATTATGCCAGGTGAGAGTCAGATGTTCATCTATTTCTTTATGGGTGGAGTTAGGGGTGCACATGGATTGGATTGGATCGGATTTTAGGTTAATCCGTGTCCAATCCGCAGTTAACGGATTTTAACTTTTTCCAATCCGATCCAATCCATTGAAATTATAAATCCAATCCAATCCACCAGATTACGAATTGGATTGGATCGGATTTTTAATACTTACATTTTTTCACCACATAAACTAGGATCAAGTTCTTAGAACACTAAACCTTGCCATTTGATTCACGGTTCTAAAATTGATAACACAAATAAATGTAAAGAAAATAATATTTAATTTTTGTTAAAGAAAAGAATATGTATTTGCTATGGATTTAGTATGAAAAATGATTGCTTAAATAAATAACATACCTGTAATATGTAGAACTGTAGAAGTATCTTGTTGACTTTCAATAAATTTGCAAGTATGTGCAATTGATTAGGAAATATAACTAACCTGCAAGAAATAAAAATGTTGGAAAATAAAATAAAATGTGTCTATGAATAGAATGATCAATACAAGGAAACTAACCATCAAAAAATATATTGCTATTGCTCCATTCAAACATCTAGTAGCTGCAATCCTATGTTAATGCAACATAATAAACATTTAAATGAAAATTTGACATAAGATTATAAATTGGGTAGAACATGGTAATACCGTCACAAATCATAATAAAATGCTGAGTTTCAAATACAAGTATAACTCAAAATAGTATGATAATTTTACTCTTAAACATGAAAATAAGTAAACATAAGGTTGGAATAATGAGTTACAACTCTCCATCATCTTCGACTACCTCTAAAATCTTATTTTTTTTACCTGTCAAAGTGAAATTGACAAAATAATCAATAATCATACAAATTATAACACATATAAAAGAAAATATTGTTACTAACCATAACTATTGATATCTTAGGAAGCTTGTGAAATGCTGTCAATGCCATCCACGATTATTGCTTGATATGCTAAGATAAATTAATTGAAGTTAGAATAATGCAATTAATGTTTACAATTCTACTTAACATATTCTATAAATTAGTACTTATATATAGTCTCAAGTTCTTCAAGTTTCTCTTCCATGTCAATCATGATAAAGGAGATTTCAACCAATCTTGAGAACAAATCAAGCATTCCACAAGCTTGGCTGTCAATGAAATACGGAATCGATCAAGAATGCGTCCTCCTGTGCTAAAAGTAGATTATGAAGAAACTATAGAGACTGGAATTGCTAACACATCTCTTGCAATTTTAGAAAGGATTTCATAATTTGATGCGTGCACTTTCCACCACTGTAAGATATCAAAGGTAGGGTCAACCTTTTCACAACTCTCTCCAAAATAGCGATCAAGTTCTGTTACGCTTTCTTCACATTCTTCCCGTTGAAGATGCTTTTGAAATTCACTTTCAAAACCAATATCCGAACCATCTTCATCATTTTCATTCTCATGGATGCAATCTCCACCAGCATGTTCAACACCACAAGTTTTACTAGTAGAATGAAGTAATTTGTAATGGTCATAGAGATCATTCACAACATTGATGATCTTGTTAACCAATCTTGAAACACATTCCACTGTAAAAATCTTTGAATAACAAAATTTTACATATTTCAACTTATAGCGAGGATCCAAGAGAATAGCAAATGTAAGCAACATTTTAACTCTATCTGAACTCCCCCAATATCTATCAAATTTCTCTTTCATCTTTATAGCCAATCTTTCAATGTAAGGATCATTACTTCCACACCATTCAATCAAAATGGTCTCGATTTTGAAAACCTCATGAAAATAAACATTTACAATCACATAAAGAGTGCCAGACAATCGTTTGGTAGCATCAAAAAAATGTTTCAAAAACTTAGTTAACACATGCGCATTCTTCTAATCCTCCTAGATAGGTGGGCCCAAAATAAGATCAGAAACAAATACTGGCTCTTGTTCTTCCATTCTTTCAAATGCTTTTTGAAATTTTAAAACTGTTTCCAACATTAAGTATATAGAATTCCACCTAGTTGGAACATGAAGGCATAGAGATGATTTTGATGTAATTCTTTCTTGAGAAATACATGCTTGAAATTGTTGGGATCTACTAGGAGAACTCCTAACATACTTTATTGCAGCTCGAATATGAGAAATAGAGTCTTGCATTTCGCTAACTCCATCTTTCACAATAAGGTTCAAAATAAGCGCACAACATCGTGTATGAAAGTGCTCTCCTGCAAGAGTGAGGCCATTCTTTTTAAGAAGTTTGCTTCGCAGATACTCGATTGCGACATTATTTGCACTTGCATTATCCACCGTAATTGTGCCAACATTATCAATCCCCCAATCAAAAAAGCATGATTCGATTACCCTCCCAATCTCCTTTCCTTTGTGACTTGAAATGAGACAAATGTTGATTACTTTTTTTATGTAATTTCCATTCCTTATCAATAAAATGAATGGTCAGGCATAACTATGAGAGATTTTGAATTGAAGTCCATATGTCAGTAGTAAGGAAAACACGAGCTCCCGATTCAAGCAAGCAATTTTTAAGTCTAGCCTTCTCATTGTCATAAATTTTGAATGCATCTCTAACCAATGTTGTCCTCGAAACTGATCTAAATTTCGGTTGAACAACCAACATGAACTGTCTGAAACTAGCACGTTCAGCGAACTTAAAAGGCAATTCATCTAGGATAATCATCTGGACAAAAGCTTCCCGTGATAGGTCATGGTCATATTTTCAGGAAATAAGACCAACCTCACTTCCTGTTTTTTCCACAGTTCGGAAAGTTAGAGTTTGTTATCCCTTCATCGACTCTGCAACCTTATAAACTGGACTTTTGTACATTTCTTCATAACATGTTTCCATAGTGTTGTTTTGCCATTAGCAGTTGTCCACGCATAATGCGTATTGCAATAGTTGCAGAAAGCTCTTATCTCACCGCTTTTAACTTTTTGTTTTGTATAATGTGCCCAAACATCAGAACCCGCTTTGCTTGGTTTCTTATACTTAATTTGAACTTCGGATGTGTTTGCCTTGTTTGGTGTACTTTGAGGTGTAGGTTTGTTAGTTCCAATAACATCATTAGCGGTTGACATAGTTCCTAAATGATAATAAAGTAGATGCTAATAAGATCAAATAGGAAAAAAATACTATAAATATTCAAAGGCAAAAAATTAAGATCATATATCATCATATAATTTTAAATCGAGATATTAATGAGCCATGCAACTAAAGATAAGATATACATTTCATATGACTAAAACTAGAAAATGAAACTTTGGCTTATTGCAAATATTTGTTGAAACTACATATATTTTGATCAAATGCATTGTACATGAATAAAAATAGGAGATGATTTGTGGAGGGAGGATGCACCACAACTCGATGATGATACACGAAGGAAGCGACACCATAGTGACCCTCCCGCACAAGAATGGAGGTGTCGAGTTGGTGCTGCGCCACGAGAGGTGCTACGACGCAGGCGCGTGGGAGGCACTCGTATATACTACAGGCATAAGGGAGATGGCGAAATGACATTGTCGTCCAGGAGGGGTGTTTGTGGCTTGCGGCCGCTAGCTGATGTCGAGGGAGGCTAGAGAGTTCAGATCCTGGAAGGGAGGGGGAACCTGCGACTGGGGTTGGGGGTATATTTAGGTCACGACGGGAGGGGAGGGTGGGTGGAGGGTCATGTGACTTGGGAGTCAACAATAGGATTTTGGGAATGCGTAGGGATTTAATGGGTGGGGGAAGCGTGCGGGTGGGGGCAACTTCGAATTTTTGAGGGAGGGATTAAATTTGAGTGGGAACTTGAAATCTAAGTGGAAAATTGACTACTTTTGGGATTTAAAAAAGAACAGAGGGTAGATTTGGATATTTAGAATTAAAGAGGGTTTAAATATGTTTAACTATAAAATCTGCACTAATTGTATGGATGAAATATTATATACGGTATTATTTATTTGTTAACAGATTAAAGGATTGGATCGGATCGGATTTGGGCAATGACCCACTCCAATGGATAATTTAATGGATTTTCAAAATCTCAATCCGATCCAATCCATTGGCTAGATAAAATCGATCCAATCCAATCCGATAACATCGGATTGGATCGGATTGCGGATTTTATCCGATCCATGTGCACCCCTAGGTGGAGTTCTTATATGGGTAGGCAACAAGGTTATACGCTGGAGACATACATATCTGATTGTCCGTCAGAGTATAACAAGGTGATCTTCTAGGGCTGCTCTTTTTTACCTCGTACTACATCCACTTATCCATTATATCAGGGATAATTGCAAGTTATTTCTTCATGCATTGTATCTTGATGATGGTACGGTTATTGGGGACACAAAAGAGGTGTCCAAGGTTCTCAGTATCATCCAGTAGTGTGGGCCAGACTTGGGTCTACTGTTAAATATTCATAAAACTGAACTTGTTTGGCCTACATGTGATGGTAAGAAGCTTCGCACCAGCAGGTATTGGAAGACCATTATTAGATATGAAGTTGCTTGGAGGGGAAGTTAGTAGGGATAAAAATTTCATTGAAGGTTTGGATTTGGAGAGGGCTACTAAAGATGTGAAGTTGATGCATTTTCTTCCTCAATTGAGTGATCCCAAGAGTGAGCTTCTTTTAATCCACTCATGCATGGGTATTGCAAAACTTTTATTTGGCTTGAGGACTTGTCAACCTATGCACATGGAGGAAGCCGCAATATTATTCGACGGAGGCTTACAAGAGGTTATTGAGGACATTGTTGTTTATGGAGGTCCCTTTTTTGGAAACCTCCAATGGAGGGTAGCATCATTGCCCATTCGACTTGGAGGTTTGGGGCTACTTTCAGCAGTTGAAGCTTTATTCTATGCCTTTGTGGCCTCCATGGCATAGTCTTGGGAGCTTCAGGATCATATCTTGTGAGTCTGTGAGATTTACAATATGGACTCTGTCTTTGATTGTGCTCTTCATTGACTTCATGACACGAATCCCTCATTCCATCTCAGTTGTTTCTCTAGAAATGACACCGCCCTCCAAAGATCCAAAATATTTTTGCGAGCATTTTTTAGAAAAATAATTGAAGACATGGAGGTGAAATTTGACATGATCATTAGTAAAAGGTATTTTTCAGTGTCTTCAAGCTGATCATGTTTAACATTTTCTCCTTGCTAATCCTATTGACGGGCTTGGTCTGCACATGTCACCAGTGGTGTATCATAGTATCCTCAGATACAATCTCTTGATTCCTTTATTTCCGCTGATGAGATATGCTCAGTTTACCGTAAGGCATGCCTAGACACTTTTGGGAATCACACAATTCATTGCAGGTAGCTTCATGGTTTTAAATATAGACATGACCCTATTAGAGATATTTTATTTAATGTACTCAAACATGCATGTGTTACTGCTAAGAAAGAGGTGCCTGTGAACTTTTTAACTGATACGTTGGAGGGAAGATCCACACTTAGATTGACTGATATTTTGATTTTTGGATGGATCAGAGGGAATCATGCTTGTGTAAATTTGACAGGAGTTTCACCGCTGATGGGGTTGAAGAGCGGAGCCTTCATAGCGGGGCATGCTGCCCTTAAAGTAGCTTCGGCAAAAGTGGTGTAGCATGAGAAAGTGTGCGTTAAGAATCAACATACCTTCATCTCTTTTGGTTTTGATACTTTTGGATTTTTAGCATTAAAAGCTGTGGAGCTTTTGAAGAGGGTCCAAAAAATCGTGAACAATAATGTTATCGTTCCTAGGTTTATGGATGTAGTATTTAGAAAGAATGGGTTTACAATTTAAAAGGAGTATCGACGTAGCTTGTTGCCAGCTTATCTCTTATTTTGATATGAAAAGCTAATTCATCGGTTAAAAAAATATGTATATAAATTGCTTTTATGGTTTTATAGGCATATATGTTTTATATGTTTGATATTAATTTAATATCTGAATGTTATATTAATATGTTTAAATTTATTTTGTGGTTTGACATTGGAACTTGTACAGATTTTATAACATCATAAAAGTTTTAACATATATAATTCCATGAACACACCAAAATTGATAATGGCAAAGAATAATTTATTATTCATTTCTATATCTTTAATT
This sequence comes from Ottelia alismoides, assembly GCA_037367405.1. Classification (NCBI taxonomy): domain Eukaryota; kingdom Viridiplantae; phylum Streptophyta; class Magnoliopsida; order Alismatales; family Hydrocharitaceae; genus Ottelia; species Ottelia alismoides. The sequence goes on along the minus strand of JAZKJV010000190.1, from coordinate 430,064 downwards.
TTGAAAGTATTAAAACAAATAGTACTTGTTGTAAAATTATATTCAGTTATTTAAATTTGCAACGTAAGTTGCAATATTGCTCACGACAAATCATATAACAATAGTTATCCAATAAAATTTTTAATTCAACAATAAATTGACAAACAATTGGTACAAATTTTAGTGAAAAAGTCAAAATAATATGCACAAATTTTTCTTTAAGAAAAATCACTAGATTATAGTTGTTTTACTAATATTAGTAAATCATCGTATTCGATGCAAATTATAAAAATATATGATAATTATGCAATGACAATACGCCATTCATGTGAAATTAATAACAAAAGAAATAATGATAAACGTGCGAATTATATGTTGCCGTAAGCCAATTTATTGTACTGTAGAGTCAATCTTGTATTTATAAACTGCAAGATTCAAACTATATTCTACATTTAACGGAGTGATTATCATGTTGAATCACTAATTCAATGAAATCTAAGTGTGTGAAACCCCTAGAAGACATTTATTTATTTCTTGACTACTAACATCAAATATAAAGTCAACTGGCCATATCTATATGTTTACATGAAAAATGGAATCTAGTAAGAAATATACATTGTTTCAAAATAATATTTGCAGAGTATTTTGAATTTTATTAAATATTATTTGTCCGAACTATAAAATGCCATTCAAATATTTGACCTAATTATAAAATGCATTTTCTTTATTTGTCCTACTTATAAAAAAATCTTTTAAGTATTTGTATTATAATGTGGATTAGCTTAAAGATGCAATCTGTGATCAACAAACCATCCCAAGAATATGCCATTACTGGAGAGTTGTGTTATATAAAGTCGAGGAGGATTCATCCTTCTCTTCCTTAAGGGTAAAAAAGAGAAAGATGGAGGACATTGACTAATGCCCACCATACATGTAAAAGAACAAAACAAAAGAGTCGCAACCTATGACTTGGTAAAAGAACTAGAGAAAAAAATAAAAGAAAGAGGGGAACCAAAGGTGGAGGACTTAAGTGTTCTCCTCCTTCTCAAACATAATCAAACCTTTTAAACATTTTATGAGAGATGTCCACATATATCTCGTGGCAATGTTGCAGTCTTTTCCAAATAGCCCAATATGTCTTGTTGTCATGTTCAAAGAAACAATAGTTTAAGTATTAATAATGATTCAAGAAAATAAATGGACAAGTGTCCTGTCACGATGAAGCGTAGGTGTAGTCGTGAGCATGTGTAGGTTGTTGTGAACTATGAGAGTCTAAGTCCATTTTGTGGGACATGTAAGCTTGTGGGGAGCCATTATGCAATAAAAGTTATTGCAGTGCACTTTGCATAGTAGGTCTCTTCGTACAAATAACGTTATGTTCCATGCCTATCTTGATACCATATAATTACTGATCCAAAGGTTGGATCATAGAGGCTGGAACATGGTTGACCATCTAAAAGAACAGATCGAGGACTCAACCGCATTGTCAAGTGATTATCAAGAAAGGAGCTCTAACTTGACAAGGACATGTCAATACATACTCTAAAAGTTGACATCTGACTGACCTCTTGATGCCAGTTCCTCGCATAGGAATAGAGGTTACACGGTGTTGGATGAGGTAGGTCAAAGAGTTGACCTAGCAAGATCAAGATAATGAGATCTATATCGTATGTCATCACGATAGATGCATGCATCCTCCGACTAGAGGCAGATATCTTACTATATGTATGTGTATGTAAATTTGGCAGGACGATATATACGTCTATGACCTAATTAATGTATATACATCAACTCACTGGTGTACATATGGGGACATATAAAGAATACGATCTCTCAAAGAGATCATATAGGTTCACTAATAAACCGGAAGATATGAACTCACTCATGACATATTGAGATAAATCAAATTCCAACATCGTTTGTCTTGTTTGGAAACAAGACATGATTTCAAGATATTATACATATTTGGAAAGCATATGATTGATACCGAGTCCCAATGATCAAATAAAAAACTTACTGATGAAACCACAAAGGAAACAATCCAAAATGGGATCCGAACTTCATGTTTAACCACAATCTTCCGTTACGCATGATGTACGGGTATTGAGAATACTCGAGGGTGATGTGATCCTAATAGATTGTATACCATGACGTTTTCCATTCCGAAGGAGCGATAAATAGTTATTGATTTTAGCAATTCTGCTCAGTAGACTAGTTATCCAATCCTAATCCAAAGGTTGGATATTGATCTGAATAGAATTTAGATAAAATGAGAAGATTGGATACACTGGCTGATATGATCATACAGTTCTGAGAGGCTCTCTAAATCAAGATATGAGATTGTAACTCGTTCTCCAAGTGACTATACATGGCATATACAATCATCATGACCTCTTCTCCAAGTATTCACAAAGAAGACATGCTATCCTTAAAAGAGTTTAAGGAATGTTCCTAAAGAGACAAATCTGAGTATATGGCAAAGAAAAGAAATTTAAGATGATTATATTTGATTTAATTATCTAGATAACATTATCCTGGACAATGTTATCCACGATTCTCCAATAATGTTGTTGATTTGATTCATATTATTCCAAGGTATATGATGATTAAATAGGATTGAATTATCATGAGTAAGATTAAGGTGGAATATTGTTATCAAAAAATAATATGAGATAGTGTAGATAAGATCCGCATCATTCTTGGAGACTTGATTGTGAATTAGATTCACGAATTCAATGTTGATATGAATTGGATTCATATTATACATTAACAAATATAAATTATATTTACTTTTAGTTTCGAACCTATGAATATGATTAATTAATGTGGATGACTTCACTGTAACTGTTACAAATAATTTGGAATTATTTGGTGATAATTAACTTCTAACAATTACAAGCTGAAGGTTAATAGAAATAACAATTAGAAAAGGAGAAATAAAAAGGAAAAATCCCACAAAATTAACGGATGGACATGGTGGACCTCCATCCCCATTAAAGATGGAATTACTCCCTTTTGTTTTTTTATAATCTCCCTTTTGGTTAGAGTTTGTTACAGGTGATTGACTTATTCGAAAAGTTGAAAATTTTTATTAACTTTTATCCTCATTTTGTGGAGGAACACAATCAATCTTAACCATTCATGTGATAATTAGGATTGCAATCCTAATGGTTCGGAAAAATATAAAATGAAAGGTACCGTTGCCTTCTCCTGGAGAAGCAGAATTCTCAAGTCGCTCTACCTATCTCTCTCCCCTAACTTGGCCATCTCCCTTGCCTCAATGGTGGTCGTCCACCCTACCCCATCATCATCCCCCTGCCCAGTTGACGTTCCTCTTTTGATGGTAATCCCTTTGTCTCTATGGTGCCATATTGGTTCGATTGATCTTGCATGGAGTATCTTCCTCTTCGGTGCCTTTGGTTCGTCAAGAAGGAGGATTTTATACGACGAAAATCAGGAGCAAGGACATGAAGATAAACTCTTTGGATTAGGCGAAGCACGTGACTCGTCCCCACACCCGCAAATGGTCTCCGTCGTATAGAACTTGAGACAGGAGGTCTCTTGCTTTAAAGATTGAATGGTCACGATAACGCATCGAGGTATGTCCCTTTATTCATGTGATCATGATGGAATGGTTTGGGAATGGTTCTCAATTCATGAGGTTCCGTCGAATTTTTTTAATCATATGTTACTATCGTGACTCATACAATGAGTCTATTTTGATTGAATACGATCCAACCAAACGCTTCCGTGATGCATGATGCACGGTCGCCTCCCTTCACATTTAACATAGGCTGCTTTGAGCTCAGTTGAGGTCTAGAAAACCTAGGTCTGCCCCAAGCTTGAATCCAACTCAAAGTTTGGGAAGGGATTTTTATTGATAAAAAAGAAGAATCCACTGCAACCGATATACAATTGATCATTTTTTGAACATTCCATATTATAGCGGGCTAGCGAGCTGGGCTGCACTTGGGCTTACCTCGGCATGAGACCAGCCAAAAAACCATAAAATTTTGCCCTGGCCCGTTCCATTCCAATTTCGGAGCTAAGTTTCAGACTATATCTCTACACAAGGAGAGGTGACCTTCCTTGTCAAAACAATTAGAAAGGATGTTGTCTGTCTCGATTATATAAAAGAGGGAAAATAATCATACATTAATATAATTATATAACACTTTTTTTCTTCGGTGCTCTTTTTTTTAAAAAAAATTATCTCAAATTCGATTTTGCACAAATATGAATAAAAGCTAGGAAGAGAAAACGGACAGTATATAGTCGCGGACTTTCTTGGAATAAATTTCAAAAGATGGAGATTAAGATTGTAATTAAGGAGCTTCTGCTTAATTTGCTCTATTTTGTAGATCTCCGGAACAGTTATATTATGTAGAATTGAATTTGCCATCGAAAAGGGATTGACGGCGCAGCTTGTTGCCCGTCTCCCAACAATTTCATTGTAATCTTATATTACTACATAAATCAAAATGTTTTTCTTAAGATTTTCGGACTAATTTGCAAAATGCCACGACTTTAGATTTTGTTCCACCATTGATCACTAAGTCAAGGTCTTCGGGTCGATGCACTCTGTCTTTCACGTCACCATCAAATCATTAAATTTCCAGAACAAACAGTTGTTGGCGTTGGATTTATACAATGATTGTATTGCAAGTCAAGGTCTTCGCCTCGGTGAATAATTGTGCCTTCCACCTCAAAATCGGACACTTCAATTTTCATTACAAATTCTAGACCTATAATTTTTAGGTTTGATTCATTTATTTAAACGAGCTCAAACTTGTATTTAGGTTATTTCATTATTTTCGAATCAAATTTAAATCAAATATCTATTTAATCGAATCGAATCTAAAATATGTCAAACTTGGGAATTTTTTGATTGAGAAATAATTACATGATAAATATGTATGTATCTGTGCATACTAAATTCTCATTCAAATTTCTTTTTATCTAACTTTTTTTAATAAAAAAATATAATTATAATATATTTTTATATCCTTTCTGATGAAGAAGGATAAAGGAATAAGATGAGGTTAAATGTTAAATGAAGTTTAGACTTGTTCTGTTAATTTGAGGCATAAGGAAGGGGACATATAAATATTGCATCTTTTTCTTAATTTTGTTCATTCCTACATGTATGTATCTACACGTCTACGTATATATTTGTATGTATACTATTTCTTATATTTATTTCAAAAACATTAGAGAAGACAAAGTGTAGAGAGCATTGACGAACTACTGTTTAACACGTCAAGGTCTTGGGATCAATAGTAGCGGCTTTCGCACCGTAATCAGATCATTAAATTTAAGTTCACATGATTGGTATTACAAAGAAACTTCCTGATAATCTCATAGGAAGTACAAATATATGCTAGAATGCACGGCTTACTCAGTGTTCAATAACTGCTAAAATTAGCGTCCATGCACCGACAAAGTTGCGTCGAGAAAGAATGACTACAAAAGACTTTTGTGTCGGTCATCAACTGATCGTCGAAAAAATCGATCACCTCAAACAAGCAAACCGCTGAAAATATGCATCTTCAAAGGACGATAAACAACCGCTGAAAATATTGATCTCGGACAGAGCCAGCGCCGAGAATAGTGAACTCTTTTACTTGGGGATTGTATACCCACTGAGACTATCCTGTAGAAAAATATGACAGGAGCAGTAACAATTGTTACTGCTCCACCACCTCATCATCATCATCTTTTTGAAAGAGATATTGAAGCAACAAAGTAAACTTAAAAATACCTTTTTAACATCAACAACAAAAACGGAAGGAAAAAAATCATTTATTCCACCAAGTGAATTTAAGAGCACTCTTGTGACCACATCAAAAACAATGAGTAAAGGAAAGAGCATCATTTGTTCATCGAGTAAACTTAAGAACACTTTCTTAATAAGTACATGACTATGTACATGATTAAGTACATGTCTAATTCGTATGACAAAGTTCCACCAAGAGCAATAACTAGGCACATGACTAAGTACATGACAAATAAACATAAGGAAATCATATTTTTAATCTGTACATGACTAAGTACTATAATATTCTTTTTTCTTATATACAAAGTATCCAACACTTTCTACTCTAAAATTGTGTGGATCACGAAGGGAGCGCATCCTCATCGGGTCAGGGAGTATGGTCATGCAGATCACAAGGTGGAGGAGCATTTACACATCCTGCCAGTTGTTCCATCAACTTGTACATCTACAACGTCACTTGCAAGTTTCGTTGCGGCATCTCCCACAATTGTTGCACTCTCTCATTCGCTCTATCCAGTTCCCTTGTCAATTTAGCAACTATTTCTTTCATTTGATCGAACTTCGGATGTGATTGACCACCACCATTTCTCCCAAATCAACTCGACTTCGTGGAGAAGCACCACCAATAAGAACACAACTAAATGTCGTGAAGATGGTGGAAATAAACGTTGACAAATATCCTCAACCAAATGATCTGGAGTTCCTTAATTTGAAGCTGCTTAGCTCTAGATGAAGTTGACCATACGACCCTGTAAAACGAGTTAAATATTCAGAAAGTTGTCTCGTGTGGTACTATCTCATGTACTAATTAAGTCAAAAAGAAGATTTATTTACTTGCACTTTCATGTGCTTCTACGTAGCTCTCATGAATAAATATCGTTGTTGCCCTACTTATCTATCATTCTATAGCATAACCTCAAAGAGTCTTGCTCCATCGAGTGAATCCCCTTACACAGACTACATTAAGTCTAAACCAATCACTAGCGACAATCCAATAATATACATGGGAATGACTCGAACTTACATGTTTGTGTTCCAGTTGATTGAAACTTGTCCTTCCTTGTGTGTGGTTAGGAGCATGATGTTTACTCTGGCTGGCTGTATTGGTCTTTTATACATGCTCTAGTGAAAGCAAATATTTGAATAAGTTGGAATCATATATTTTGAATACTGTCAATAACTTCATTTACCTTAAATTCCTCACTCCTCTGAAGTGTAATGACTACCTCTGACTCTACGGGGTGCCACTCAAGAGGTGGACTGATCATCGCTTCATGTACGTTGTTGAACCGGTAAAAATGCTACATATGTGATGAAGCGGTCAATATATAGTAAGATAGGGAGGCAATGCTTTCCATGTAAATAAATATTCCTACTCTATGACCCTTGGCACGAATATCTCGATGGATTTTTACCACACGATGCAAAATCTCCTCCTCGATTGAATATCATCACTCCATTCAAAACCATTCTTTATAAGGTAATTAGTATCAATCAATGAAGTAATATAGTTAATATTTATTTTATTTTGATAAGTACTAAAGTTGACTCAAGCGCCTAAAATATAGGCTACAAAACATCAAATCTTAAGAGGATTCTTTACATTTTTAATGTAAAATGGAAAGTAGAATCTAATATAAAAATGGATGCAATGCAAGTGAGTTTTGAACCCAAGGTATATACCTTTATAAGGGTATTTTTTAAATTAGATTTATAGTTCAAAACACACGTTAAAAAATAGGAGAAAAATATTTTCCATCTCATAATAACGTAAATTATCTGAAAATAACTTTGGAGTGTTGTTTAACAATGATCTTTTGGATGAATAAAAACACAATATGAAAACTAGGTGAAATTATTAATATCAAAATTCTAAAATATCTAAAAAATACCTAAATGGGTTATTGGGTAAAATGGTATTTTTTCTGAATAAACATATCAGATATTATATAAAATGCATTTTTTATTTTGGTGGATTAAATTACATGTATGAAAATGGATGAAGTTTTGTCATATTTTTTTGCAATTTTTCAAGCAAACAAGATATACAATTAATGAAATGTGGACATATGATAACAATATATGAAATGCACCTATTGTATTTTTTTGTAATTTTCAGAAAATATGTTTTTTATGAACTTTTGAATGAACAAAGCAATTTGGAGCAAATTAATTGTACTAATCAATCTCTCAATATTTTGCAAAATAAAATTATCTCAAATAGTTATCTTAATTTGTCATCTAAAATACTTTGATTTTTTTGCAAAATATTAAGCAGATAAACTAACATTATAAAATCAAAATCACTCAACAATTATTTTGAGTACATGAGAAATTATTTCCTAAGAATTTTTGGGAACCATACAGAGTAAAATAGTTACACCAAAATGATTTTTTCACAACATTTATTAACAATGATGAATTCATCTAATTAGTAAGAAATGTGTGAAATTCACCGATTTTAGATAAATGAATTTTAGAAAATCGAACTCAAGATCACTGGATAGAGAATAATTTACTTACAAAATGCAATATTATTTTAAAAATGATGAAATCTTAATGTCCAAATGGTTCTAGAAGATAGAGTTTTATTAGAAAAATAAAAATCAAATTAAATTAAATAAAAAGTGCCAAAAGTGCTTCTTTACTTACCATCAGAATCTTGGGGGATAGATCACGAAGTCTCCAAGTTTTTTCCATGCATTGGCACTAGATGCAGAGAGGACAAAAAGGTGAATATTGAATCCTCTAAGGATAAAGTCTTAGACCATAAGTTCTGCCTGTTATCGTAGATTACCATCCCAAACAACTCGTTGGCTTGGTCCCAATTGGAGTCCTTCACTACAGCCCAAAATGCTTAAGCATAGTAGTTGCCCCTACTACACGTAAGACACTACCGAATTTAGAGATTACCAGATGTGGTACTATGTTTGGGTTGCTATAATCACCCCACTTATGTTATCAATGTCCTTGTTGTGCAATGCAATGATCCGTGACCTATTCTCAGTAACAATGGTGGCTCTACCTCGTGTGTAGCCCTTTTCTCCTAAATCTATGGTAGGTATGTCTCCACCTCGTAGGTAGCTCGTTCAATTATTAGAGAGAATCCACTTTGATATCATTTGGAATATCGATGGCCCTAGCCGCTATCGAGGATACTAGCATAGACAACTTGTTGGGCTTGAGCCCAATTGGAGCCCTTCACCACAACCCGAAATGCTTAAGCTAGATTTGTTTAGTAGTTGGCCCTTCTACTTATAAGACACAACCACATTTCGTGATTGTTAGATGTAATACCGTGTTTGGGTTGCTGCAATCATCCCCACATATATTCGCAGTGTCTTCGTTGTGCATTGCAATAGCCGATGACCTATTATCAATAACAATGGTGGCTTCACGTATTGGGTACATTGCGACATTCATGCACCCCTATAATCCACATAGATGCGACACGATGTGGGTACCCGTGTCGTGATCTCCTCTCCCTCCTCATTGGTGATAATCTAAAGTCCTAACTTCTTCGGGACGACGTGCAAAGGCGACACCCACTTGGAGTTTGAGATGGGATAAATGACCCATGTTGTGACCTTCTCTACTTCGTAGGAACTCCTGCTGTCGCTCCGCCTTAGCTCGGTCATGTATCGATCGAGATCCACCTCAACATGCCCGAGCATCGCCTTGCGCCGATAGCCTCCAGTCACTGTTGCATCAAGGGCTGACCCTTGATCCAACAACCCTTCTTGTGACATGTCGACACCCATGCCTCAGTCTCTACCTCGATGCTCATGTCTGCTGAAGCGATGTATTCATGTCACTTGGAGGCTCAGGTCCCGAGCCTAAGCCTCAGCTCCCAAGCCTTGCCCGAACCTGCCACCTTGCCCAATCCTCCACAGAACTAGACGAAGCACATGACCCACGTATTTTTGTGGGAAAATTGAAGGGAGGCCCTTGCTCCTCTCAAGAATTGCTGAATCTCCCCACCACGTGCATCACACACGCGTGGTGGGTAAATTACGCTCAGACCCTTGATCACTTAAGAAATTGAAAAGGCTCAACTCCAGTAGAGCATGTGAGGTGCACATGCTTTTACGGGAAGTTTGCAGGCGTGTCCCCAAGGCTTTATCAAATCACAAAAATACTCCTGCTTGGGGTAAATTGTAGAACAAGCCCTTACAGATTTCGACAATTAGAGACAAGTCCCAAAAGGGACCCTTTTGAGAAGAAACTTCATATTTTTCTTGTATTATTGTCCCTGAATTTTATTTATTGAATAACTTTCTCATATGAACTCCATAGCACATAATATGTCATTTCGAAGCTTATTTTTGTGCGCTATCACATTATACACTTCGTAGGTTGATTATGAATTCTTATTGATGATGAATATTATTTGAGGTTCATTTTGATATGTGTAGGTTAATTTATTAACATTTTTGTGCCTTATTTTATGAGAAAATTAACGATCTATTTTGCAGGGACGCAATGAAGAATATTGAATATGCTTAATTCTATTATATTCTTATTGACACCGTTTGAGAAATCAATTCCTGTTGGAGCTTCAAGGAAGAAAATCAAGGATTAATTTTCTTAATCATTATTATAATTGAAAATTTATTCGAGGAACTTTTGATCTAATTTACATGGATTCAAGTGTGGGACTATTTAATTTGATTAATTCTCTTTTGATAATTGATCATTTTTCTTCGAGAAATTAATTGTTATAGGGGCACAATTAGGAAGGAATTAATTTAATCCCTCGATGTTGATGTGATTAAAATCTATTTACTTGAGGATCAATATTAAAGGGAATTTTGAGATCATTATCTATATTTGATGATTTGTTTTGATCTCCTTATTGATCGGATTATTCATTGATTAATCTCCTTACATGTAACTTGAATTTGATCGAATATGTGATAATATTTGAGGATATTAGTTAATACTGTTTGGATTAAAAGTCATAATCAAAGATGTGGTGCTTCATCATCCTCTCTGTTTATTTTATTAACATTGCATCTATTACATTTCATTTTCATTTTTGACATAGAAATTAACTTAGTATTTTAGTAAATTTTTTAAGTTTATTTAAAACCACACAACTAGAAATAGTATGTTCCCTGTGTTCGATCTTGTTATCTTGCCAAGTAAAAATTTCTCCACAACAATCAAAGATTGTTGTTTTTTATCGATCGCTTTTCAGCTCCTATACTACAACCACCGATTACTAACGAGGTGAAATTCGCGTTTCATCAACAATCTATACAATATATATACGGATTAAGTTAGGGGTTTTATTGAGAATATAATATACATTATTTAACTCTAGTTATGTACAAAGTATAGAATAAGGATTTGAGGAAGTTTATTTAGTGAATTTCTTAGGGGATGCAAGGTGTAATCCAATAATAACTGCGTATATTAGATATGTAAACGAATATATACATATGCACATAGGTGCGCACGCCAAATTAAGCACGCACATGTATCTTTCTTTAAATATATGTCCTAAGATATTGCCATGTAAATTGAGTATATATACGAGTATATAATATATTACTCATATAAATATATGTATTTTATATTACTCACATAAATATTTGTAGTTTATAACTCCTATACAATTAAAATAAAAAAAGAAATGATTTATCCATATCCGCGGGAGAAACATACAACAACATATGTACACATAATCAAACTATTCCTTCCATTGTTGGAAAAAATAGAACACCATTCCTTTCTCTATTATTTGTTGGGAAAAAAGAACACCATTCCTTTCTCTTTTTCAGCAAGACTAAAAAAATAAATAGCCTCATATATATATATATATATGAAATATATTCAATAACGTGCACTTTTCTCGGGTCTAAGTAAAGTCTCCCATCTTATCCATCCATACTCAATCTGATGGTTATCATTAATGGCTCGTTAGTTATATATTTTTAATGCTAAAAAATAATTATGGTCATTTTAGAATATTCTATATTTAGAATACAACAAATATCTCCACAATAATCCCCTCTCTCCCCCACTCTCTTCCTCTCCCCTTCACTCTCTCGATGGCGGCATGTGGGGAGAATGTTGCTGCTCGTCAGTGATGGTGTGCAACGACGATGGAAGGAGAACCTTGGACGTGGATGCAACGTGTTGCTCTATGTGGCTGGTGATGTAAGGTTACTCTATGGATGTAAACCGGCTACTTGCCACGGTGGTAGGGTGTTTCTTTGACCTTCAGATCAAGAAGAAAAAAGACGGGTTCTCCATGGTTGTTTTCTTGTAGGTAATGGAGGCAGCACGCGTGGAGGCAGTGGCTGCGCGTGGAGGAGGTGGGTCGTGGAGGAGAAGGTTGAAGGAGAGTGCGAATGGAGGAGGTGTGTGGCTGGAGGAGGACGTGTATGGAGGAGGTGGTTCATGGAGGAGAAGAGCGGAGGAGGTGAAGGTGGAGGAGAGATGCATGAAAAGAAGGGCATGACCGGCTTTTACAATCAGAGATCATTTTTTTACAATCTCATTTCCTTTTTTGCAGTCTCAGATATTTTTTATAATCTCAAACATTATTTATAAATCTCATATTGTTTTCTACAATTTCAAATTGTTTTTTACATTTATCATTTCTTTTATATATTTCTAATCATCCACATTTTGTTACAAAACATAATATAAAATTTTGATCGATCATGAAATGTTACAAAGGTAACGTGAGTATTACAAACCTCATTTTTTTATATTTTCTCTTTCTAATTGATAGTTGATAAATTAATAACTATCTATTTTTTTGCAGATCTCCATGCCTATATTACAAAACAAGCACAAAGTTTTCCATAGGCATTACGTAAATTACAATTACTACAATAAACATATTACTAACTCCGATTTTATTTTACTAAGTAGGATTTCAATTTTACAATGTCAATGTGTATTTTACAAAGAGGACTACCATTATGCATAATGTGAAAATGCCATCGCATTGGCGAAACCTCATCGAATATATGATAACAAATAATTACCAAAGCATACGAGCTAAACTTGGTAAAATGAAAGGGTTAAGTGAAATTTAAAATCAAAACGAAAATACATGGACTAAAATACCCTTTTGGATAAAAGAATCATTAGATTGAGATCAAACAGATGAGATGGTGAGCTTTCCATGCACCAAGGAAATGTGCACCTCATTGAAAGACCCTATATATATATATATATGGATTTAATGGGGCTGCCCCCAGGCTGCCCCGCCTCCTATTTCGATGCGTTTTTTATTTTTTTTTGAAAAATAAAACCATGTATATTCATCCCTATATCCCTCCTATATGCCATTCGAATTTCGTCAGAAACAGAGACTCCTACGGCCTCCATCGAGATGGTGTCGATTTAAAAAATCCTGTTGCCGTTAAAAAAGACTGTCTGGATGGAGGCCGTAGGAGTCTCTGTTTCTGACGAAATTCGAATGGCATGTAGGAGGGATATAGGGATGAATATACATGGCGACATTTTTTTGGAAAAAAATAAAAAAAGCGGCGAAAATGGCACGGGGGCAGCCCCATTAACCTCTATATATACATATATTGATCCTATGAGAGCAAAAAATTGTGAGAGCATGAGATCAATGATCTTGGACCACATGATTCTATTTTCTCTCTCTTGGTCTTCTCTCTCCTGAGTGAATCATGTGGTCCAGAATCACCCCTCTCATACTCTCACAACTTTTTGCTCTCATAGGATCACTCCTCTCTCTCTCTCTCTCTCTATATATATATATATATGGGTAAAATGTGTATGCCCCCTAGGGGGAGCTAACTTAGATCCCCCGTCCTTTTTTCACAATCTTTTTTATTTTTTTTGAAATTTAAAACCGTGTAAATTCATTATTAAATCCCTATATTATGTCATTCAAATTTCATGCGAAACAGAGACTCCCACGACCTCCATCCAAACGGGGTCGATTTAAAAAATCATGTTACCGTTAAAAAAATGACTGTCTGGATGGAGGCCGTAGGAGTCTCTGTTTCACACGAAATTTTAATGACACAATATAGGGATATAGTGATGAATATTCATGGAAGAAATTTTCAAAAAAAATTTAAAAACATGGAAAAAATGGGGCGGGGGTAGCTAAGTTAGCTACCCCCTGGGGGCAGCCCCATTTTACCCTATATATATAGGGATAAATGGGGCTGCCCCCTAGGGGGAGCTAACTTGGCTCCCCCTGCCCCATTTTCACCAATTTTTTTAATTTTTTTTGAAAATTTCTTCCATGAATATTCATCACTATATCCCTATATTATGTTATTAAAATTTCGTGCGAAACAGAGACTCCTACGGCCTCCATCCAGACAGTCATTTTTTAACGGTAACAGGATTTTTTAAATCGACCCCATTTGGATGAAGGTCGTAGGAGTCTCTGTTTCCCACGAAATTTTAATAGCATAATATAGGGATTTAATAATGAATTTACACGGTTTTAGATTTCAAAAAAAATAAAAAAATTATGTCAAAAAGGGGCGGGGGGAGCTAAGTTAGCTCCCCCTAGGGGGCATACACATTTTCCCCATATATATATATATATATATATATATATATATATATATATATATATATATATATGAGGCCGGGGAGGCTGTTTTGAGTAACAGCCAACATGGCTGTTACACAAGGCAGTTTCCCCTCCTTTTTTATTTTTTTTTTCAAAATTTTTTTCATATATATTCATCTATATATCCCTCCTACATGTTATTCAAATTTCATGAGAAACAAAGACTCCTAAGCCCTTCATCTAGAAGGGGTAGATTGCAACAAATTTCAGACCGTTGAAAATTACCCGATCTAGATGGAGGGCTTAGGAGTCTTTGTTTCTCACGAAATTTGAATGACATGTAGGAGGGATATATAGATGAATATACATGAAAAAATTTTGAAAAAAAATAAAAAAATTGGGGAAACTGCTCCGTGTAACAGCCAAGTTGGCTGTTACACAGAACAACTTCCCTTTTCTCTCTCTCTCTATATATATATAGGAAAAAATGGGGCTGCCCCCGCCCCATTTTTCTGCGTTTTTTTTATTTTTTTTGAAAAATAAAATCATGTATATTCACCCATATATCCCTCCTATATGCCATTCGAATTTTGTCAGAAACAGAGACTCCTACGGCCTCCATCTCGATGGTATCGATTTAAAAAAATCCTGTTACCGTTAAAAAATTACTGTCCGGATGGAGGCCGTAGGAGTCTCTGTTTCTGACGAAATTCGAATGGTATATAGGAGGGATATAGGGATGAATGTACATGGTGTTATTTTTCAAAAAAAATAAAAAAATTTGCCCAAATAAGGTGGGGGCAACCACATATGACCCATATATATATATATATATATATATATATATATATATATATATATATATATATATATATATATATATGGGCGATCCTATCAGATGGGATTTTGGTGAGATGGTGAGATGGGGCATTCTGGAAAGTAAAATGGGCCTGCCCCTAAGGAGTAGCTAACTTAGCTCCCCCGCTCATTTTTCCCATATTTTTATTTTTTTTGAAAAATAAAATGATGTAAATTCATTATTATATCCCTATATTATGCTATTCAAGTTTCGCGAGAAACAGAGTCTCTCATGGCCTCCATCCTGATAAGGTCGATTTAAAAAATCATGCAACTGTTTAAAGTGACTGTCTGGATGGAGGATGTAGGAGTTTATGTTTCTCACAAAACTTGAATGAATATAGGGATATAGTGATGGGTTTTCGCGATTTTATTTTTCAAAATAATAAAAAAGTATAGAGAAAATGAGTTGCGGTAGCTAAATTAGCTACCTAATATACGATCCCATTTCCCCTGTATATATATATGAATATACGTGAAAAAGTTACGCATTTATTTATATAAAAAAGTGATTTAACAATTGATTCTACTTATACATAATGATATGCCGAAATTTATCATGAGAATAATTTTGATTGATTTTTTATACTCATCGAACATAAGCATAA
This sequence comes from Ottelia alismoides, assembly GCA_037367405.1. Lineage (NCBI taxonomy): Eukaryota > Viridiplantae > Streptophyta > Magnoliopsida > Alismatales > Hydrocharitaceae > Ottelia > Ottelia alismoides. The sequence continues at coordinate 414,316 of JAZKJV010000190.1, read as the reverse complement.
TGGCCATTCAAAAAGATTTATTTTCTAAATAAAGTATTCGATAAAATTAAAATTGAAATAATACTGATATTTGATAAAATTCGTTAGTCCCGTCAGGTTTATACTTCCACGTGGAGTGAAGGCGACCTCAAACAGAAAAGGTAAGGGGAGGAAGGGATATAATATTGACTTGAAAAGAAGGAAACTTTTACAAAGTTTCTTCTACTATTAATTCAGTCGGATGTAAAGGTATATGGAACCACAATTCAGTTCCTCTTCAGCGTTCATTTCACAAAAAACCCAAGACTGGGCGTCAACAAACGTCCTCTCCTGTAACAAGGGTTACATCTGTAATCTTATTTTTTTTATTTTGATTCTAAAATCCAACTTTATGGATTGAATGTTAGACTAATGATTTACATATATTCTGAATTTCGCTCAAATATGAGATTATTTGCTATTTTATCTTAATGGTATAAAATTCATTTTTTTAAATGGAATTTAAGGTGCTTATATCTTGACCTGATGTTGATCATTAAGATAAAATGACAAATAATCTCGTATTTGATCAAAATTTGAAGGTTACATAGATCATTAATCAAAGATTAATTAATTCATAAGGTTGAATTTTATAATAAAAATCATAAAAAAAAATTAAAGAGGATTACAGCAGCACCTCTGCTGTATCCTCTGTGCAGCTTAAATCCATGCCTGGGTGTATAAAAGGCGGGAACGGGCTACTGACTCCTCCCTCCCCCACCGTTCACTCTCCACCAACAACAGTCGGTGCTTCCTCTTCTCCAATCCATTCTTCTCGTTCTTCCGTCGTCCTCGGGTCCGTCCTCCTCCGTCTCCGCTGCGTGGCCAGGATGAGCATCGTGTTGGGGATCGACTTTGGCAGCGACAAGTGTGTCGTTGCATTCCTCCATAAGAAGCAAGTCGTCGATATACTGCAGAACGAGGCGTCCGAGCGCGACACGCCCCTGGTCGTCCCTTTTTATTTCGGCTCCGCGGGAGCCGGCCGTGCTGACAGAGACCAAGATTCACAAATCTCTCAACTCAAACGTCTGATTGGGCGTCAATTCGACGAGCCGTCATTCGCGGAGGAGCGAACGCTCCTTCCTTACAAGACCTCCAGAGGCCCCAACGGAGAGGTCATGCTCAACCGGCGGTACCAAAACGAGGACAGGGAGTTCACGGCAGCGGAGATGCTGGGGATGTTCCTCAACTTCCTGAAGGGAATGGCGGAGACGGCCACTGGGTCAACAATATCGGAATGCGCAATTGGGATCCCCTCCTACCTTACCGACCAGCAGAGGAGGGACTATCTGTTAGCTGCTGAGGGTGCAGGGTTAAACCCTCTGCAACTGTTTCATGACGGTGCGGCGACCGCGCTGGACTATGGTATTTACAGGAATCTTCCTCACGGGAAAGAAACCAATGTCGTGTTTGTGGATATCGGACACTGCGGTACTCAGATCACGGCGGTTAAGTTTGTCTCTGGGATGGCTGTGGTGCTCGCTCATTCCTTTGATCGGGATCTCGGTGGGAGAGACTTCGATAGCGTGATTTTTAAGCATTTTGCTACCAAGTTCTATCGGCAGCACAATGCTGACGTTCTGAGGCATCCCAAGGCAAGCTTCAGGCTGAGGGTGGCATGTGAGAATGTGAAGATTATGCTGAGCTCAAATATGGAGGCGCCGATCGACATAGAGAGCTTGATGGATGGGAAAGATTTGAACGGAGTTATCACTAGGAAAGAATTCGAGGCCTTGTCGAGGACTTCTGGTTTGCTGGATAAAATCAGGACTGTATGTGGGAATGTTTTGGGTGAATCCGGCTTATCCGCAGAACAAATCCACTCTGTAGAGCTGGTTGGATCCGGTTCTCGAATCCCAATGATTTTATTTACCCTGGAAGAATTCTTTGGACGGAAGGTGAGTTGTACGCCTAATGGGAGTGAATGTGTGGCAAAGGGATGTGCCGTCCAGTGTGCGATGCTCTCCTTAGCACACAAGATCACAACTTTTGCGGTATGTAATTCACATCATAGTTGGTATTTCGAACTCAGTTTATTGCTAATGTGCCTCACGTCAATTGTACCAGTTATGTTACGATCACGTTCAGCACAATTAGAGTTGGTTTTAGTTTGGGCTGATTCATTGCCACTACCGAGAAACCTATCATGAACCTTCTTTTTCTACTTGATCACAGTGTTAATATATCTTGTGTGGACACTTCATGGATATTAAACTTTAATCTGACTGGATTGCAGTGCATCTAGATTACTGGATTTCAAGCTAGATCCATTGATTGAGAAAGTTTTGGCCACATTGAAAAGGTGCAACTGAAAATCAATAATAAACGTCTAAATCACTCAAATACCAAGATGACGGTGCGATTTGCATTTTATTATATGTCTTCTGAACTCTGAAGATTAAAACCTGTAAGGATAGCAAAAAACTTGTTGGCAAATAGACGGTTCTTCCAAGTAAAAAGTCAATCCAAGGTAGAAGCAACCTAATCAGCTCATGTTGCTTAATAAAATGATTCGTGAAAAAGCATTAGAGCTATAATTTTCATTGATTGGGAACTCCAAAGTTTTGATATGAGCACCCCTTTACCACCATCTGACGAATATTTCGACGTACATGAGCTTATAATATGATACAATATCCTTTTATGTACTATCAATTTACTTTCTAAAACCGAAGATTGTTTTTTTTATATAAAGAAAGATTATAATATATAGGAATAAACTATTTTTCTTCACACCGTTTCTTGCAGGTACAAGATATATTCCCTTTCTCCATTTCTCTTCAGGGGAGCATCACAGTTGCGAAGGGCATGCCTTTACTGACCACTAAAGAGTTTGTTCTTCATCCATCTACAATGGTCAACACTTTTTCAAAAGAAAAAACTAAGTTTGTCGAGCTCTCTTATGCGGACGTAAAGGAGTTGCCTCGTGACACATCAACAACTATCAATTGGTACAGGGTATGGACCCTAAAACACAGCGTACACAAATAAATATTTATACATGTATTATTCCAAGAAGATATATGTTATTTGACGTTCTTTTTGAGTCTTGCAAACATGACACATACAGATGAAAATTATCATCACAAACTGTCTAATAGATGCAGGTGCTTATCAGTTATTCCTTTTTCATTTGAGTAGGGATACCGAAATGATTTCATATCAACATATAGATTGAAGACCACATCCTCAAAATATAGATACATCGGGTACAGATATTTGACAAATGCTTATGTATTGTTCATCATATTTTAACATTTCTATCTTTATACTATAAAAATTGCTAGAAAATGGGACAGCTATAGGTTGTGCTTATGAAGGTATGAACTTTGACGAGCACAGTAGATTTCTACACTTGGTGAAGTCTTAGGAATGAGGATTTTTTGTAGAGTTTAATTATCAGATGCTATCAGAATATTTATTATTATTATTTTTACTATCCGAAGAATTACAAGGTAACCTACATTTCAATATATATACTCATGTATTTATACAACAACAACGACAACAAAGCCTTTCCCCACATTAAGTAGAGTCAGCTAGTAATATATGCATGTTTTTACAAATAACAAAAACATTCTACTTATTTTTCAACATTCATACATATTTGTTTATTTATAAAATTAGACATTCGCATTAACATTGTATTCGTCGGATGCAAATTTAAATATCCACAACCATTTTTATCAAACCTTTTTTATCAAACCTAAATAAGGACATCCATATCCCACCAGACCATTTAAGCGGGTACTACTAAAGGAAAGGATAATTCAGATAAATTACTTGGTTCTGAAAGAAATCCTGGTGATAACAATGGAATAGGTTTTACTGGAAATTATGCATCTCATAAAAAGCTACTTAGTCAAGTAGGAAAGAAGAATGCTAACCCTTGTGCCTCTAAAGGATGGATACCAAAAGTACTTCTCAAAACTGGTTTTGTAGGTGGAGAAAATGTAGATCAAAAGAAATGGATATACACACTATCCCAAACTGGATTAAAGACATCAAAGTCTATTTGACCAAGAATGATGCAAAGAAGAGGAAGCCAATGGATCATGGATTCAGGTTGTTTAAAGCATATGACCAGAAACAAGAATCCACAATAAAAACATAAAAACCCAAAATTTATTCTCCATACATCTCATAAAATAATCCAAATCTACCATAAAAATCCCTTTTCACCCCATTTCACCATGTTTTGCCTTGTTTCACTGAAATCTCGCCCTATTTCGACTAGATTTTAGTCGAAATCCCATAAAAGGGATATATAGGGTAATTTCGACTCCCCTATCTAGTTGAAACAGAAATTTCGGTGAAAATTTGTGAAATTTGGAACTCTGATCTAACCCCTTTTAAGGCATCTATGTAGTAATCTCTTTTCACCTTTCTAGAGTTTCATTCTATATAAGAAACCGTAAACCCATTGAATGAGACACGTCATTTTATTCTCTTTTTTAGTCAAAAAAGGGGGCAACAAACTATGGTGTTCGCCCCAACTTTATTGCTAAAGGATTAAAGTTATAGAATAACTTACATGGGTCAGGATTCAAGGAGACCCTACAATGAAATGTTACATTTTCGGAATAGAAACACGTATAAGAGAAAAGTGCGCTGTTACAACCTAATCGGTGCTCTATACAAAATACCCTTTTTAAAAACTTCTGAAATTTTTGATGACATCTGAAATACTACTCCCTAAAGCCAATTTCATCCTGTTATTGCTTAAATTATTATCATGTTAACTTTTTAGGAACAAAAAAAAGCTAAGTCTAGAGACTCAATTTAATGTTTTCAGAACTTCTGGTAATACCTTGGATTGCTGAAACTTATATTATCAAGGGCTTAAAGCAGAGGAATATTGAGTTATTAAGTTGTAATGTATCTATAAGGGTAAGAGAATTCAAAATTTCAATTAATGACAACGTAGTCAAAGAAATGCATGAACTTATCTTATGAAAACTGACCCAAAATAATCCGAATCTAGTAGTCTCAATGCAAGGTGGTCCAGAAATAATCATCAAAAATTAAATAAAAAATATAAGTTTACACAATGAGACATAACCACTGAGTTTCTATAAATAAATCAATATTAACCAATGCCTCAAACCCAATCATTCCAGATTAATGATCAGATTATAGAGATCATTACACTATCACATAGATGTTGATATACATGTAAATGCTACCCATAATGAGACGAAGTGTTTGGTAGATACATGTATATGGCAGAAAAAGTAGGAAAAAAGGAGTGTACCTATTTGGATTTCTAAGAATAGAGATCAAAGGTTTGCATACAACTCCAGGAACAAGAGTTATGGTGGCTGATTGGAGGCTCCAGGGAAAAATGTTGGAGAAGCTTCACGGGAAAATTGCTGGAAATCAGGGGAGAAAATGCTGGAGCTTGAGGTTGGGTAATTTGGGAAGAATGGAGGAGAGAGAGGGAAGAAGAGCTCCATTCGTGGGAAATAAAAGATATTTGCATCATGTCGAAGTAAGGAACCATGGCATATATGTTTGGAATATGCAAAGGCTAGAGGTGCAGACTTCCCCAACCTCTCAGAACCAGACTGAGTCCGCAGGACCAAGCACTCAGAAGAACTGAGAAGGAGGCGAGGGTCAAAGAGAAAGCGGACCTGCTTGCATAAACTCTCAAATGATTTTCTTAGGTGGGGAATATCTTGTACGGTTTGGGGGGCTCAAGGGAGTTCAGGGGGGAAGATTGTGTGAGACAGGAATAGGCTTAGCTTCATTTCATAGCGTCCTAATATGAATAAGGTGGCTTCCACTGATAGGTAGATTATGACCTGAATTAAATTTATTCGTTTTTGAATTCCAAGGGGCCGGTCCATTAGGTTGAGGCCAAGTAGATTGGACCGGGTTCATCGAGCGTTGGGAAAGAGGAAATAAAGAAGGGAGAGGGAATATGGAAGGTTCCTGGAACCTTCCTCATGGATATAATTTTTTTAAAGCATTATGACATCAGCCATAATGAAGTCACTAATGACATCATTCATACGACATCATTGATGACCACATTAACTTTTATAACAAATATATTAGTTCCATTTTTAACGTTAACTGTATTCGCATTTCGAGTGTCGGATTTCGATGCGCAACATCTCGATTTGATTGTTTCCGAACGACGATCAATATGAGTATAATAATGATATACTTTCGATCGGGTTTTGATTCCCCAAATTTCTCGAGATACTGTTTTTGCTTGGGGTTAAACTTTGTGAATTTAAAATATCAAGCGATTTCCGATTGATGAACGTGGAATTCTGTTGGTCTTATTTTATCGAATCAGATTTTTAGGTGGTCTTGATTTGTTCCGCAGTTTCTGAATTTACGTCGCGACTTTTCAGTAGCATGCATTACGATGCGATCGATTTTTGATTAATTTCATCCGAATGACTTTTGATTCATGATCAATTGATCGATTTAAGTTATTTACTATTAATTAACAGATTTATTAAATTATACGAACCCTAATCAGGTCGGGTTCGGGTTTAATTGGATCTGAATGTTACAATACCCTCTTCAGCTGGAGTCCCATCACGATCCTCCATCCGCTACGCACCTCCTGATGTTGTTCATCTTGAAGGATGGTGCAAGCTTGCACCATCTCTACTCTCACACATGGTCTTTTCACAAACCACTGCGTCCCTCCATGGCTTGGACTTTACCATGAAAAGTGGAGCTTCCTTATTAGCTCCTATTTTCAGTGTATCCATACAGGATCCAACATCTCCTTCATTGGTGTGTGGCAGGTCCAGCTCCACATGTGGAGTACTCACCTCCACGCTCGCTCGTTGATGATATCGATCGTTCCCAATGGACGTCCCCCTATCCTAGGAGATAAGTGCCTCCTGCGCTCCGAGTGTCTTCATTATCTTGCTTCCTGCAGGATCATTGGTGGTGTGGTTCGTCATCACTCCTTCTCCATAGATGTCTATCTTCTTGTCCATGTTGCATTGCCCTCCAGAGCTCTACATCGTCTTCTCGTAAACGGATGTCCTCCAATCCTCGACTTCAGTTGTGTGGCTCCAGCGTATACGTTGGGGCTCCACACACACCTTCGTACTCCGGTGCGTCCTTGGTCGAGCTTTAGCACCTCTAAAGCTCTTTGCGGTAGAATTCCCTCCCTCCACCGAATTCGAAGCTCTGATTCGAAGAGTTATGAGGAGTATGTTACGTACAACACCTATAGTTCCCAAGCGTACCTTACATGTTTCTTCTTCATCCTCCTCGTCTGTATGAAGAGAGTTGAGCTTCTCCCTCTTTCGGCACTCCTGTGCTCGATGCAGTCCACCACGTATGAAGCATCCCTTGCTCTTAGGTTGCTCCCACTTCTTGGAGTACTCTCGTTCCTCCGTTGGTGGCTCTTGGGCAACAGCTTTGCCCTTATCCTTCGACCACACCTTCAACTTGATGGTGAACTCATTCTCTTCAGCTTTATGGCATGGTTGGGCACCATAGTCGACCAATGCATCCGCCACCACGATCGCTGAATAAAGGTCCTTCACTCCTGCCTCTGCAGTTCAACTTGCACCCAACTTTGCAACCCTATCGTAAAGTTGAACAACTTGTCCTCCTCTGGCATACCATTGATGTTCAGTAGCAACGACGTGAACTGCTTCACGTACATATGAACGATGCAAGTTTGCTTCAAGTGTCGAAGGGCCTCTTGTGCAATCCACACAGTGTTCTTCGACAGGAACTGCTCCTTCAGTTCTGTGACTAGATCCTCCCACTTAGAGATCCTCGGTCTCGCCTCATCTGCTACACGGCTCCTCCACCATAATTTAGCGTCGTTTGACATGTACATCGATGCCAAGCCAAACTTCTCAGGTTCCCTTGTTTTGATCGTCTCGAAGTATGCTTCCATATCCCATAGGAAGTTCTCCAAATCTTTCACACTACACGTACCTGTGAAGGGTTTGGGCTCGGGTACCTTTGGTCGCCGCACCTCTGTAGATCTCCCGCTATTTGACATCTCCTTCTTGATGAGGGAGATCTCAATGTGCAGATCCTGCATCATCGTGTTGAACACCTCCAATTTATCCTCCAAGACTTGATCTTCTTCGCTAATCGTTGGGACTCATCCCCAACATCAGATCCCTCTGAAGGTTGATCTTCCAGGCTTGCGATGCGGTGGCCATGAGTCCCAATGGTAGACTCCATTTCCACCACTACCTGCTCCAGTGCTGCAATGCGCTCGGTGTCACCCGCCATCTTTGCTCGGATGATTGAAGATGCACTTGCACCAACAAGTATCCTTTGCTCCTACGATCGACTACACCAACAACTGCTTGCTTTCTTGGCATCGACCAAGCTTGTGATCTGCTTATATGCTCTGATACCACTTTATGCCAATGAATGGTATCACGAACCGTCCGTCGAAGTTTTGATACCAATTGTCATAGGGTCAAAATACCGCTATCAATTTCGATCTGTACAGTGTTAACTAACCTGTAGCTAACCAGCCTTCCCGAGTAGAACGATCACAAACATGCTTCAACTATTCTCGTACTCCCGCTTGCTAGCGTACTAACGCTTCCAACACAAGCACGAGCACAAACTCCAGATCGCTCAAGAACACTCTCAAGAACTTGCTCAAGAACGCTCAAGAACATAACCACACGATCACACAAGTAAGGGGAGAAAGCTTCTTCTCTCATTAGAAGGGGAGACTCGCTCTAGAGTGGGGTGTGTACATATGAGACACCACCCATACTTATATACAAGACTCAAGGCAACCCAAGGGACACTCATTATTACATCAACAATAATGGTATACATAAAGACTCAAGACCCTTTAAGTTCCATGGCAACCCTTCACATTCCACAATAACTCTTCATCTTCTTGTCTCTTCATCTCCATTGTTGTCCTTTCGTCTTCTCGCACAGTTGATGCCTCATTAACCACCCAATCATTAGCACACACGCGCTCTAATGCCTTGATGATGCAACTTTGCCATATTTCCCCGAGTATCACCGAATACTCAGTTTTGTGCCAAAGGGAACCCACGACCACCAGACCCTCGTGCGGTGAACCCTTCCTTAGCACTCCACGTGGTAAGGGGAAGTCCTCAAGAACTTCGATATCGTGACTTCCAGACCACTCTCGTACGCGTACTACCGAGCATGATCGATAACGTTCATACTCAACACCTGCAACGCTCCATGCTTCCTTGGACCGCTATACATTAGTACCGATACTGTGCGCCTATGTGATCGTACCACATTTCTCCTCAATGCATTTTGCTTCACTGCATACTGCCCTTCTGCGCTCGCGTACGTACTGCTGCATGCATCTACCGTCATGTCTTGCACTGTTGTTTGTACTCGCTGCTCACACTCCACAAGCTCCACGACACTCTGCTACTGAGCCAGTGTCCTCTGTGATGATTCTCCATTAACCACATACGATTGAGTCTCCAAACTTCTCCGTGAATAACCTCCTTAATACCCACATACTTTAGACTCCTCCTGAAGTCGACTCCATCGGACATTCTCGAGCATCCGCTACCGCGTCTGCACGGTTATTCTCGATCACTGAATTTGAATTTGAGGGTGTGATAGCTGCTATATGAACTGGCTGACTTTGCTCACTGTAAAGGAGATATCTGGTCTGATGAAGTCACCTAGCGAAGCTCCCCAACGAGCTCCTTGTACCTTCTTTTATTCATCTCATCAGTGTCATCATCATAGAGCTTCATGCTGGAATCCATAGGAGCAGTGACAGGTCCGCAATTTGCTATCCCAGTCTCTAGAAGAAGATCTATAGCATACTTCCTCTGAGTCATCACAAGACCTCTCTTAAACTTGGAAAGTTCAAGCCCAATGAAGTATCATAGTTCGCCAAGATCCTTGGTGATTAACTGTTATCTAAGGAGCTCCTTAGCCTCACTGATTCCAAAATCATCTATAACAATAATATTGTCAATGTAAACCAAAATGACAACAATACCTCGTGATGTCTTATGTATTAAGAGCGAGTGATTTGTTGTTAGTGTCTTAAATCCCTGCTACTCTATCAGATCTGATTGCTTCCGGAACCATGCTTTAGCTTTCTATTTAAGGTTATAAATAGCCTTATGAAGTCTGCATATCTTTTGACACTCCTCAACAATGAACCCAAGTAGCTGTTGCATATAGACTTCCTCCTGTAGACCGTCGTACAAAAAGATACTTTTGACAGTAAGTTGGGAGAAGGACCAATCTTTTGCTACAACAAAAGAGGGGGATCCGAAGAGTAGAATGACGTGTCATGGGAGAGAAAATGTCATGATAATCTACCCCGTATGTTTGAGTGAATCCACGTGCTGCAAGTATAGTCTTGTAGTGATCAACACTTCCATCTGCTCTCCGCTTCACTGTAAGGACCCATTTGCAACCAACTTTAGAAGCTTTTTCTGGAGCAGTAACCAAGCTCCATGTGCCTCGTGACTGAAGTGCATCCATCTCTTCCTCCATAGCAAGACGCCACTGACTGTCCAACATAGCCTTCTGATATGTATGTAGGATTGTAATAGCTGTTAGTTCCATTGTAACCTTCTGAAGCCGTTGATAGACGCCTCCGTGAAACATGCTTGAGAGAGGAAACTGTTGGAGTATAAGTTGTATACGTCATATATGAGGGAGATGGGTAAATGGATCCCTCTAGGATCCATTTACCATATCCAGTTTTTAGTCCGACATCTACCGGTTTGGAGATGTGGAGACTCAGTGGGGGCTATATATAGACCCCCACACCCCTGTAGTCAGATGAGAAAGTTCAATAGAATATCTGCCCCTTTGAGGGCTTCTCCCGTAGTTTCATTCCACTCCTTAGGGAGTAGGGTTCCACGTAAAAATCTTTGTGTTCTTCCAATTTATCCTTTTAGATTATGCTCTGTTTATCATTCTGCTTCTGTATTCTCGATTTTCTAACATGATATCAGAGCGGGTCGATTCTCGAGGTTTTTTTAATGTTTTTTTGGTCGAGACTCGATTATCAAGTTATTCTTGAAGATGATTATTTTCGAAGTTCTTCTAGGTTTCTGTTGAAACCCTAAATTCTGTTCGTAACATGAAGGTTGGTAATCAAGACCTAACACATAAGCAACAAATCTAGTATCGCGGCTCAACATCACCGCAGCCTCCAGATCCCAGACTGGTCACGCTGATATCTCTCTGCTGAGAAAGAACTTATACTCCAACAGAAACACATAATATGTACGCCTCTTTTTTTGAAGTGCAATGGGTTGGTCAGGATTCTCTAAATGATCTGTCTCCTGTATCACAATCTCATGAGGAGCTACACTCTTACCCGATAAAATCCCTAATGTATAGAAACATTAATAATGCCATTAGTAGTGATAAAATATTTAGGATTTACCTAGGGCGTGCTAGATGATAAGGAAGGCACATGAGCAGAGGGTCTATTAGATGGCCTACGAATGTACACATGAATCAAAGTCCGAGCCACAAGAGGTTTGGCAAGAGTCGGAGGCGAAGGAGTAGGCGTAATGTAAACCTCCCCATTAGAATCAGAAGAACTTATCTTGTCACATGTAGGAGAAAAATACATAACCGACTCAAAGAATGTGTCGTGAACATCAATAGAGTACTTCTGTTTAATAGGTTCAAATCACTGATACCTCTTCTGGGTCCAAGAGTAGCCAACAAAGATACATTTGCTAGCTCTAGGGGAAAGCTTGTCAAGTTAGGAGTTAGATGATGAATAAAGGTCATAGATTTAAAGACACATGGTGTTAGAGCCGGTACCCCTTATGGGTTCAGGAGTAACCAATAAAGACACACTTGACAGCTCTGAGGCAGACCTTGTCACGACCATGAGTCAGATGATGAACAAATACCATATGATCAAAGACACAAGGAGTTAGAGATAAGAGATCCTATCCCGAAAAGACAATTAAATAAGGAACCTTTTTCTCCTAAAACGGAGACGGTGTATGGTTGATAAGGTAGCAGGCAATGATGACGCATCTCCCCAGTAAGAGTGGGGAGCATGTCTTTGTATAAGGAGATTCATGATAACATCAAGAAGATGTTGGTGTTTACGCTCTGCAACACCGTTTTGCTGAGATGTGTAGGCACATGAGGTCTGATTGAGAATCCAAAAGACTTGAAGAACTGAGAGATCTGTAACATTACAAAACTCCAAGGCATTGTCAGTGCAGACATACTTAACATTATCATAGAAAAGGTTCTTTATTTTAATAATAAAAGTTTGCACAATGGAGCCAGCATATACTTGTTTTTTAAAAGAAAAACTCAAGAAAGTTTGGAAAAATTATCAACAACAAGCTGAAACTTGTATCCCCGAAGATCAACAACTCTAATAAGGAACTACTGCTATGACTTCGACGACTGGGAAAACTGATACGATGATGCTTCCCAAGCTGACATGCCTCACATTAAAAAATGGACTGAGAGGGGATCTACAAGAGGTCTTTACATTGATTCTCCAGAGGAAGATTATTAAATCGGAGGTGCTACATATATGGAGAGAGTAATCCAGTGGGAATAGAAGATCTGCCTACATAAGGAGACTGGACTAATATGTAGAGACCCCATTTGCTTACAGTCACATCCAATCAACCTGACCGTGAGTATATGCTGAAACACAAGAGAAGATTAGTCAAAAATGGCATGACAATTTAGATTCTTGGTAATCTAATTGATATATGATACACTCATAGAAAAGTCGGGTGCATGTAGCACACCTGTAGATGCATGAATTGTGTCAACTGAATCTCTCCCTAAAGTAAAGAAGCCAAAGTTTAATGGTATCAACCAGCCAGGGGTTGGATGTTATTGCTTGCCTTTTTCATACAATTAAAAATAGACAGCATGGAAATAAATAGACATGCATGAATGCAACAATGTCATGCACATCTCATCTAATATCATGAGAAAAAAATCCAACCCCAGGCAAAGTGACCCATCACATTACCACATGCCAATGTAGCATCTGCAATCGATCTTCCTTGACCATTTCAGATGCCGAGTATCAAAATATGTGACCATAATCAAGCATGTAGGCCCCAAAGAAAACAAAACACCTTTTCCTTGGTTCCCACCGCATGTAGTAAAAAAATTCATAATAGAGACATCACTGTCCCATGTGCTTCAACGGTTCTTGTTGACGTAATCAAGATCTACTGTCATTTAATGGATGCGAACATGCTCGACAAAATCAATTACAATACGTCTCATTGACACAACCATACATATTAGTCAACCAAACACACTTCATGTTACCGAAATGAAGGTATTCAAAGGAAACTGGGATTCACTAACCAAAGATCTCAAGCTCATAGATGACTGCTTTAGGAGTCTTGTTTCTTTAGAGTAAAAAATGTGAACTTAAATCTGAGTCATAATTAATCTACATATATAGAACTCTTTGAACTTTCATGTAAGGATGCAAGTGTCGCTTGTATTGTCACACCAGCGTTATTCTTAGTGCATAGTCTTTTATGTGAGGATGCATACGTCACTTGTATTTTCACACCAACACTATTCTTAATGCATACTATGCATTAAGAATATCGTTGGTGTGACAATGCGAGTGACATCTGCATCCTTTCATCATTATTTTGCAGTCTGAGATGCAAATGACTTAAGGCAAAATTCTCTATGTAGGGATCACGGGCATATAGCAAGCAATATGAGACATGATACACTACAAAACAATGCCTTTGTGGGATTGTTCTTGGCATCAGAACTCGTTTTTATGGAATCTCCTGTCAGATTTACTTGATTGCTTTCCTCCATGCGAGAAGTCCAAATGAGACTAAGCAAACTTTAGCCTAAGCTTATGCAATAATGTTCCAATCCAAATGGGAACCTAGGTCCCCACATCACCTTTATTGAACATTCGAGCTCCACCTTCTCGTTTATTTTTATATATCAATGAATGCATTGAAATATGTGAAATCAAGAAAGCCAGGTTTGCATAATATTAACTGCTACAGATTGGCATTGTTGCTAAAAAACGACATAATCTAGTTATTATGAAGGCTAAATCTATTGCAAGCATTAACAAATGCGCAAGAACCATATAGAACATAGGTAACCCAAACAAGTTAAACAATGCCACATGCACGTGTGAGAACTTTATAGAACATAGCCGACAAGAGTATATGAAATAGACGCGAGGCGGCGAGGAAGAAACGATAACACTCCTACATATTTTTGTAAGGTTAGGGTTTTTGCTAGTAAAGCTCATTAGGTAGATTGTCATAGTTATAGTGGGAAACAATTGGTTTTGGGAATGGGAAGATGGTCGGTGGTTGAAGAGAAAGGGGTTGGAAGATGAAGTTAACTGGCGGCGATTGCTTGGTTGTTAGCGAGGAGCAGCTCATAGCAGAAAGGGATTCCTTGTGCGTATGGGGTCGGTAACGCCTGATAATTGTTGGAGAAGCGAGTGCTTGAAGATCTAGGTCTTAGCTCCTGAAGATTGTGGAAGTGGTGGAACAATGCCACATGCAAGGACAACGTCGACTGAGGGGGAGGTGATGGCAATCAGAAATAAAGCTCCACAAACATATAGTGCACTTCAGGTACCGAGGGAAGGAAGGTGAAACCATCTTAGTGGGGGATCCGAACCTAATAGATATAGTGGATTAAGAGTCGAGCTGGATTTGGGCCTTGAAGCAAGCCATGCTAAAAGGCCTTCATTCGTCTCTAAAATGGGTCAGGTTATCAAGCTTTCAGGATTGAGCTCTATCAGGCATGAACCTAGCTTGAAAACATATATGGGCTTAAACGAAGGCCCAATCCCTCCTAATTAATTGCGGGTTCAAGTTTGTGCGGGGCTACATAGGTCGGGTTCCAGGTCGGACTGGGATGGCCTGACCCAATGCTTAACACTAGCTGCAATGTCAGATGTGGTCAAAGGAGCACTATTAGAAGTAATGGTAGGAGCCTTAATCTCCCTCATACATGAAATAAGATCGTTGTAGTTCTGATCAAATGAAGTAGCAACATGCTCATACTACTTAGCAACACCACCATATGTACAACTATGCTTTTGATAGCATGTATCCTCAGAGTGACCTACACGGTTGCAGCATGCATACTACATGCAAGAGCATCCACCTTCTCTACTATGGACACCACATCTTCTAAATTGTGCCGAACCTCCTCTATAACGAGATGCAACCGTCAAAGATAGAGTTTGAATGGTACATGTAGGGGGTCTCATGATCCTTCTTAGTTTGTTGTAAGGTTCCTCCATAGGAGGTATAGAATCATTGTAAGGAGTTGACTATGGGCGGCATTATGCTGAAGGTCAAGGGTCGTAAGAAACACACCCACCATTGTGACGATCCTGTATGCCATATGATGCTCGTTGCTCGCATTCAGATGCATGAAGCTATGGGGCTTATTGAACATGCCCCAGAGTTATGAGTAGAATGCATGGAGAGGACGATTGTCTTGCTTCAATGTAAAGATGTCGTACTGGATATAAAGAATATTCATCTCATTCCTTGCCTGAAAATATGTGGTGGCGAGAACATCCTTCGTTGCTTTGGCAGGGGGCTGATGTAGAATGTCATTGGCTTTCTCTGTTGTAAGGGTACTAGAGAGCCAAACATGTGCCTCTGTGATGTCTTGCTTCTACGAAGCGTTCGCCCTAGTCTTGTTGGTCGACTCATGTTGCGTCAGGATATATTCATTGTTGCTGCTCTTCGTGATACTTATGAAACATAGCCCACAATTCATAATTGGTCCCATCCGTCTTGACAATGGGCACGAGACCCTTAAAGACCTCGGAAGAGGATATGTCGACCTTGTTCTCTGGTAATGCAAATGAAGGAGACATGGAAGGACATTGGGAGAAGAATCTGTCTGATTTTTCTATAAAATCTTGTAATGTACAACTTGTGTGTGAAGATTCAGATCACAACCTTTCCTATGAACTTCGAAGAGGCTCTAGGGCAGAGGGGTGAATTCAGATGCATGACATCCCCTGGAACTACACCAAAATTAGACTACAGAGACCACGATATGGCTTAGGACAGTGTTGTGGGGCCATCAAGGGCCAGACAGGTGGTGCTAAGCCACACGATCGGCTACAAGAGCCATCTGGAAATGAATTAGTAATGACGAGGAGCGTTGTGGGCGGTGAGAAGGGTCGTTGGGTGACGACCTGACCTGAGGTGGCATGCGATGGCAGAGGCACAGAGGTCGGCGGGTGGGGTTATGATTTTGGAGGTATCAAGGCTTTGGTCCAAGATTACCGCTCTAATACATGTGGAAATAAATAAATGAATTATTTATTCTGTGGCAAGATGTCTCCTTTATACAGAGGAGAAACCCAAGTGACAAATAACCAATAGTGAAATTACATAAAAAGGAAATAAAAAATTCATAAATACTAATTTCTACAACAAGTTCCCATCGTTAATCAATAAACTCCGAGGAGGCAATGAATGATGATATTCTCTAGGTTTCCATTCCAGGAACATGATTGATCAACTTTAGATGAGTGGTCAATCACAATGTCAGATAAAAATTTGATTAATCAATGAAGATCTTTTGATTGATGTCGCTTGTTCCATAACATTAATTATGGTTTGTAGGAGCCTCGAGTGTGTTGTGCTTTGAAGCATCAGTAACAAGTATTGTATGTGGGAGATTTCAACTCAAAGGCGAAGGTTCTCAGTTCATGAAATTTTTACGAAAACTATATGTTTATGTAGTGGAAATGGGATGCACATCATACATACTAATAACAAGCATGAAAACAATGACAAGACATGATTTACAATGTTTACTGCAATTGGGTACGTCCTTGATGATGGTGGTGGATCTTTCTCAATAGAGTGGAAGAACTTTAGTACGAAGAATGAGTAAAAAATCTAGCCCTATGAGGGCTTATATAGTATTCCTATCTATGTAGATGAATCCTCCTAATCCAATTACAAATGGGATGCAAATTTCTATTACAAGTTGGATCAAGATTCAAATATTAGCTGGATCCGGATCTTAAAACAAATAGGATCCATATCCCGGTACTAATATGATCAACATCATCGACGGAAACTAAACATGGAGATCCCCAGTAAAAATCCTAGTTTTTGAATGGTTTGGCTTCTATACCTCGTGGAAGAACCTAACATGGAAATGCGCAAGTAACACAAGAATTTACATAGCAAATCCTTCTATGGAAATATGGCGCAGGTGATGAATTGGTGCACACACAGGGCTACATTTTTTCTATTCCACTTAATCAAAATGGAGGGTGTGTTCATTATTTATAGGGTACATGTTTTAATCGAATGCAACTCTCAACACTATTTTATTTTGAAATAATGTAAATTTTAGTAATAAGTGTTTTTGTGATGAAGATGTTCGTTGATTTTTGTGGTCGTTTTAATTCATGGAGGATCGAGGGTGATAGGTTAATATGTTTCACTTTCTTTTTCAATATGTAACTTACGGGTGACTATTAATCTCAAACTTCCCTATATAGCTTCTCAAAAAATGTTTACTCTCTTCAAGTTCTTAAACAAATGCAATGTTCATGGAATTGGATACACACATCTTTTGGTATTTTTTTTCTATTTTGTCCTTCCTATTTACATAATTTTAATTGGGTGGTTACATCATCATTGTTTGCAATGCATTAATTGTCTGACTTACCTAAAATTATATCGGAGGGAGAAGCATCCTAATTTTCTCCCACTTTGGCTCTTGTTTTATAAGTTGTTTTTCATTTAACCTAGTACTAAATGTTATAAGAAACTTTCCATCTTGAAGATTAGAGAGTCTGTAATTTTTTATCATCTTTGCCATTTTGATATTACTATTCCTATCTCAAGATCCTAATGTCCTCAACTGAACTATATTATTTGCAGATTGATTCCATTGATGAGAGGCAGGACGCCGATGTGGTGGTTAGAATTCAGTTTAACCGTCATGGAATTATCTGTGTCCAATATGTTTTGGTAAGTTTTCTCTATTCTTCCTCAGAGTTCATGTCGAATTCTATTATTTGTATATTATAACTGTAATGACTCCTTGACTATTAGTTTATATATGCCACTTTTGTCTTTAAGCTTGGATGCGGACTTTTTGAAGATTTATGTTTCCATTATTACCATTAACAGGACATCCAAGAAAAAATGGCTTCTTAAGGCTAAGGCAATGAACATTTTCTGCCCCCACAACATTAGGCAGTTTGCCCTGATTTGTTGTGTGAGAGAGGCTGCTCACAACAATGGTTGGGCAGTATATGTATCCATGGTTGGGCACTGCAGGTTGATTTTTTCAGCAAACGTAGACTTATTTTCCAAAAGACCTTTAATTTACATTCCTGGCGGGCACAAGTTTAGCAATCCAGCTTTTCTTATGGTCTTCAGGAGGTTAGGTGAAAGCTATCCTATGTGTAAGTTGGATAAAGGGTTACCCCTGCTTTATACCTTAGAAATCTAACACTATGAGGGATTTACCTCCTATTATCCTCTTATTGAAACACACATGCTTCCTAAGTGTTACTAATTGATGCTATAGGAATCGACCTTGCGGAAATGGAAAACAGAGATAAGTATAAAGAAAAGAACATCGAGGTTTTCAGGCTCTGCGCTTTCAAGAAGGAGTCCAGGAAAGCGCAGTGCCCTCTCGCCCCTTTGCTCTTCGTCATCGCGGCGGACGTTCTGGCGCGCATGGTCGGGGGGTTCTTCGGGTGGGGCTTACGCGGGGCTACTCGCGGGATGACCTTTCGGTCCCGCTGCTGCAGTACGCTGACGACACCATTTTTTTCGTTGAGGGGGGCCTTGACGAGGCCAAAGGGATGGCAACCATTCTGGAGCTTTTCAGCGATTTGTCCGGGCTGGTGCAGAATAGCAGTAATTCAAAGCTGGTTCCCTTTTGCATGGATGAGGAGTTGGTGAATCTCTGTGGGTCCGCGTTGAGCACTGAGTGCTCTGATCTCCCCATTCACTACCCGCTCAACACGGGGAGATCTAAGATGGCAGATTGGCTTCCTTTGATCGAGAAGGTGGAGGGGCGGCTCACTGGTTGGAAGGCGTCGATCTTGTCCCGGGTGGGGGGGGGGTGGGGGGGGCTGGTACTTTTGAGTGCGGTGCTTTCTTCCTTGCCGGTGTACTACTCCTCCACGAGGCTCATGCCTGGGGGCATTCGGAGAAGGATGGAGGGTCTGATGCGGAGGTTCCTTTGGGGCAGGAGCGGGCAGGGGCCAAGGATGAACCTGGTGAGCTGGGGCGACATTACTTTAAGGAAGTGCAACAAAGGGCTGGGGATCCATCGCCTTCAGGAGCTAAATGAGGCCTTACTGCTGAAATGGGTGGCCAGGATTTGGGGGAGCGAGGAGGACCTCACCTGCCGCCTCCTTAGGCAGATCTACGGTGTCGGAGTACAGTCGCCTGGGGGGGCTCCGGCGCTCGCTGTGGGCGGGAGAAAGCTCTCCTCGTTCCGGAGGGCCCTCTACTCTCTCTCTCTCTGCCTGCTTCAAGTCGCTGTTTCGGCCCGTTCTGGGGGATGGGCTCCATTTTGCCTTTTGGTTGGATGATTGGACGGACGGGGGAGATCTCTCTCAGTGCTTCCCTCGTCTCTTTGCTCTCGTTGCGGACCGCGAGGCTTCGGTCTCCTCCTGCTTGGTGGATGGGAACTGGATGCTGTCTTTTCGTTCGAACTTCTCCGACCAGCGCCTTCGCGAGTTCCTTCTGCTGCTGGACGCGCTCCGGGAGGAGGCGGGGCCCTCCTTGGGTCGTGGCCACTGGGCGTGGCGGAGCGGTCCTTTCTCGGTGCGGAGGGCTTACACGGCGATATGCAGACCCCCTCCCTTTCGCCGGCTATCGTGAGGGACTGCGCTTTCTTCTGGGGGTTGGGCCTTCCGGCAAAGATTGCCTTCTTTTTTTGGCTACTCAGGAGGGGAAGGCTAATGACGCGGGACTGTTGCGCCAGGCTGCTCGGGTCCGTCTCTAACAGATGCTTGCTTTGTGTGTGTGTGGGGGGGGGGGGTCGAGACCCCGGATCATCTTTTCTTCTCATACCCGACTGTGTTACCTCTTTGGGAAGACCCTGGTCTGGGGTGGGTCGGCAGGACGGGGGTCGATGACTTCTGCAGTGTGCTTATCTCGGCTAGGCATCGCTCGAGGGGGGAGCTGCTGCGGCCTCTGGATTTAGTGTGGTCTATTTGGTTGGCTAGGAACGATATATTGTTTTCTAGCCACATGTTTTACAAGGAGAATGTTTGTATTCGTGCGTCGTCTCTGGTGCGCTCGTGGCTTGCTTAGAACACCTTTTTTTCCCTTCTTGTACTTTTCTTCCCGCTTTTAGCTTTTTCTTAATACAAGGGGTGAACACCTAAGAGTGTATCCCCCACTTTTTGGCTTAAAAAAAAGAACATCGAGGTTTAACGTGGAACCCTACCCCGAGCGGAGCGGGATGAAACCCCACTCCGAAAGGGCTGATGTTTCTATTCACTTTTCTCAGCTGATACAATGGGTTTGGGGCTTCTTATATAGCCCCCACCGAGTCTCCGAGTCTCACAATTAGACGATATGGGATTAAACCTGTGGATGTGGTAATTAAACCCTGGAGAGATCCCATTAATCATTTATACATGTGATGCATACTCTTAACACTCTCCCTCAAACCAGAGCATGCAATGCTCAGCTTGGACAATAGAAAGAAATCTCACTCACACAATACAAGATACTATAGAGAATATCAAGTTCTTGCATACACTACTAGCTTCCTGCCGAGGGCGTTACTTCTCATGTCGTGCTGATGATGAGGAACTGAAGGGTTGGAGTGTGAACCAAGTCCCCTCATCGGATAACGTGTGCTTTGTACTGCGTCTCTCGGAGCCACTGAAACTAGAATGAGTCTCCACTTGGAGAACTTTGACCCATAACCGCTCCATTTCTCTGAAGGGACAAACTAGAGAAGCTGTGGAGATATCCACGTCGGAGTCTATAGTCACTAGAGAATGGAGTATGAAAGTCTCCTCATCGGAGAATTGAGTCTCACCCATACTGACTTGGAAAATAGGATCTTTACTATGGAGTCCGTATGAAACCACATGAAAATCCTAAGTCCACAATGGCTAAGAGAATGAGATCTCTACTCTAGAGTCCCCATGGATCACATGAAAACTCCGAGTCCAAAAACGCAACAGATTTTTTGATGGAAAAGCGGGTGAGCCCCCATCGTGGGGGTCACCACATGAGATATATTAGAAAGTAAGATTTACAAAGTCATGAAGCCCAGAGGTTACGGAGAGCGTTGCAGTGAGCGACTACATTTTCTTCATAAAATGTCTGATTGTTGAAGATGTTTTCATTACGTCCCATCCATATTGCCCATAGTACCGCAAATGGCTTCCAAACATCAATCGTAGTGTTTCGATTCACATGCTTAAGAGGGCCTAGTACTCGGAAATACCGAGAGCTTTGAGCCTAGATATGCCCAAAACCAGCTAGACCCGAGCAGAAGCTGGGCACCTAAAGAAGAGGTGATCAGAATCTTCCGTCGTTTCATCACATCTCTCACAGCATGTATCTGCGAGACCTAGTAGTCTTCCTCGACGCATTTTGTCCAGTAAACGACCCCTTCTTAGTAACCAAAGGAAAACCTTGACCCTGCTTGGAATTTTTGCCGCCCAAATGATTTTGAAGTCATCCTTCATTGCCTGCTCCAACGCGTGTTCTCGAATGTTGAACATCACATAAGCTCTCTTTACCGAGAATATCGTGCCACGCCATTGGTAATGGTCCCTACCTGAAGATATAATGCGTATTTGTGGTAGGGCCTCTTGCATCATCAAATACTCCTCTGATCGCTGATCCGAGAGGGCCGACCGGAACTCCCGGTGCCCAGGTACCATTATTCGCAGTCTCTGTGAGAGTGGTCTCTGTAGCAGCCGCTAGCGCGAACAAACGAGGGAATCTAACCTCCAACCGACCTTCTCTCATCCAATCATCCTTCCAAAAGCGTAAGAGGCTGCCATCACCCACAATCGGGATGACCATGTTGATTAGCTGCGGTATGACCACACAGATGCTCGCTCAAAGGGGTGATTCGAAATGAAATCTGCTAGCGCCAAAATGGGTCGTGACCCCGTAGATCTTCCTTAGTAGCCTGAGCACTAGAGAGGAGGAGTTGCCCCAAATGGAGAGAATCCACTTCGTGATAAGCGCCTTATTCATATTTTCCAAATCACGGATTCCCAGCCTACCATCATCATGACTCCTTGTCATCTCTTCCCAAT
Organism: Ottelia alismoides; assembly: GCA_037367405.1. Taxonomy (NCBI): domain Eukaryota; kingdom Viridiplantae; phylum Streptophyta; class Magnoliopsida; order Alismatales; family Hydrocharitaceae; genus Ottelia; species Ottelia alismoides. Next base: position 392,040 of record JAZKJV010000190.1, on the reverse strand, counting down.
TGACCAAATGGATACCTTTCCTATGTTGTCTCCCATCTGACCAAAAGAATCTCCTCATTAAGGACTCAATTTTCCTTAGAACACCCACCAGCAGCAACCTGCTAGAGTAGAAGTAGATCGGAATCACTGAATGCTTCAGTAAAACGAGCTTACCCCCCAGACAAGGTGATCGCCTTCCAGCCCGCTAACTTACGCTCCATCCTCCTGATTACGTCATCCCAGTCCGCCACCTTCAGTTTCCTAACCACCAACAATAGGCCTAAGTAGTGGAGGGGGAGGGTCCCCAGCGGGCATCCCGTGAGCCCAACCATTCTGTTCCGCTCTGCATCAGCCATCCCGAAAGTAACCAACACGGATTTGCTTTTGTTAATCTCTAGGCCCGCCATGCCGCTGAAGATCTCGACCAGATGCGCCGCATTAGCAGACTGCTCCTCGGACCCCTCGAAAAAGAGAATCGTGTCGTCCGCACACTGGAGAACAAGGATGGAGATCTCATCCCTATGCTACCCCTGACACCAGCCCGCCTCCACCGCCTCCTTGAACAACACACCGAGGGCGTTAGAGATCAGAACAAACAACATCGGGGCCAAAGGGCAGCCCTGCCTCACCCTCCTTTGCGGTTGGAAGAATCCCCCCTCCGGCTTACCATTCACCAGAACAAAGAAGGAAGAAGTGGTGGCACACCTTTTCATCCAGTCGATCCATAAATCTAGGAAAACACTTCTTTGAAGAGAGACCCAAAGGAATCGCCAATCCACACTATCATAAGCTTTTGCGTAATCGATTTTCCAAAGTGCTCCTCTCGTCCCGGATCTCTTCCAGTCCATAAATATTTCTGATGCCATGACGATTCCCTCTACCATTTGCCTCCTTGGGATGAAAGCAGACTGCCCCTCCCACACCACGGAGTCCAAAACAAATTTGAGCCGGTTAGCAAGCGTTTTGGCCACGATTAGGTAAACGACGTTAGAGAGCGCAATAGGCATGAAATCTTCAACTCCAATGGTCATGTCCTTCTTCGGCAACAGGAATAGCAGGGCACGATTGATCTTCTCGAAGCCTCTATTTCCCTCTCGAAACTCACTAAGCATCTCCATGAGATCCGCCTTCAGTAGGTCCCAGAACTCACGGTAGAAAAGCATGGAGAAGCCATTCGGGCCCGGAGCCCCGCCCATATTTAAGCTCCAAACTGCGCCCTTGACCTCCCCCTCAGTGAATGGGGAGACCAAGCTATCCGCCTGCGCAACTGAGAAGGACCTGGACCCTTTCCCCAACCACCCCAACCATTACCCTGCTTCCTCCTAGAGGCCGCCGTGAAATGATCCCTCAACGCCTTCCCAAGCTCCAGCTCACCCGACACAGGAGCCCCTCCCACCTGTAGCTCCTGTACAAAGTTTCTTCTTCTTCTCCTTGATGCCATGGTGTGAAAAAACCTCGTGTTAGCGTCTCCTTCCCTTAGCTAACACTGCTATCGATGGCGCCACTCCACCTCCTCTTTTTATCCTCACGGAGCAACGCCTGCATACTGACTTGCCTCTCCATACACTCTTCTTGCGTGAGGCCCCTGTTGTCCTCCACTAAGTCCAATCAGATGATGGCAGCCGAATCTCCGTTCTCTCAGCCCTTCTCCTCCTGACTTCCCTGCCATATGTCATGAGGAAAGCTCTCGATTACGCAATTTCGCAGCAAAACGAGACACTGAGGTGCCTTCCACATTCTCACTTCTCCATTTCTCAGGCAACGATCTCTAATTGACGAACAGTCAGTTCCATTGGCTTTATTTCATTGATTGGATTTTTGGGTGGTCTCGGTTTGTTTTGCGATTTCCAATTTGCATCTCGATTTTTCTTGGCACGTATTTCGATGCGATCGATTTTTGGTCGATTGCGACCGAATGACTTTTGATATACGATTTATTGATTGATTTAGGATTTATTCAATATTAATTGAACATTAATTGGCCATTCGAACTCTTAATCGGGTCTGGTTTGGTTTAATCAGGCCCGGATATTGCAAATAAAAACATTAAAGGGAGTCTCATCCTCGAGACTCGAGTCAATGTCATTATGTGTTTTGTCTTGAATTCGTCTGACCATAGAAACGTCAAAGGGTTTTGGACCCATAAAAACCTCAAAAGGAAAACAAGCCATATTCTTTTAACATGTATATAATTACATAGGCTTGTTTTGATGATTACCTGAAAATAACTGCAGGTATTTTACTTGTATGTCTGCTTTGGTCTCCCACATTACCTCTTCGACGCCATGTCGGTGCCACAACACATTGACCATTGGAATCTCTTTGTTGTGAAGTTTTTTGACATCATTGTTAAGGATCTGCACTGGCCTTTCCTCGTATGTCAAATTTGGATCTACGTGAAGATTCTCGTAGCTGATGACATGTCGAGCGTTGTGCACATACTTCCTTAAGTTGGATATGTGGAATACATCGTGTATAACAGAAAGATGTGGAGGAAGGGCTACTCGGTAGGCCACCTTCCCTACGCGAGCCATAATCTCAAATAGTCCAACGTATCGTGGTGCCAGCTTGACACGACCATCAAATCTCTGTATTCCCTTCATGGGAGATACTCGTAGGGATACCCAATATCCCACCTGTATATACAAGAATGCATTACTATTTTGTTAAATCTTAATAAATTCATAATTGTTGGAGTAAGAGAAGAGGATCGGATACCTGAAACTCCAAATCTCTTCTCTGACGGTCTGCATAGCTCTTTTTGCAGCTCCCGTCAGAAGTCCCATCTCACAAAATCAAAAATCCTTGCAGTCTCCTCCAAGAGATCTACGGAGTAAAGAGCATGATCACCTACCTCACGCCAATTGAGAGGTGTGAGGCATCTCCGCCTGTATAGGGTTTCGAATGGTGCCATGTCGATACTGGAATGATAGATATTTTTATACGTGAATTCCACCAGCGGCAGATGGTCCTTACAGGACCCTTTCCCCTCGAAAGTGCATATACGCAACAAATTCTCGAGTGTATGAATGGTGCACTCGCTCTGTCCGTCGGTCTGTGGATGGTATGCGGAACTTATCTTCAACTTTGTCTGTAGTGCTGACATGAACTGATGCCAATAGTGTGATGTAAACCTCGAGTCTCTGTCAAACACCACCTCTCGTGGTATACCATGTAGCCTGATAATGTTTTGCACATATAGTCTGGCCAGTCTAGATGGAGTGTAAGTCATGCTGACAGGTATGAAATGGACTGACTTGGTCAACCTGTCAATAATAACCCAAATAGAATCATGACCACCTGGCGTCTTTAGCAATCCCGTGACAAAATCCATAGAAATACTCTCCCACTTCTATTCAGGAATGGGGAGAGGCTGTAATAACCCCGGTGGTACACCTGTTGACATGATGTGTTACGTCACGCTTCATCCCGTCTCACCAGAAATACCAATGCTGATCACGATACATCTTTGTGCTGTCAGGATGAATATACGATCGTGAACTGTGTGCCTCGTCAAGAATGTCTCTGCGTAACTGCTCGCAGTTAGGCTCAATGACCCGACTAGCTTTCCATAAAATAGGCTCTATCACAACAAAATCATAAATTCATCCTTGATAGCACACATGTATCTGTCTCGAATCTAAGGATATGTCTTCTGTCCTACTATGCGGTCCCTAATGAATAAAGCAAAACGACAGTCCCAAAGATTAAGCGTTATGAGTTAGATTTTCCTATGATGAATATTATTATGAATAACGCAAAAAGCCAATAGGATGTCAAAGTATAACCTTTCATATATGATTAGACAACGACTTTACAACAAATTGCAAAAAAATAACTTACGCATATATATTTAATATATGATGATATATAATGACGAAGTCGAAAATAAGTGTCAACATTGTTTTTTTGTTGTTATGTTAATGAGTACATGGTTACTCGTTAAGATACCAAGTCTAACTAGTAAAAAGTTTAAGCTATAAATCAAAGAGGCAAACTCCTAAGTAGTGTACTCGGAAAACATAATTCCATATATAAGGTCACACATATTTTAATTCATTATATAGTGTATCGATATCGCATTTTAAAAATGCATTATATATGTTGTTTTTAGTAAATGTGTTATATATACAACTTCTAAAGAAGTTCCAATGTCTTATGAATAATGCATTCTGGAAATGCAATACCAAAAGATCACGATAACATCTTTTATAATGCGCCAATGTCATGTGAATAACACATTTTGAAATTGTGATATCCAAAGTGTCCAACTTTGATAACACATTTTGGAAATACGTTATATATTGCTTCATTTTCTTCGACATTATAAATAATACTATTGTCGCATTTTGAAAATGCATTATATGTAGCGTATTTTAAAGGTGTTACATAGGTACACTATCCCGGGAATGAAAATATTTGTGACCTTATCCATGGAATTATGTTTTTTGGTTACACTACTTAGGGATTTGCTTCATAATTTGAGTTTTTTATGGGTAATATACATTTAAACATGATAGGGAACATAGAAGAATGAACTCCAGATCGAGAGACTACATTAAACTCCTAGTGGACAAAAGTACTACTTCAAATTGTAGGGAACAAGAAATGATAAAAGAACAACATGGGCACTGTTGGGAAAAGAACAAGACATGGATTCCATTGAACCCTAGGCTCTCTTATATAGAGGGGGGCCTATGGGTAAACTTCATAAAGTAGACAATGAAAATAGAAGTAGATAAAAGAGTACAAAAACATATATATACACACACACACACACTCCTACTCAAGATGGATCATAGATATCTAACATATATCTAACATGTTTAGTTTGGATGAACACTTTTGGAATGATCCTCTAAGTAGCGCTTTGGTGAAAATATCTGCAGTCTGGTCTCCTGAGCTGACGTGGGAAGTAACGATGATGCCCTTCTAAACAATGTCACGTATATAGTGACAATCAAACTTGATGTGTTTTGTCCTTTCATGAAATACATGGTTATTTGCGATGAATAGGACCGCTTGATTGTCACAACATGGGAAGAGGAGTAATTATGTGTACATATGCAACTACTGCTCGAACCCACATCATTTCTATACTTTCCTGTGCCATATCTCTATACTTAGATTCAACACTAGACCTGTAAACTACAATTTGTTTCTTGCTTTTCCATGAGACAAGGAAATATCCGACAAATATAACAAATCATGTTGTGGACTTCCTGTCCTTGGGACACCTCACGTAATCTGCATCAGCACATTCTAAGATAGTGATGACCCCACCTTTTCTAAATAGCAGCTCTGCACCTGGAGATGATTTAAGATACCTTAGTATCATCTATATTGCATCCATATGTACCTGACTAGGTTGCTCCATAAACTGGCTAACATGATTGACGACAAATGAGATATCATGTCTTGTAATGGTAACATAGAGAAGCTTTCCCACCGATTTTCTATACCTTCTCCTGTCTGCCTCATCAGTATCATCATCATACAACTTCATGCTTGGATCCATAGGCGTAGTAGAGGGTCGACATCCAAGCATGCCCATTTCACTTAGCAGATCGGTTATATATTTTCTTTTAGTCATCACAAGCCCTTGTTGCTGGCAAACTCCAATCTCAGAAAATTCTAAGGGTTCCAAGATCCTTGGTAACAAATTCAAGACCCAGAAATTCTTTCGCCCTCTTTATTCCTTGCATGTCATCTCCTGTAATGAGTATATCATCAACATACACCATTATAGCAATTGTACCTCTGGAGGTTCTAGGTATGAAGAGAGGATGATCTGCATTCGACCTTTGGAACCCCTGCTTTTCAGTCAAATCTGAGAGCATATGAAGCCAAGCTCTTGCGCTATGCTTGAGGCCATATATTGCCTTGTGAAGTCTACACACCTGCGGGCACTCCCCCTCAGCAGCAAACCCCGCTGGCTACTACATGTAGACTTCCTCATGAAGATCACCATACAGAAAAGCATTCTTGACCAAGGTTTTAAAAAACGTGAGGCGTATCGAGGCGTTTTCCAATATTTTTTCGAGGCGTAAGCCTCGAGGCGTATCGAGGCGTAAGCCTCACTCCATAAAGAAAATATTTTATAAAACATGCTAATTAATCACAACTATATTTTACAAGTCCTAGAATAATAAATAGCTTTGATAAAAAACATATTCCATGACATTGCAAGGCTAATTTTATGTTATAAAACATCATGTTCGCACGATAAAGGTTCTACTTCTAAACTCAAACAAGTTCTAAATCCCAACAACAACAAGGACAAAAGTTCAAAAGTACAATGACCATGAAGATACATAAAAAGGCTAACAAAGTAAGTTCTAAACATCAACAATCACTGCATCTCTAAACATCGACATCATCTCCACTTTCACTGCTACTAATAGGATCATCCAATGAATCATCCATATAGTTGATTTGTGCCTCGTCATCATCGTCGTCAGTGAGTTCCTCATTAGCTTGGATGATATCTTCTTCAATATCAACACCTTTCCCTACAAAGAAAAGAAGGTTTCATAGATTTTGAGTATTATATATTATAATATAATCCAAGAGATAATATATATCTTAGATTCTTACTCACCTTTACCCTTACATTGTTTCTTCTTCGCTGGTCGTTCTCCACCTAGTTCCTCAATATCCAGTATTTCATCCTCGAGAGAAAGATTCGCATCGAGCTCGTGAAAAACCTCAATTTCACTCGTGCCTAGGTGGAACTCAGATATCCATTCATCATCTGAATCAATATCTTGCAAACAAAGGGGATCCTCTAATGTCTTCTTTCTTACTTCTTTTTGCTTCAACCTCAAATTGAACATGCAAAAAACCAAGTCGTTGAGCTTCTCTTGCTTTAATTTGTTTCTTCTTTTAGTGTGCACCTGTGCATCAACGGTTAGGTAATCATTATATTTGAAAATATAATGTGCTTCAAGTATGGTTGTTCATCAATCTCTTCTGGGTTAAATTAAATTCTCACCTGATTGAAAGAACTCCAATTTCGTTCACATCCCGATGCACTGCAAGTCAAACTCAAAATTCGTATGGCAAACTTCATCAACTCAGGTGTCTCAGCTCCAAATGCTCGCCACCAATCCGCTGTAATTTGTTAATACATGATGAAATAACATATTTAGAAAAAAAATTAATTAAAGCTAGATGAAATTTAAATTACGATTGATTTCATACCAGGACTTCTCTTCTTCCTGGTGTCAATAGCATTTGCCCAACCAAACAAGCCTTTTGCATTAACATATGCATCAGACTGCAAGTCAATTTTCTCTCTTTCTTCCCTATCCACGACCATCCTTTGCAGGCTAGAGTACCATCCAACTTTGACCTCATAATCATTGTTGAATGTTGGTTCATACAAGCATTGTGGATTAAGGAAGTAAGCAGCAGCATGCAAATGTGTATGAAGTTGTTTATCCCATCTCTTATCCACAATGTCCCAGAGTTGCTTGTATTTTTCTTCATTATTGCGTAAATTCCGAGCAATTTCCTCCTTTGCCCTATCCATTGCTTCATAAATAAATCCCATTGGAGGATATTTCTCAGAATCAACCATTCTCAACACCATCACCAATGGCTTGGTCGTTCGGATCACATAAGCCACACCAGGCCAAAAAGATTTGCTCTTCAAAATAATATTTTGGACACTCTTGCCTTTTTCCTTGGATGAGTAAGAACTAGATTTCCACCTTTTTGAGGTGAAAAATGACTCCAAATGATCCTTCACTATGAGTAATCTCTGCAAGGTGAGGAAAGCTGTAGCAAAACGAGTGACAGCGGGCCGCACTAAATCTCCACCTACATGATTCCTCACCATAGCCAACACCCATGCATGGTTGTAGATGAAGTTGATGATTTGCTTTGCCTTCTTAAATACGGAGTCATGCAAAGGCAATTTCAAGATGTCCTCCAACATAAGATCAATACAGTGTGCTGCACATGGAGTCCAGTACAAGTGTTCCCTTTTGTTCATCAACATCTCCCCTGCTGCTTTATATGCTGCTGCATTGTCAGTGATAACTTGTATTACATTTTTTTCACCAACTTCCTCGACAACCGCATCCATTAACTTGAAAAGAAATTCCGCATTTTTAATTTGTTCGGATGCATCAACAGATTTTAGGAACCAAGTTCCTCTTGGGTTGTTCACCAAAAAATTGATCAATGTACGACCTTTGGTATCTGTCCAACCATCAGACATAATACTACATCCTATCTCTGACCAGGATGCCTTAACATCATCCATCATCGCCTTTACAGTCTCCACTTCCTCCCTCAATATCCAAGTACGCAACTCATGCATGCTTGGGGGTTTAAATCCCTTCCCAAAGTTTCCAACTTCCTGAAACATTGTATGATAAGAAGGGCTATTGGCCACGTTGAAAGGCAATGTATTTTCAATAAAGAATCTCCCAACGCTTTTGCAAACCCTCCTTCTTTCTTCTTTTTTCCACGAAGCATTAAGAGTGACTTGTTTGGGAAGGACCTTGGGCACTCCCAGACCCAATCCCTAGCTTTCCACTTCCACCTTCACATGCACCTCCACCTAAAAAAAAGTCCATAGGACCTCTACCTTTGTGTGCAGCAGCACCGCTAGATCCCGTGGGCACATGTTCATCAAATCCAGATGATCCAAGATTTGTATATGCTCCCACTCGACGAACCTCTTCCATCTCTTCATACAATCTCCTTCTAGCCTGATCCTTCTTGGATAAAAAATCTTTCATCTCATTTTCGACTTCAATAGGCACAATTTGGACAACTTCTAACATTCTTGCGGCTCTTTACCAAATGCTCTTTAAATCTAGCAATGCCTCCTGTGACAGTTTGTCCACAAAAGTTGCACTTCACATACTTGTATCCTTTCAATTTTTTGTCCCCTTCTAGCTCAACCTCTATGCAATATTTCCATGCGGGATCTGTTCTTTCCTTCCCTGAGCTCCCTCCATCTCTTCTAGCTTTTGGTGCCATTTCTGAAATGTTAATCATACAATATGATATATGAATCACAATTAAAAACCATGACTAAAACATATATTAAAATAATTTGCTTGCTAGGTTGGAGTCCTCACATCATATAAAAATCCATCTACTCCTTGACACCCATGATGCTCCATATATCAACAACAAAATAAATATACAATTATCCTCATATGAGTCATATCCAGTATCCACCATGATCGTACGTTGATAGCAATGAAGCAAGAAGGGTTTATAATTTATAATCAATCAATCGGTAGCAATTTATAAATTAGAGGGGAAGGTAGACTAAAACCATTACAAATAATTCTCAGAAAATATATTTATTTGTATAACTCGATTTGCAATATCAGAAAATAAACAAAGAAATATTTTCTGTATATAAAGATTCATAGTATTATGAAAATTGCCCCAACAGCTTTAGTTCTACTTCAAAGAAAATTCCAACTTACTGAAGAAATCGATGAACAGTCCATAGACATAAAACTGCAAAAATCTAACTAATGGACAATTGTAAGCAGATAAATACCAGTTCTTACTTCATAGACATAAACAGTTCTTACTTCATGAAACGATTGTAAGCAGATAAATACCAGCGATGGAGCAGGCGGGAGCACCGGGCAGGCGATGGAGCAAGCGGGACTGGGAGCAGGCGAGCAGGCGAGCAGGCGATGGAGCAGCCGAGCAGGTGATGGAGCAGGCGAGCAGGCGATGGAGGAGCACGGGCACCAGGCGATGGAGCAGCGATGGAGCAACTGGCGGCACTCGACAGAAATCGGGAAAAACCTAAGAAGAGGAAGGGCGAAGCGATATGTACTTCCACTTAAAAGTCACGTGCATGTCACGTGTATTGAGAAGTCATGAGGCGACGCCTCAATTGCGCCTCACGCCTCAGCGCCTCGAGGCGCGCCTCATGACAATTGAGGCGCACGCCTCACTGGGGCTGCTTGAGGCGTGCGCCTCGAGGCGTTTTTCCTAGAAAAACGCCTCGAGGCGTACGCCTCAACGCCTCGAGGCGCGTTTTTAAAAACCATGTTCTTGACAACAAGTTGAAACAAGGGCCAATCTTGAATCACTGCGATAGATAAAAGAATTCGTAAGGTAGAGTGGCGGGCAATCAGAGAGAAGGTGCCGAGATAATCCACCCCATATGTTCATGTAAAGCCTTGTATAACAAGCTGGTCTTGTACCGATCAATGCTCCCCTCTGCATTCTGTTTCACTGTAAACACCCATTTGGAGCTGACTGTAGATGCTCCGGAGGGGGCATAGACCAAGCTCCAGGTACCTCTCGATTATACAGTCGCCATTTCCTCCTCCATAGCTAAATGCCACCGACTGCCCTTCAATACCTCCTGGTAGGTCCATGGTGTGTCCACGGTAGAAAACGCAACAACAAAACTCCTGAAGTCACCCATCAAATAATCGAAGGTGACATGAGAAGCAACTGAATATGAAGTACATGTACGCTTCTGCTTCCTAATAGCAATAGGTACATCAAGATCATCATCATCAGTCGTGTCAGTGACATGAGCATCAGCCTCCTGAAAGGATCCCTATTGAGAAAATTTTCAGTCCCATCGTTAGAAATAATGATATCAAAACAAACATGGGGCGTGTTGGATTATGGATCATGAACATAAGTAGGAGCATGTCGTCGAATGTAGTGTTGTGGTAGTGGGGGGACCAGAACAATGGGTGGTAGGGGGGCTGATGTGGTGATGGAGAAGGAGACGAGAATGATGAAGAAGGGGATGAAGGTGGTGGACTTATGGGTGGAGGTTGCATGTAAACCTCATCATCTGAATATGAAGGTGTCAACTTGTCACCTGTAGGAGAGAAATACATGACCGACTCAAAAAATGTGACATTTGCACTGACGTAATACTTCCTGTGCAACAGATCATAACATATGTATCCCTTTGAGTCCCGGAGTACCCGACAAAGACACATTTGGCTGCCCTCGGAGAGAGCTTGTCAATCCCTGGAGACAAACGATGGGGAAACTCAACATACCCAAACACACGAGGTGTAAGAGAGAGCACCTCCTTGTCTGGAAATACAAGCAAAAACGGTATCTTCTCCCCCAACACTGATGAGGGCATACGGTTCACGAGATAGCAAACCGTAAGAACTGCATCACCCCGAAATGAATGTGGAGCAAGACTGTGAATAAGGAGGGTACGAGTGGCATCCAATAAGTGACAGTGCTTTCTTTCAGCAACACCATTCTGTTGAGACGTGTATGCAAATGATGTTTGATGAATAATACTATGAGATGGAATGAATTGTGAGAGCGCACGAGTACAAAATTCCAATGTATTATTAGTTCTCACAATTTTGACAGAGGTAGAAAAAATTCTGCACTTCTTTCATGAAATTTATAATAATATTTCCAGTTGCAGATTTATTTTTCAACAAATAAACCCAAGACATACGACTAAAATCATCTACTACGACTAAATAAAACATGTCCCTGATGGTCAGGAACATGACTAGGATCCTAAATGCCAACATGGAAAAACTCAAACGAGGAGCTACTACTCTGACTTTAATGACTAGGGAAACCAGATCGATGATATTTTTCCCAACTGACATGACTCGCAATTGAATGATGAACGAGGTGCAATCTATGGAAGGAGTTGACACATTTTCTGGGTGGAATATGACCAAAGTGCATATGCCATAAGAAGGGAGAGACCGATCTAGTGGAATGGGAGGATAGTTGAAGAGTTCTGAGAACCCTCTGTTACTTTGTGGGAATTGACACACGAATAATAAAATGCGTTGTTCGTTGTAGGCATGTGATGAATCTCGATTCATCATTCTTTATTCTATCATTTTGGCCTTAAAAACCCCAGCAAATGCATGTAAATAGCATCAATTTGTACATAATAGCATCTATTATTTATTGTATTTATTGTACATAAAATAAGGTTTTAATGCCAAATCTATAGAATAAAGAGAAGAAAAGAAAAAGGAATAAAATATTGCAAATATTTTATGACCCTAACCCCGAGACCAAGGCCAGAATGGAATTGGTCGACAAGGAATAAAGTAGGGGGAGATAAGGGCCAAAAATACAATAGATACCTCATTTATTTATTCATTCATTTATGCATTTTTGACACCTATTTTGTATAGAATTATTTATTCATCAAATAAAAATCTTTTGTACATGAAAGTTGTAGATAATAATGTAAATAAAATACAAAATTGAGTTTGTGTAAAAATAATATATACTGTAAATTTTATACACAGAATAAAAAGCCAGAATCTCAACTTCACAGACCCATATCTTGCAGGTAAAAACTCAAAATCCATCAAACTCACCTTTAATTGTATATAGCTTTCCAAGAACTATTTAATAATAAAATTGGTTTCAGAATTTTTGAAGTTTATCTGTGAAAGTTAGGTTTTGGGCCCCCTATTGTACATAATACCGATTAAAATATTCAATTTATTCATTACTTATTATTTTTACAAATTCATATTTTTATAATTTTGTAAACATTATGTATAATCTATATGTACATTAAAATTAGAATTAAACCTAAAATAAAAAGGAGAATAAAATAAAACTATGCCAAAACATAGATAAAATACCTATGTTATATATGTATATAAATAAAAGGGAAATACATTCTTTAATTCTTTTATTCTTTCATATTTTTATAATACTATAAATATTACATATATTTTATAAAAAAATACAAATCCAAAATAAAAACAAATAAAATGAATTAAATGTATATAAAATATAGGTAAAATACCTATAAGTATACCTACATATTACAAAATGTAAATAAACTCGTAAAAATTAAACAAAAATATATTTATACTCATAAAAATAATTTATAAATATATAAAATAAGAAAATAAATTAATAAAATAAAACATATAAAATAAAAATACATTATAAAAAAATACAGATAAATACACTTATAAATACATTATTAAAATAAACCCATAATAAAATACATCAAAAAATAAATAAAAATCATAAATAAATACTGCATTAATTAATAAACATTTTTTATTTTATAAGAAAATTCTAATAAAATCATTTATTATGTTAAATAAATTATTTTCGAATAAATTTCCCTGTTTTGTCCTGTAGTGTTCTAGGTGGACCAATTAGGACGCGCCAAAAGTTGACCGCGGTCAACTGTCCCACCTGGGAATCTGACCCGTCAGAACTGTCTTTTCCCGTGTTTTCTTGCCATTTTCCCGCTCGATCTATCGCTCCATTGACAACAATCTCTTCACGGAAATTTCTCTTAGAATCATGATGATCCTCGCCGACACCTGAGATCACGTCTACATAAACCATATTCGTTGATATTCGCTGGACAATAAAGGTGCCCAGGGATGTTTATAAATAAGTTCCTCCTCCTCCTTGGCCGAATTTGGCCAACTTACTTCCCCCAAAACACCTTGAATCCGGTCCTGGACGAGCCCTTGTGACAGGAGGAGTTCCCTAGCACCGTAAATTGGCCGGAGGAGGGAGAAATTTTGTCGCGGCGGAGCTCCGGCGTCCGTCCTGCTCCCTGGAGGCCCCCAGGTATAAGAGCTGCGCATTTACTCATTTTAGTTAGAATTTTATGTTAGCTTTTTATTCGTGCATTTAGCTTAGTGGTTAGACCCTAGGTTAGCTCAGGATGGGTGATTCGTAGTTCGCCGGAGCTCTGCTCCGACGAACTTTTCACGGCACCCCCGACGTTTTCCGACCACCCTTTCACCTCCATCTCACTCATGTACGCATTCTCCATCTTCCGGCCATCTTTGTTCAACCAGAGCATCATCGGCTCTGCGAATCGAAGCTCCTCCACCGCCTTCCACCGGAGCTTCTCCGCCCATTGTCATCTCCTTGCTTCCAGCTTCAAACCCCGGGTCGAGGAGAAAGCCCTCGAGCCCCTCTACCTTCATGTGCAGGTCAGGCGCTCTAAAACGTGCCAGGAGAAGAATCACCAGCGGGCGGAGGTACCTGGAGCCGCATTTCTTCCTCGAGCTCACGGTGGCGCTCCAGCGTACCTCGGCGCGATCCGACACCTCCAGCAGACAGAACCACCTGTCATGAACCTTTTGGGATACTTGGGAGCAGCAAAAGCCGGCGGGGAAGCGAGATCTCACCGGACGAAGCTCGCCCAGGCGAGCGTTCTTCCCAGTTCTTCCAGATGTCTTCCTCGCCGTTCGATGAAGAACAAGATCCCAGGTCGAAGATCCACCGTCCGATGGAACGAGGCCTTCACCGTCAGATCATCTGGGACGATCTAATCTCACGCGTACATCGACGAACCAGTACCAGCCGCTGGATGCATGCCACGTGTTTAAGTGAATGAGATCAGGCCATGCACCAGCGCGCCTTTTGGGGGTAAATTGCAGATCTTTTCCCCCGTTTTTTTGTATTTATTATTTACTCTTGTAAAATAAATGTCACATTGTAAATAAACTTGGATTTTTGCCATAAGACCCCTGATCTTTCATGTAATTACATTTTGGTCCCTCCGCGCCTCACGTACAGTCCCACGTGAGGCGCGTGAAATTTGCATTAAAACCCTGGCAGTTTTTGTTAATTGTAAATTAGCTCTTAAAAGTTAAATAAATGTTTATTCTATAGGTATTTATGCACAGAGGCCCCTTGTATTTATTTTATTTGCAAAAATGCCCCTGCCAGGCTGTTTAATTCTTGTGTCTTTTATGTATTTCTTGAAAATACCTATGTAGCTCCTAAAAATCCACAAAAATTAGTGTAGATGCCCCATGCAGTGAACTTTCACGCCTATAGGTTTAACATGCATTTTTTTCATTTTCTCTAATTTTTAAAATTCAAATGGAGCCTAAATAACCACTGTTTGAATTATAAAATCCTAAAAAATGAAAAATTACAAAAATATATATATGGTATATTTATCTATATATTGAGTCCAGAAATGAAAAACCCTAAAAATAGAAAAAGAAAATATAAAAAATTCAAGAAGCTCCAAAATCCTAAAAAAATATAAAAACCCTTGAAAAATACCAAAAAATATATTTTTCTCTTTTATAATTATCTATATATTATTATATACATATTAAAATTAATTTGGGTAATTTTGAGACTTATTTTATATTTTTAAAACCCAAATTAGTTTCGGCCTATTTAGTTAGTCCCATATTAGGGGCATTTTGGAATTAAAAATACATAAAAATTAGAAAAATCCGAGAAAAATAACAAAAAAAAGAAAAATGTAAAAATCCTAAAAGTATTATATTTAATATATTTGAGTATATATATGTAAATATATATCCTTATATTCCTCCTCTCTCTTCTCTTATATATCTCTTTATATATATATATATATGTATGTATTTATATATATATATATATATATATATTTATATAATTAAAAATATAAAAAAAAGAGAAAATATAAAAATAAAATAAAAATTATAAAAAAATATAAAGTCAAAAACCCACAAAAACAATAAAGAAATGGACATGAACCAAGAATTGAATAACTGCGCAACCAATTTCACTCAACCATTCGCCTCCCAGTGTTCGACCTCTACTTGTGCTTACACCTATACACATTTGCATGTAGAGTTATAATAAATTTTAACTCCACATTTTTGAGATTTAATTGCTTAATTTATTGTTGTGGGTTAATTGTTGATTGATTTGGGATTCTGTCTGAGCTCACCTCAGCGACTGTCGATCTGCGTTGTGGAAAGACACGACCTCGGCAAATTCCCTTTCATCAAATGGCGTCGTTGCCGGGGAGGCAACGGATTTTGGATGGTTGTTCCTTTATTTATTTAATTCTTTGCTCATGTCCATTATTCATTTCTTTATTTGATTATTAATTAATATTGTTGTGACTGTTCTGACCCTCTCTCTTTATTCGTCTTTGATGCGAGGGACCGCCAAGCAAAGGAGGAATTCCTAGGAAGTCCTATGCACCCGAGTGAGGCGGAGTTGGCTCTTCTACACCAGCCAACAGGAGAGAGCATCAAAGGCAGATGAAGGAGGAATTTTTGAAGACAGTCTCTATTTTTATGCATTTTATTTATTTTATTATGTATATTTATGTGAGACAGTGACACTTGACATGTAATAATACAGGACTCTCAAATACTCCGACTCCCGAGGTCCATTGCCCGAGGGATTGTTCCCTTGGGGGCCTCGATGGTTTTGACACTTTTTCTTTTCTATTTTATTCTTATTATTTTGTGTGAATGAGCCATAGCTTAGGAATTGCTTGCCGATAGATTAAGGTCCAAAGCCCATAATATACTTGCATGTACCTATAGATGCGCTTCTGGACTTAGTCAAATTAATAATTGTTGGTTATTTAATTTTGAACCCGCGTGCCGCGAGCCCACCCTGTCAAGCGTTACTCCTGAACTCGATGTGTCGAGAAGAGGAGGGGTGAGCCTAGACCGGACTTCAGGGTTTGACTTTGAATAACCAACATTTGGTGCTTCACGATAATAGCAGTTACTATCCCAGGGCGATTTCATCGATTTGCATTTCATGTAGCATAGGTTTCAATTCTATTATGCATCCCGCATGGAGAGAGCTGGAGGCACTGTAAGTCTTCTTACTTAGCATGCATCATCGATTTCCGACTTGCATGGCTTTTCCGACCTTCTCCCTCTGTTTTTGCCAACCTAGGATGCTTAATGGAAATTAAAACCTCGATAGGCACGTGCATTGAAATACCCAAAAAGTGATAACCTAAATAAAATTGAGATTGCTAACTCTATTGGACCTAAAAATAAAATATAATGGGCTTCCTTGTCTTGGAGAGAGCAACCCCCTCATTGTATGCGTTTTAATTGCTCTCGTACACACTAAGGAGTAGAGCCCAAATCCCATCAAGCCTCCTAAGCGTTTGTACAACTTTGTGATTCTCACCTCACTCTAAAAATGAAAAGATAAATGATCGTCACCTGACGGTCTTTACTGTGTCGAGTAGTTGAATTGGGGGTTTGCCTTGTGTATTGATTGTGACTTGAAGTCCGTTAAGTTTTCATTCATTATTAGAGTAGTCGGTCCCATCGTGTGAGTCATGCATTTTTCATCTTTAAGTCTCTCTACCTTCCTTATACATATATCTCCTCATTTGCATCGAGTCGTGATATTGGCGCTTGCGCTCAATCATTTCTTCGCCAAGTCCTTTATTTCCCTCTTCTTCACCATCTTCCTCGTATCCACCGTACCATCCCCATCCTCTCAGGTTCGAGGAGAGCATGCTCTTCGGATCACCCTTTTGACGGTGTTACCGCCTTGTGTGGAACACCCAATTTTGTCTATGTCCTGATCTTCTCGCCCGCCCTCCTTGTCCCCTCTGTATCACTTTTCTATTACCCAGGAATGTTGTGCACACCGGTGAGGCCCGCATCGAGGATTTCATGATTACCTTAATTATTTGTGTAAGCTGGGCCCCCGATTGAGGATGCTGAGATTGATTTGGAGGATTTTGTCTTTCATACGTGCATAGGAGCTCATTGAGGACTTTGGATGATACATGATCATTAGGTGTGATTCTTTATTGAGGATTTAGATCTCGCACACCGGGTTGAGGATGTGATATGATGCGATGACTTGGTGATGATTTCATGAGTATTGATTGATCTATCTATCTTGAGGATCCACCAATCTTGATTTTGAGGATTGACTGCTTATTCTGATTTGGACTTCCTGATAAAGGTCGGCGGATCCTGCATGATCTCTCATCTTCCTGATTGAACCATCTTTGATCTCCTGACTCTTTGATCCACCCATGGCACTTTGGGGATTCCTGATTATCTTTCGTGCCATCTCAGCCAGATTTGATTGACTTGAGGGACCGTATTGTGATTGACCTGATTATTTGCTCCCTCACATGATGTTATGCCCTCCGGATGATTGATTGATTGAATGCCCTTGAGGACCTGAGATCTTGTACCAGCATTCCCTTGACATACATTGATCTAGCTCGCATTCCTCCTCGAGGACTATCTGCGGGAGAATGCGACAATTTCTAGGACTTCGGTTTCATCCACTGCTTGGGTCGCCATTTTGATGGCACCTGGGACCGAGTCAGAGGACATGCTTGATTGGCCTCCCCCTGAGATTGTGTGCGCGATGCACATGAGGTCAACTGTCTGATTGCTCTCCTTGACGGTTCTCGCAAGGACGGGCCTCGATATTCTGATTATTCACCGCCTAGTTCATAGCTCTTCGAGGGTTATCTGCGAGAAGCTATGATACATTATACCTCACTCTGGTCTCTTCTGCTGGTAGGCGGTCTACCGTCTATCGAGGCCACATTTTCTGTGGATCCGTCTGATGGATCCGGCTCCTTTGAGCCTTCTCTCTCCTTGACGACCCTCGCAAGGCCGAGATGTACTCTGACTATTCACTGTGTAGCTCACATCACTTCCCGAGGACTATCTGCGGAAGGATGTGACACTTTCTTTACGACCGGCTTCACTCACTTCTGGTGCCTCCATTTGTTGGGGCACGAAGTCGATTCGTCTGTTATGGGCAGTCGGTCTCCCTTGCTGATTGTGCGCCCGATCTATTGGGGCACGTGACTGACTTGGCCAGGCTCCTTTGGGTCTGCTCGCCTTGACGGTCCTTGCGAGGCTGAGCTCCTGATATCTGCTATTTCCATTACTAGCTGGCAGCACGATACCCGAGGGTTGTCGGCGGGACGCTGCCACATTCCCTTGATTATCTGGTCTCTTCTGCTGGGTAGCTGATCTGTCACCTACCAAGACCGTATCTGATGATCCGTCTGATGGATCACTGACGCCTTTGCGTCCGCTCGCCTTGACGACCCTTGCAAGGATGAGTTTGGTCTGATTATTTGACGATTAGCATGTACTACTCCCCGAGGGTTATCTGCGGGAAGGTACATCATTTTCTAGATACTCGGTTTCATTTCTGGTGTCTCCTATCTGTTGGAGCACGAAGCCGAGTCTTCTGAGCTGTGTGCTCGGTCTCCTTCTGATTGTGTTTCCGATCTGCGGAGCATGGAGCCGATTTTCCTGATATATGTACTTGGTCTCTTCTCTGATTGTGTATCCGATCTGCGGATCACTGGACCAAGTCTTCTGATTATGGTCTGATTCCCGGCTCCTTTGAGCCTGCTCACCTTGACGACCCTCGCAGGGTTGAGCCATGACTGACGGTATTCGGTGTGTCTCCTGTGATCTTCCGACCTCATGACTACCGAATGCCATGATGTCTCTTGCTCCTTACCTTTCCATATCTTATTGAGACTCTGATTGATCGGAGGAATCTGTATTGTTCCTTCTTTCTCCCGGTCTTTTAGTATCGGCTTGGTTCCATCATGCTGACCCTACGAGTCGATTGGCTGCTTCACGCTACCGGTTCCCGCTTTACTTTCCGATCTGTTTGTCCCTGGTAGCCGACACCCACCTGACTGCATATACGGGTGTCTTATACTGTCTGATTGCGTCACTGTTCTCACAGGGAGACGATGATGCGAGTACGGTATTCACTTGTCAGATACCGTCCTGTACTCCACCAGTTCTTCACCATTTGTATATATATGTGTTTTGTCTATCCCTTCTTTCTCCCGCATGTTATGTGTGCCCTAGATCTGTCGTCATATCTTTGTGTCTATACTTAGGACGTACCTCGTCCTAAGTTTAGGGGGCTACACACCGCATTGTTCTTTCCTTGTTCCGTTTCATCCCTCCTGTCGTTGCTTATACTTAGGGATATCTCACCCTAAGTATAGGGGGAGTGATGCGTATATTCTCCACGATCTTTTCATCTATCTGTATATATCTCTCTTTTCTTATTTTCTTCTTTTCTTCTTTTCTTTTGCATATTTCTTTATCTAAATAAAAGGTGTCGCCCCTTTGTGTCAGTTTTCTGTACTTAGGACGTACTTTGTCCTGAGTATAGGGGGGTGCACCTCTGATTTGTTAATTCTTTGAACTGTTTATTCCCACACTTGACCCTCCCTGCTTTGTGTACAGTCTGCTATACTTAGGATTATTTGATCCTAAGTATAGGGGAGACGGTCAACTTTGCATTCATTCATCTCTTATTCATATATTCTTTAGACTTGTCTATACGCAGTACGAGTTATGTCTTCTCTTTCTCTTTTCCGATCTATGAGGACATAGCTCATGCTAAGTATAGGGGGGTCGTATATACTCTACATATACTTTAGCCGTAACTCGTACTTCCGTATTCTCTTAATAATAGGGCTAACAATTTTTTAAATCGATTAAAAACCTTAATAAAAAGATGTGATTATTCCTCAAATTCTTTCTGTATATACTGATTAATAAATCAGGTTAAAAATATTTTTTGCAAAATGATTTGAAAAATGGTGTTAATTGTTTGGAAAACTTTTTGTGAAATATTTTCAACCTTTGTAAAAATATTTTAATTGCAAAATTCTTCTATTTGTGTGAAATAAAGGATTTGAAAACCTATTTCCAAATGAATTTGAAAATATTTTGTAAAAATATTTTGAAAATGTATATATAGTGTTTGCAAAATCCTTGCAAAATGGCTTTCAAATATTTGTATATATTTTCAAAAATTATCTTGTACTATAGTTTTCAAAATGATTTTTAAATAAATTTGAGAAATAAAAGCATCATAAAATAAATTATAAATACAATACACAAAATTCTTTATCAATTGTATATACACCTAAATAAATTACTTTGTTAAAACATGTAAATTATTTGAATCTTGTAAAAATAAAGCGGCATGCCCGTGTAAATAGTTGTATATATTTTGACTGCCAAAATTCTTTTATTTGTAAATTCTTTGTGTAAAAATTTTCTCTTTGTTTCAAATTCTTTAAAAAATTGCATTATTCTTTGCATATTTGTAAATAGCATTTGCATAGCATTCATATTCTTTGATTGAGCTTGATGATTGAACTAGTCCAATAAATTCGAAGACTGGAGCTTGGTTGGACCTTACCGCACCTAACTTCACTGGAACCTTATGGGAACTAGGTTCAAGGTACTTCAGGTCTAGTCAGACTTAATTCTTTGAGAAATCAGGGCTGGGTTCAAGTCACCTCAGTGGACTAACTAGAACTTTTCGAAACACACGTATGACTCTTGTCAGCCGTGACCTAACTTGGACACTTGCACCTTTCACTTGGCTCAACTCAGTTGGAGTGGTGAGGGGGTTGGATTTGCCAGTCTGAGACACACACGGGTGGAAACATTCGTCCTCGTCTAGGGAGGGAAGTGCACCCCAACCTGATCCAGTTTCAATGAAGTCGAATGACAGGATAGTGTGGGTTGCAATAAAGCTTCAAAAGAGGGATAGTCTTCTGGCTCAAGAAGAAAGAGTCCTTATGTAGATGCTGCTGTAAATAGTATGTTGAAAAAAAGCTCCAAAAAAGTGGACAGGCTTGTAAAAAAATAAAATGCCTGCCGGAGTATGTATATATGTTGTATAGAAAATAAGCAAGCTTGAGCATCAAAGTTATACCATGTGAGCCTGCAGCTGGATGACTTGACTACACTGGTCTTACATCCCAGGATAAGTAGCTACACTGGCTACCGTCTATTCTTTTCTCCACCCCCTCCTCTTGAGTCGGATGCCACTTGAACTTAGAAGGGAATACCCCGCTCCTCGACGGTAGAGGGCTGGATTGGGGAATCTTTGGGTTGTCATTCTGGAGAAGTCAGTTCCTTTGTCATTTCAGCTGGGGAGAGCCACCATCACTTATACCGTACAAGTCAGCTTCATAGTCATAAGGGTTTACGTATGATGTAGGCTAGTTCTGCCCTGGCTAGTGAGGTGATTTGAACCGAGTTCTGTGACTCTCGAAGGATGTTGTGTTTTAAATTTGGTTCCCGACTAGGTTCCACACACATTTTCACACCAAGGTCTAACCTGAGCTCTAAACTTTGATTTTGTACAGATGAGTTTAATAATCATGATCAATTCAATTTATTCTTTAAAATTTTTATTTTTGCTTTTTCTTTTCTTCTTATTCTTTATTCTTTTTGTACTTATTGCATAAGTATTTGCTAGGGACTAGCAAAGGCAAGTATAGGGGGATGATGAATCTCGATTCATCATTCTTTATTCTATCATTTTGGCCTTAAAAACCCCAGCAAATGCATGTAAATAACATCAATTTGTACATAATAGCATCTATTATTTATTGTATTTATTGTACATAAAATAAGGTTTTTAATGCCAAAATTATAGAATAAAGAGAAGAAAAGAAAAAGGAATAAAATATTGCAAATATTTTATGACCCTAACCCCGAGACCAAGGCCAGAATGGAATTGGTCGACAAGGAATAAAGTAGGGGAGATAAGGGCCAAAAATACAATAGATACCTCATTTATTTATTCATTCATTTATGCATTTTTGACACCTATTTTGTATAGAATTATTTATTCATCAAATAAAAATCTTTTGTACATGAAAGTTGTAGATAATAATGTAAATAAAAATACAAAATTGAGTTTGTGTAAAAATAATATACATTGTACATTTTATACACAGAATAAAAAGCCAGAATCTCAACTTCACAGACCCATATCTTGCAGATAAAAACTCAAAATCCACCAAACTCACCTTTAATTGTATATAGCTTTCCAAGAACTATTTAATAAAATTGGTTTTAGAATTTATGTAATTGGAATCAATAAAAAATAACCCCTTAATTAATTAATTATTTCAATTTTAATTGAAATGATTTGATGTTTATTTAACCTGGACAAGCCTTATGATCGAACTCAAGGTGGCAAAGGAACAACCTAGGTTAATGTCTATCAAAATTCATAAGCGTTTTTCAAGGTAGATTTTTTTGTATATTTTTAATGTAATTTTTGAAATGTAAATGAAATCCAGGCCAATTTTAAAGATAAAAATATTAATATCAATCAAACAATGTCTAAAAATTACAAAACTTAACCAAGATGTGAAAATGATGTAACGAATGCTATGCATTTTTTTTGGAATTTTCTGATGCAATATGCATATTTAATGATTAATGAATGCAAACAAAGTCAATCACAATAATTAATTATAATAAATATTAAGCCTCTTTATTTTCTGGAAGCAAAATTTTCCTAGATAGATAAATAAATGAACTTGTCCTGTGACCGTTGACATGTGCAGAGAATGGCTGTAGCAGAAATGAAAATGCTAAGGTGGATGTGTGGACACACACACACACGTAAAGATCGGATTCGGAATGATGCAATCAGAAAGAAAGTTGGTGTAGCTCCGATCGTGGATAAGATGCGAGAAAACCGCTTAAGATGGTTTGATCATTTGCAAAGAAGATCAGCTGATGCACCAGTTAGGAGATGCGAGTGTTGGGATGTTGAGCCGGTAAAGAAGGGGCGAGGATGGCCCAAGAAGTGTTGGAAAGAAATTATACGAAGGGATCTTAGTTTTATGGATATAAGTCTGGAATTGACCCAAGATAGATCTGAATGGAGGCGAAGAATCCATGCAGCCGACCCTACTTAATTGTAGGAAAAGGCTTTGTTGTTGTTGTAGATCAATAAATGAACTATCCTACAAAATCCTAAGCTCTAAAAAGTGTTGAGTTTAATACCTATTAAAAATAAATGATTGAAATGCACAAAATGATTTTTATAGAGTGAATGATGCATGTAAATGCAATTCTTTTTGGGTACAATGTAAATAACAATTAATTGAGAGAAATTCCTAAGTAGTACCTTCGATTTACTTAAATCCCTAGGTACTACAATTTTTTTTATCCGGGTGCTACAGTGGTGTCGCATGTTTAACATGCGACACCCTTAATATTTTTTTACCTGGGAACCACATGCTGATCGCATCTTTGATATGCGCTATTCACAACGCACGTCAAATATGCGATTTCCGCCCCCGATAAACCCTGCATTCTCGAAAACCCTCCCCATGCCTCGAGCATTTGGCCGTCGCCTGACTCCGCGTTTCTGCACTCGCGACTGCGGCCTCCTCCTCTCTGCCAAAGTTTCCTTTTGAGCACCCTAAGCCCCGCCAAGAGGTCCCTTTCCGTGCCTTTCTCCTGCATTGCCGCGATAGCCGCCGCCTCTCACTAGGGCGCACCCTCCGTTGCATCCAGAGAGCATTGGTAAAAAAATGGTTCTTAGATATATGTTATATAATATGCGTATTTATCTTCATTTCATGATTGTATAATTTTGACTTGTATGTTGCGTCACGTATTAGGTCGAAATGGAGTAGGTATGTTGTATGTTTCATTTGAAGGGTACGCTTATGGCTCTTCGACGACCAATGTATGTGGGTTTGGATTAATGCCTAATATGACATTTGATGGGATGTTGAACTTAGTTTACCATAAGTTTAACCTGAATGTCAATAATCAAAGAATCCAATTACTACATCACATCCCACGGGGCGTAGGAAAAGAGCCATCGTTTTCGTCTATCGTCGATGATGGTGATGTGCAAGGAGTTTTTGTGTATGCTCATACCATTGGGAAATCGATGCATACTGACATTATTGTTGAAATTGTATCGGTGAGCGAAGTCTCCAATGTTGTCACTAACACGGGACCCTCCGTTGTCCCTAGCACACAACCCTCCGTTGTCCCTAGCACAAAACCTTCCTTTGTCACTAGCACTGATATGCCTATAATGCATCCATGTACAGATCAGGAATGACGCATGAGTGACGCTCTGCTGAGAGAGGTTAATCATGCTTTGGATGACTTCATCCCTTGGGGAACCGATGATGATTTGGAAGAAGATAGTGATGAAGATGTTGAAGATAATATGGTAAACGAGGAGATCCGAGTCGATGAACAAAGCAAGCAACAGATTGTACCCCATTTACCTTTTTTTAGGGTGAGAGGATCCGATACTCGTTCAACCTATGAGGATGACATTCGAAAGAAGTCTGGACTTGATGGCGTCATTGATGAAATACATAAGGGCAGAACCTTCAAATGTAGAGAAGATTTGATTTATGTTGTAAAGAAGTATCACATCCTGGCACATTACGACTTCATTGTTAAAGAATCCTCCAGCTTGATCTGGTCGGTTTTTTATATACACAGATCGAATGGATGCATTTGGTATTTACGAGGTCGTTTTAGGAAATTTGATGGTCTGGGGGTGACCTCTAAGATTGTTGGGATGCACACTTGTATAAACCCTACAGTTAATCAGGATCATCCTCAATTAGACTACAAATTCATGTCTAGATCACTGCTATCTCTGGTGAGGGATGACCCTAATATTCCGGTGTCGAGTTGTAGAGCTCACATCCACGAGATGTACAACCACTGGGTTACCAAGAAAAAGCATGGGATGCTCGGAGGAAAGCAATCGTAATAATATTCGGTGATTGGAAGAAGTCTTACACTGAAATGCCTTATCTATTGCATGCAATGAAGGCTGACATATCGGGAACTGAAATTGATATCGAATACAAAAAACATCCAGATCCTTGAAAACCTCATTGCCGTAGATTTCAAAGATGTTTTTGGGCATTTGGCCCTTCCATTGAGGCATTCAAATATTGCCGCTCTTTGATTAGTATTGATGGAACCCATTTATATGGCAAGTACAAAAATAAATTGCTCATTGCATGCGGGATTGATGGGGATAAACATGTCATTCCCCTTGCTTTCAGAATTGTTGACGAGGAATCCGATCCTTCATGGAAGTGGTTTCTATCCTTGGCACGTATCAGGGTAATTAGCATGCGTGCAGGGCCAATATGTATCATTTCTGACCGTAATTCTGGAATAAATTCCGCAATGAAAGATGCTAATGTGGACTTACTAGAACCTTTTGCATACTGGCATTTCGGTTCAAGGCATGTCGCAAGCAATTTCAATAGCGTTTTCAAGAACGACTCTATGAAAGCTTTGCTACAAACAACCACACTACAAACAACAAGTAGGAAGTTCACTTATTTCACCTGCAGGATTGATGAGCATCCCTTCATTGGAAGATAAGAGAGGAAAAGAAGAGGGAGAAGAGGGAAAAATTCTTGGAATTGTTGTCCCCGACGGACGACCCGCATGGCCTTTCAACTTGACTTCTATTGCCTATGTTGACCTCGGCTTCCCCACTATTTTCGACTCCTTCTACATGCTCTATTCCTTACTTCACTTCACTATACTATCTGCTTCATCAAGTATCAAAAAATTGGAGAGAGGAGCTGGGCACGTGTGGTGTGTTTGAGAGCTTTTTTTAAACTTTATTTCCTTTTATTCAACTCTTGGGAATATTAAAGTCGTCACGGATTTTGCCTCGAACCTTCGATTTCGATGAATAATAGCTTGTTTTGACCGTCCCTAATGGCGATCAAAATGTGTATAATATTCACATTTTTCCAATCTAAGGTGGAATCAGAAATTGGCAAAACTGGGTTCCATTTTATGATTAATTTTTGTGATTTAAATAGGTCAAACGACCTCCGATCGACGAACGATCAATTCCATTGGTTTCGTTTCATCGAACCGAAAATTATGACAGTCTCTGTTCGTTTTGTGGTTCAGATCATGTTTGTGGCTTTTCCGATGACGCATTAGGATGCGATCAATTTGTGATCAATTCCATCCCAACGAATTTTGATTTATGATATATGGATCTATTCATGTTATTTAACATTGATTAAATTTTTTTATTGAGTCATATGGACCCAAATCGGGTTGGATTCAGATTTGAAAATCTGAACGTTAGACTTTCAAACTCCTTTCTCCAGTGATCGTGGACTCCGAAGAGGATGTTTCCACGGCTTTTTTTTCCAATTCAACCCTTTAGAGAGATGGCGCAATTGCGTGCCAGAATTCTCCCAGTGGAGATCCATTCCAGTTTCAGTGGCTTTGATAGACGCAATATATAACACATGTTCTTAGAAAAGGAGACCTAGTTTGACGCACACTCCAGCCCTTTTGTTCCTTCTCATCTGTATGACATGAGAAGCATCGTCCTCAACAACTGCCAGTTGTGCATGCATTGAGTTGATATTGTCCGTAGTGCCTTGTATATTGAGTTCGAGTGATTTCTTTTTAGTTATCCAAGCTGAGCATTGTATGCTCCAGTTTGAGGGGGAGTGTTGGAGTATGTGTCAAATGGGTAAATGGATCCTGGAGGGTCCATTTATCCCATCCAGTTGTTTAGTCTCACATCTACCAGCTGTGGGATGTGGAGACTCTTTGGGGCCATGTTGGAGCCCCACACCTGCTGTATAGAAAATCAGACGAGAAAGATGAATAGAAAATTGGCCTTGTGAGGCGTGCTCTTGTGGTTTCATCTTGCTCCTTACGGAGTAGGGTTCTACGTACAATCCCGGTATTCTATGATGTTTAATATTTATCTTTGATACACTTCCGCATTCATAATTTTTTAACTTGGTATCATAGTTGTGTTAGTTTTTCTAACACCCTTTAATGTCTTTTGCTTTGGATCTTTGCTTGAAACATAGTGAACGGAACTACTCTTCCTCGGAAACAGTTCCGTGCCCTTCTTCTTCTTCTTTGATGGTACTGCAACTACACCACTTCTACTTTCCACTACCACTCCTGATCCAGCATTTATAGGGAACCTTGAACTGCCACAAATACTCCATAGCCATCTTGTATGCATTTCTTTCTGTCACGACCTGAATATCAAGTGGGTAATGGATATCGTCATCATTAGAATCGGACAAGACATTGAATTCTTTATAGAACGTGAATTCATTGAACCCCTCGTCTCTTCACCCTTTTTCCTTCTTCTTTTCGCTCTTCCAATCCAAGTGAGCCTTCACTTCATCCTTAATTTCTTTTTGACATATAGGACAATTAACCACATTCATGTAGCCGCAAATGAGATGTTTTAGTCTTGTGGTTTCCCTCCAATTCTCTTTCGACAAAAAATGCATTGAGGTTTCAACTTGTTGCCAATTGGAGCAGTAGCATATTTCCATCTAATCTCTCCAATAGCCGCAGTATGTTGCTCAGTTCCAGAACCAGAGTCAACACTAGAATCATAAGCCATTATATTCACCTCTTGAACATGAACATAATGGTGACACATGCAATGATAGCATGTGAAAGCATAGACCAAGAAAGGTAACTAGAAAAATGATATCTTATGAAAGAAATATAAGCTTGAATTGAAATCTTAGAAGTGGTGCATCTAAGTTATAATTTAAAATATTGATATCAATATCATATTGTTTTTTCATTTTTAGAAAATTAAGATCGTCCAAGTTATTTGAAAAATAAATCACTTACAAATACATACATATATAAGTAATATAACACATCACTCATCCATACCCTTATATCGCACATATCGATCATATCGATGTTAAACTGATTGCCGACTGATAGTCGGATAGATATTGGAAATGGAGGTCATCCAAATTCTTAAAATAATAAATAAATTACAAATATACACTTATAACACACATATCGCTCACCCATACCCCTTATATCACACATATCGGCCATATCGGACATGTCGTTGCTAATGTTGATTGTTGGAAGATAGCTATTGGAAGGAGTTGTATTTAACACACTTACTTCACATAAAATCACATATTATATATAAAAAAATGCCGATCTATATCGAATATCAAACGAACAAGCTATAGAGCATTGTAATATATAAACACATAGACATTCCATGATCAACTATAGAGTTGTCTCATCTCCATAGCTAAAACTTAAATGGAGGTGAAGTTCCACAAGTCGAAGAATTGTTGTATGCACCTCCCTATCGCACCATACCCTACCAGACAACGAGCCTCGAGGGGGGGGGGTCTACAGGGAGTAGGTGCACTCCCTCGACTTGAAACAAAATATATACCTCATCAAGTGTTTTAATATTATGAGTAGTTATATAAGAAGTGAAATCAAGCTCACATGGATAATATCGTTGATATATAGATATCGATGAAATTTCACCGACATCGGTTGAAGTAAATTAGAAACAACATAAGTTACACAACTATGTTCAATACTTCAGTTTTTATGATAAATGAAGTAAAACAATATATAAATCATTATAATAAAAAAGAATCCGCAACCAGAGCACAAGAAGTCGTAGACAGAGAATTATTAGGCACAAACTTACATATAATGTTGCAAGACTAGGACTCAATTTGTTGTACTTCTCGTAGTTAAGGAGAGAGCAACAAG
The DNA here is from genome assembly GCA_037367405.1 of Ottelia alismoides. Lineage (NCBI taxonomy): Eukaryota > Viridiplantae > Streptophyta > Magnoliopsida > Alismatales > Hydrocharitaceae > Ottelia > Ottelia alismoides. The sequence continues at coordinate 362,932 of JAZKJV010000190.1, read as the reverse complement.
AAGGAGAGCTCGAGGAATGAGAAAGTCTCTAATGGAGGATGGCTTGTGAGATGAGTTGTGAGAAGAAATGGTGCAACGAATGCACCATATCTAGAGCTCCAAAATATCCCACTGTTGGTCCTACACACAATAAAATATGACTAGTTGTCCAAATTAGTGGTTAGGTGTGTCCAAAGACAAAGAATCTAGCCAACTTTGGTCATTTCAAGAAAACTTTGGACATTTCCGCCTTTATTGTGGCCATTTAGGCCAAAAGCAGTTGACTTCTATCGAATTTCGGTCATCCCATGTGAAGAGATTCCATACTTCATATCATTTCGGCTGAAATGGTTGAACCGAATACAACTACAACAAAGTCTTTTCCCACATTAAGTAGGGCCGGCTACATGGATTCTTTACTACATGGATTCTCTGCCTCCATTCAGCTCTCTTGGGTCATTCTCGGACTTGGATCCAAAAAACAGAGATCCCTTTGGATAGTCTCAATCCGACACTTCTTGGGCCTTCCTCACCCTCTCTTATATGGTTCAACATCCCACCACTCACATCTCCTAACTGGTGCATCACTAGGCCTCCTTTATAAATAATCATACCGCCTTAAGAGATTTTCTCGCATCTTATCCTCGATCGGAGCTAGCCACTCTCCTTCTGATTGCATCGTTCCGAATCCGATCTTTTTAGGTATGTCCACACATCTACCTTAGCAGTTATATTTCTGCAACCAACATTCTTTACACATGGCTATGATTCACAGGCCAACATTCAGATCCATAGAGCATAGCATGCCTCACAGTTGCTTTGTAAAACTTTCCTTCGATATTCATTGAGATTTTCTTATCACATAGAACAATAGAGGCTCCTCTCCACTTCATACAACATGTATTACTTCTGTGAGTAACATCTCCATCAATTTCCCCATCATGTTACTAAATAGATCCCAAATATCTAAAAGAATTTTTCTTCTCAATGTTATCATCGCCAATCTTCACCTCGATTTCTTCACTATTGCTTCCATCAAAAGTACAATCAATATATTCAGTCTTAGCCCTATTTATACGAAAACCTTTGATCTCTAATGCATGTCTCCAGATCTTGAGCTTCTCATTTACTCCATCTCTAGCCTCATCAATCAAGACAATATCATCAACGAATAACATACACCCAGGTATCTCATCCTGAATGTGAGTAGTCAATTCGTCCAAAATCAAAGTAAAAAGAAATGGGCTCAAATCTGAACCTTGATACAGACCAATGTTGATGTCAAAATAGCCGGTCTTTCCAGACTGGATTCTTATGCAAGATGAAGTCCTATCATACATATCCTTTATGAGGTTAATGTATATGACATGCACTTGTATCTTCTCCAAAACTCTCGACAATATCTCCCGTGGGACGGAATCATAAGCCTTCTTCAAATCAAAATTAATCAAATTTTGGTTGAATTTTGACCGACATGCGGTCGAAATCTTGTAAACATGTATAATGATGCCTTTCGATTATGATGTCTCACCAACACCGAAATTCGATCAAATTTTAGTCAAAATTTGACAAGATTTGAGGCCATGCCCCTAATACGAAATAAGTGGTAGGGTATGGGAAATATCAACCAAATGCTTGCATTCAACAACCTATTCTGCTGTGAAGTATGTAACTCACTGACATTATCCGAAAGGAGGGTCTTCATATTGACATCAAATTGAGATTTTATTTCATAAAAAAACTTAATGAAGAGAATAAACATTACTTATTCTTCATCTTGAAATCAGAGAAACATCAAAAAATAATCATAAAAAACAATACAATTGATCCTCCAAATGATCCTGATGTCTATTAGGGCCCTGAATATCAAGGTGGGCAGAATCAAAAGAAACAACGGAATGTAAATTACTAAAAATAGGAGATGAGAGAGAATTCGATGAAGCCTCTTTGTTGGTTGACCTCACACTTTAGATGAGTAGTTGGAGAGAGATGATAGGGAGCCTGATGAAGCTTTTGTAAGCAAGAACATGTGGAAGCGAATTTGATAAACAGAGTGGCTGAAGGAGGAAGCCGAAATCTAAAATGTGGAAGCAAATTTGATAAACAGAGCAATAACATAAAGAAATATAAACTCGAAACATAGATATTTTACGTGGAACCCTACTCCTGAATGAGCGAGATGAAACCACAGGAGAATGCCTCAAAGTGCCGGATCTTCTGATTAGAATTTCTCAATGAGTACAAGGGGTGTGGGGCTCCTTATATAACCCCACAGATAGATCGAAGTTCCATAGTTAGTCGATGCGGGAATAAACATGAGTGGGTGGTAATTGGATCTTGGAGAGATCCAATTACCATTCCATTACATTCTCCAACAGAGGGAAATTAAAGTCCGGAGCAAGGAACAACAACTGAGGTTGAACCAATTGATAGATACCCCCTTCTTCAAAACACGTATCTATCATCCTTTCAGTAAAGGTATTTTGCAAAACTAATTGGACATCAATAATAGGCCTCCAGTTGAGCTCTTTACAAATAGGAGTACTAGACACCATGTTGATGGGTAACTAGAGAACTAAAGGGACACTTGTAAGTTTAAATACTTGCATAAGGGTAGCTTCCCCTCTCTCTTCAACTGGAGATACTCTACCATAATCAACATGTACTGTCCATCTTGAATGCTCTGATCGTAACCGCTTATGGAGGCCCTTCTCTCCATAAAGATAAGTAAATGCCCTACTATCGACCAACTAATTTGCATTAGAAACATGCTTAAAAAAAGAAGCAAAGAAACCTCAGTGAGATGGAACAACGGTCATATGAAAATGTTTGCATTGTTGGGATGGTGCAGTACCACTAGCAGAAGGATCACAGAAACATACCAATATTGTCAACTTATGAAATCAATTGCAATAAGAGCTCCAATGTTTGGCCCAATAGTTATGCTAAGGGGACGGTCAGACTTCTCATAGAATTTGCACTGAGTATATCCTCGTCATCTGATAGGTGTAAAACGGCCGCGACCATGTCCTTGATATGTACCACGACCTCCAAAAACTGGAAAAGCAGCAATGGTAATGATCGAACCCTGAATGTTTGATATCATAGTGTTGTGAGTTATAACAAGCGACCCGGCTTTCCATATGCCTTCTCAAGTATTGATACTGTAGAGACCTTGATTATTTGTTCTCTTGAGGCACCATAGACAGGGTTAAGTGCTTCAAGGAATACTATGATCATCATGTGCTTGCATATTCTTTCTGTTTTTGATACTTAGACAATGGAATACATGCATTGTATTTCTCGAACAAGTAATCCACATCAAGGAATTTTCGACCAAAGATCGTGCAACCTACTTCAAATTCATCATATCATACTAAGATAGAAACAATTCTAGAGTTCAGGTCATACCTATGTCTCCTTCATCAAGAGACTTCTGGACAAATGAGCAAATGAGAACAGATCTTTTTAGCAGATGCTGGTAAATGGGGCGTTGTATTTGTTGGTGTGGAGGTGGTGAGCAAGTCAATCTTTGGTAGTCTCATTTGCTCAATTTCCCTGCAAGTGTATATTAACTAACTTTAATTTTAGAGACTAAAGCATAAAGTGCAAATTTTGCAAGTTGTTAGAGTACGTATTAGATGGGTAATTTGCTGTTTAGTTACACATCATCTATTTGTCTATATAAGGTGCCCCACACCCTCTGTAATTATTGAGAGATTCATAAGCGATTGTTCGGTGATTTTGTCTTACTCATCGAGGACGGGGAGTAAGGTTCCATGTAAAACTTGAGTGTTCTTTTTTATTGTTTTATATTTGCTTCCTTATTATATTTTCACACAAGTTAATTCCCTTAAACTACTTAAGGGATCTATGGTCTATGCTAAATACATACATACATATATATATATATATATATATATATTATTCATGCCTTCCTGAATTCTTGTTCAAGGGGACCATCATGGAAAGTGGGAGATCCTCAAGGAGGCTCCCTGTCCTGAAGGATTCTGAGCCTCTGTCTGGTGTGTTCGTTCAACATATTCTAAAAGGTGCCCAGTACCTAGAAACTAAACTCGCAGAGAAAGACAGTGCTAAGGAGCATGCAAAACTTTTAAGAGATGATCTGAAAAGTAATATTTTTCAAATACGTAATGAGGTAAGGCGGCTTCCCAAAGCAAGGGGATTATTTTAAAGCTTTTTTAAGGGGTGTCCTTTTCACTTATGGTTAACATTCTCTGGTTGAAAGCTTTTGAGGACGATTGTTCAATCTGCAATTTGGACTAGTATTTCTGAGAAGTTACATAACATGGAGGAATGGCTCTATGGGCCTGGTGCTGATGAATCTGGAGATGTTTACAAAGGAAAGATGAATGAACTGTATACGGTAACTTGTTGACGTGTTAGAAAAATGTTTTACTATTTACTATTTCATTTAATGTGTTGAAAAATTTTGCAGATTCGGAGAGAAATAGAGGCTGAGCAGGAAAGAGCCATTACACGTGCAAAGGAGAGAGAAAAAGAGGTAGAATTGTTCACTTCCCACAGAATAATGCAAGCAGTATGGATTACCTTCTATTTATCTACAGTTATTTGTTTTTTTCTGCATAATTTGTTGTATTTTTTAGCCTAATTCTACTTGATTTGATTGGAGGTTTCTGGGAGACGTCAAAGCTTCATGTCGAAAGATGACCGTGTCATCAATGCAATGGGGAAATTGAAATTGGTAACAAGATGGTTTTAAATGTGGTTTGATAATTTAATTATTTTTTTATCTCATTCTGATTAACTAACTCAGCCATGGCCGGTCCCAAGCCCGGATAAATAAGGAGGGTTGCGTTAGGTAGCCGACAACTAACGTAAACCAGTCGGAGACAACTTCCTAAATAGTATTTTTAAAAAAATACTATTTATGAAGTTGTCCCATGATAGTCGGATCTTTTCAACATGGATTTAAGCAAACATACAGATTTCGTTGGGGCATTCCCTACTTGCGACGTGTTGCATCGCCCGAATGCAATGAAAAATTGGCAAGGGCCGCTACATCGTAGCCTGGATGTAGTTCAAAATTTTCAAGGTTCTCGCATGAGGAACGCATGAGGGTAATTAAGCTAGTTATGATGCATCACCGCCCGGATACAGTCCAAAAATTTGCAAGGGTTCTCGCATAATGGACACATGCGAGTATAGAAGTTAGTGCAAAAGAGATTGCAACGGAAGTTGTAGATTGGTAGTTGGAATATTGGCACTTTAACTGGAAAATTGATGGAGATAGTAGATGCGATGGAAAGAAGGAAGATTCATATACTATGTCTTCAAGAGACTAATTAGGTTGGAGTCAAAGCAAGGGAGATTGAGAAGACATGCTTTAAACTTTATTATTCAGGTAAAGATAAGGGTAGAAACGGTGGAGTGGTTGTTCATAAGGATTTGAAGGATTGTATGATTGAGGTGCAAAGATTCGGGGATCGGATTATTTTGCTAAAATTGGTGCTTGAAGAAGAAATTATGAGTATCATCTCAATTTATACACTGCAAATTAGTGTGGAAGGACTAAACAAGCTTTTTGGGAGGATCTGGATAAGATTTTACAAGGAATCCCACAAAGAAAGATGATTTGAATAGGTGGAGATCTTAATAGACCCGTGGGAAAAGACGCGTCAGGGTATGCTAGTGTTCATGAAGGACATGGTTTTGGGGATAGAAATGAAGAGGGAAAAATCATTCTGGATTTTATAACGGCATATGATCTTTTCATAGCAAACACTCTCTTCAAGAAGAGGGAGGAGCATTTAATTACTTATAAGAGTGGGCCAACTAGAACACAGATAGATTACTTTGCGTTGAGGAGAAGAGATCGGTTGTGTTGTAAAGACTGCAAAATAATCCCAGGAGAGAGTTTGACAACCCAACATCGCTTGTTAGTCTTGAATGTACAAATAAAAGGGTTGGTCAAGAAAAGGAAGGTTCCTAAGATCACTAGAACTAGATGGTAGAATCTTCCACTGTAGCAATTGAGCTTCAGAGAGAAGGTTTTATAAGACTTATCTTGGGATTGTAGCGGAAGTGCAAACGAGATGTGGGAGGCAGTGGCATCTTGTATCCGAAGGGTAGCCAGAGAGATGCTTGCGAGTCAAAGAGAGGAGCTCCAGGTCAAAAGGAGGCTTGGTGGTGGAGTGAAGGGGAGTAAAATAAGCTAAAAATTAAAAGAGCATGCTTTAAAGCTATGTATAAGGATAGAATGGAGGAAACTGTCACAAACTACAAAATAGCGAAGAAGGAAGCAAAGAAGGCTGTAACCGAAGCTAAATCAAAAGTTTATGGAGTTTTATATAAAAATCTCGACTCTAAGGAGGGCCAGAAGGATATATTCAAGACAAGGAAGGTCACGTACTTGTTACTCGGAGAAAGAAAGACCAAAGACATTTCTCAAGTGAGATGCATTAAGGGCGAGGAAGGTCACGTGCTTGTTACTCAGAAGGATATAGTGACTAGATGGGAGCAGTACTTCCATAAACTTTTCAATGGGGAAGGAAATAGAGAGACCACTTTGGGTGATCTAGCTAGTAGCAAAAGTTACTTGAATCGTGCAAGATATAGACGGATACAAAGAAAGGAAGTAGATGAGGCTTTGAAAGTTATGAGACCCGGGAAAGATGTAGGAACGGATGACATCCCTGTAGAAGTATGGAGAGTTTTAGGTGAGCGCAATTTGACTTGGCTTACGGATCTATTCAATGTTATTTGGCGAAGTAAGAAAATGTCTGAAGATCGGAGAAGGAGTATCGTGGTGCCTCTTTATAAGAATAAAAGAGACATTCAAAATTGTTCAAATTACAGAGGTATCAAGCTGATGAGTCATACAATGAAAATTTGGGAACATGTGATCGAAAGAAGGTTGAGTCAAGTTTCCAACGTAAAGGAAAACCAATTCGAATTCATGCCAGGTCGCTCAACTATTGGAGCCATCAATTTGCCGAGAAGAACAATGGAGATTTATAGAGCTAAAAGGAAGAACCTCCATACGATCTTTATTGATTTGGAGGAGGCTTATGATTCTGTCCCACGAGAGATATTATGGAGAGTTTTGGAGAAGAGGGAACCTTATAAAGGACACATGTGATAGGGCTTTATCTTGTGTAAGGACCCCGTCTGGGAAGACTGGCTATTTTAACATCAACATTGGTTTACATCAAGGTTCTGCTTTGAGTCCATTTCTTTTTACTTTGATTATGGACGAGTTGACAATTCACATTCAGGATGCGTTACCTTGGTGTATGTTATTTGCTGATGATATTGTGTTAATTGACGAGACTAGAGATGGAGTAAATGAGTAGCTTGAGATATGGAGACATGAGCTGGAGACTAAAGGATTTCGTATAAGTAGGGTTAAGACGGAATATATGGAGTGCACCTTTAGTGGAAGAAATGGTGAAGGAATCAAGGTGAAGATTTGTGACGATAACATTCAGAAGAGAGATTCTTTTAGATATTTGGGATCTATTTTGCAACAAGATGGGGAAATTGATGGAGATTTTACTAATTGAATAAATGCAAGCTCGTTAAAGTGGAGAGGAGCCTTTGTTGTCCTCTATGATAAGAAAATTCCTTTAAAAATTAATGGAAAGTTTTACAAAGCAGCCGTGGGACCTGCTATGCTCTATGGATCGGAATGTTGGCGTATGAATCATAGACATGTGTAGAGAATGGTTGTAGCAGAAATGAAAATGCTAAGGTGGATGTGTGGACACACACATAAAGATCGTATTCGGAATGATGCAATCAGAAAGAAAGTTGGTGTAGCTCCGATCGAGGATAAGATGCAAGAAAATCGCTTAAGATGGTTTGATCATTCACAAAGAAGATCAGTTGATGCACCAGTTAGGAGATGTGAGTATTGGGATGTTGAGCCGACTAAGAGAGGGCGAGGACGGCCCAAGAAGTGTTGGAAAGAGACTATACGAAAGGATCTTAGTTTGTGGATATAAGCCCGGGAATGATCCACGATAGATGTGAATGGGGGCGAAGAATCTATGTAGCCGACTCTACTTAATTGTGGGAAAAGGCTTTGTTATTGTTGATTCTGATTGACTATTGTGTATAGATTGTCGATCGTATCGAGAATAACTACATGGCTGTACAATTTGCAAATCTGGAAACTGTTGTGTTCACAACCTTTGTAAGATAAGTGATATTTGATTCATAAATAATACAACAACAACAAAGCCTTTTCCCACATCACTCAGGGTTGGCTACATGGATTCTTTGCCTCCATTCAGATTTATCTTGGGTCATTCTCGGGTTGAGAATAAAAAAACTAAGATCTTTTCGGATAGTCTCATTCCAACACTTCTTGGTCCTTTGTCGTCCTCTCTTCCCAAAACTCGCATCTTCTAACTGGTGCATAAGCCGACCTCCTTTACAAATGACTAAATTTTCTTAAGTGGGTTTCTCTCATTTTATCCTCTATCGGAACTATACAAACTTTCCTTCTGATCGCATCATTAAGAACCCGATCTTTACGTGTATGATCATACATCCACCATAGCATTTTCATTTTTACTACTGTCATTCTCTGCTCATGTCTACGCTTCACTTGTCAACATTCAGTTCCATAAACCATAACATGTTTCACGACCACTTTGTAAAACTTTCCTTTGATCTTCGAAGGAATTTTCTTATCACATAGAACAATAAAGGCTGCTCTCCACTTTAGCCAACTTGTATTTATTCTATGAGTAACATCTCCATCCATTTCACCATTACGTTGCAAAATAGATCTCAATTATATAAAAGAATATTTCTTTTTAATGTTATCATCATCAATATTCATCGTGATTCCTTTACTATTGTTTCCATCAAATATGCACTCCATATATTCAGTCTTAGCCCTGCTTATACAAAACCTTTTAATCTCTAAGGCATATCTCCAAACCTCAAGCTTCACATTTACTTCACTCTAGTTTCATCAATCAACACAATATCATCAATGAATAACACACACCAAAGTATCTCATCATGAATGTGACTAGTCAGCTCGTCCACAATCAAAGTAAAAAAGGAATGGACTCAAAGTCGAACCTTGTTGCAGACCAATGCTGATGTCAAAATAGTCGATCTCCCCTAAATGGATCCCTACACAAGATGAAGCCCCATTATACATATCCTTTATAAGGTTAATGTATAGGACATGTATTTGTCTTTTCTTCAAAGCTGTCCATAATATCTCATGTAGGACAGTATCATAAGCTTTCTCCAAATAAATAAAAATCATATGAAGGTTTTTTCTTTTATCTCTATAAATCTTCATTGTTCTCTTCAATAAGTGGATAGCTTTAATAGTTGAGTGACTTGGTATGATTCCAATTCGATTTTCTTTTACTTTGAAAACTTACCTCAACCTTCTTTAGATCACATGTTCCCAAATTTTCATAGTATGACTAATCAACTTGATACTTATGTAATTCGAACATTTCAAATGTCTCCTTTATTATTATAAAGGGTACTGCAATGTTTCTCATCCATTCTTCATGAATTTTCTTGCTTCACCAAGTAACATTGAATAAATTTGTGAGCCAAGTCAAACCACATTTACCTAGAACTCTCAATACTTCTATAGTAATGTCATCAGGTCCTACACCTTTACTGGTTTTATAACCTTCAAAGCCTCATCTACTTCCTTTGTATTCGTCTATAACTTGCACCATTCAAGTAACTTTCACTACGAGCTACATCTCCTAAAGTAATCTCTTTATTTCCTTCCCCAATGTAAATGGAAACACTGCTTCCATCTAGTCTCTATATCCTTTTAAATAACAAGCATGTGTCCTTCCTCATCCTTCATGCGTCTCACTTGAGAAAGATATTTGATCTTTCTTTCTCTTGCTTTGACCAATATGAATTTATCCTTCTGTCCCTCTTAGAGTCAATATTTTTTTACGAAACCTCATAAGCTTTTGACTTGGCTTCACTTATAGCCTTCTTTGCTTCCTTTGCTATTTTGTAGTTTGTGACAATTTCCTCTATTTCTCTTCTTATACATAGCTTCAAAGTGAGCTCTTTTAATTTTGAGTTTCTCTTGCACTCCACTACCAAGCCTCCTTTTGGCATGGGACTCCTTCCTTTGACTCGATTAGCATCTCTTTGGATACCCTTCAGATACAAGATGCTCCCGCCTCCACATCTCATTGTAATTCCATTACAATCTCAGGATAAGTATTCTAAAATCTTCTCATTGAAGTTTGATTACTTCAATTGAAGATTCCACCATCTAGTTTGATGATCTTGGGAAACATTCTTTTCTTTGTCAGCCATTTTATTTGCACATCCATGACTAACAAGTGATTTTGTGTTATCGAACTCTTTTGAGATTACTTTGCAATCTTTGCAGCACAATTGATCTCTTATCCTCAACACAAAGTAATCTATCCGTGTTCTAGTCGGGCCACTTCTATAAGTACATAAATGATCCTCCCTCTTTTTGAAGAGAGTGTTTGAATTGTAATGATCATAATCCATTGCAAAATCCAAAATAAGTTTTCCCTCTTCATTTCCATCTTCAAAACCATGACCTCCATGATTTTGAACACTTACAAATTTTGAACTACATCCGGGCGAAATTTACTTGCATGTGTTCCTTATGCGAGAGCCCTTGCAGATTTTGAACTACACCGGGTAGCAATGTAACCCCATGCCAACTTCTCATTGCATTCGTGCGTGCAATGCACCGCTATTAGGGAACACCACAATGAAATCTGAATGTTCTCTTAAATCCATGTTGAAAGGATCCGACTGTCTCGAGACAAATTCCTAAATAGTGCTCTTAAAAAAGAATACTATTTAAGAATTTATTTCAGACTATTTTACGCTATTTTACGCTGGCTGCCGGCTACCTAACGCACAACCCTTGTCATTTACTTGAGTTTGGGACTGGCCATGGCTACTTAACACGCAACCCTCCACATTACCTGGTCTGAGTTAATGAATTCTGAAATTTCGAGTCTGATAAAAATCATTCTGAAAAAATCTGATAATAACCAAATTCAGTGATGAACCATCTCTTGGTAATTGTGCAGGTACCATGCCCGCCACCGGACAATCCTCCATCATTACCCGCTATGTAATTCTGTTTGTTCTTTACACCACACTTTATTTTTATGGTTTGATCATTACATATGGATTACAATGAGAACTGAACTATATAATTTTCTTTTTGAACGTGGAACTTAATAAATCAACCCTTGTCTTTTTTATTTGTGCTATTTAGAATATGGTACTAGAAAATGGAGAAACTATTTGAAATAAGTGCATGGATGTCATGAAGTGGTAACAACTAAATGATCTGGATCACTTTGTGTCTAGGTTGTGAGTGAACCTATATTCACAAGCGGAGTTTGTTTTTTATAAACTCCCAATCCACATCGTGTTCTCATCAGTAAATCCAGTACTAATCCCATACAACTGCTTCAGTGCGCGCCTAACTTGAGTTACATGATGTCTATTCCCTGTATTTTTTGAACTAGACATCATGGTTTTCATTAAAAATAGTCGTTACTTATCCAAATCCTAAATAACATCCAAAGACTACAGTTCACAGTTCCTTTTGGTAGTTGTGTCTCCAAATATTTTGGGTTTGCTTCCAATCATTCCATATTTGGATGTAAATCATCTATTTGTATGATCTCTACATTGTGCTTCATATTGTGTTTATTTTTCCGCAAGTATTTTGTTTTGCACATCATTGAAATGACTAGTCGCTTGACGACTGCATGAATGCCAATGATGATTGTTGAGGGGAATGAATGAGATACAATTCCATTAACCCTAGAGCTCTCTTATACAGGAGAAAAGCTCTATGGGTAATTTACATAAAAAGGACAAACAAAGACTACATAATAAAGTTACTCTAACACTCCCCCTCAAGCTGGAGCATATATATCCAACATGCTCAGCTTGGAACAACAAAGATGAAATGGACCCCTAGCAAGGGCCTTGGTGAACATGTCTGCAACTTGCTCTCCTGATGATACATGAGACGTTGAAATAAGTCCTTTTTGAATTAAGTCCCGTGTATAATGGCAATCCACTTCAATGTGCTTCGTCCTCTCATGGAAGGCTGGATTATTGGCTATGAACAAAGCTGCTTGATTGTCACATTTCAGATGCATGGGAAGAGGGACATCAATTATTAAATCAGTCAAAACGGATTTAACCCACATCATCTCAGTACTACCTTGGGCCATTGCCCTATATTCTGACTCTGCACTAGATCGAGCCACTACAGTTTGCTTCTTACTCTTCCAAGCTACTGGTGAGCTGCCAACAAATACAATAAAGCCTGAAGTTGACTTTCTATCATTAGGGCACCCAGCATAGTCTGCATCAGCATAACCTGTGACGGATATAGAGGTATCTCTTCTAAACAGAAGACCAGTACCTGGAGACGACTTCAGATATCTCAAGATCATAAAAACAGCATTCATGTGAGCCTGCCTGGGTTGCTCCATGAATTGGCTTACCCTATTAACCGCAAAGGCTATATCCGTTCGGGTAATAGTGACGTACAAGAGCTTTCCCACTAGCTCTCTATATCGTCTCTTGTCTACCTCCTCAGAATCATCATCATAAAGTTTGACATTAGAATCCATAGGAGTAGCAGCTGGTCTACATCCTGCCATACCTGTCTCAGATAAGAGATCAGTAACATACTTCCTTTGTGTCATTACCATACCTTGCTTGTTTCGTGCAAACTCCAGCCCTAAGAAATAGCAAAGTGTACCCAAATCCTTCATAACGAACTGCTCGCTAAGAAATTCCTTGGCTGCTCCAATGCCCTGCTCATTACTTCCTGTAATAACAATATCATCAACATACACTAAGATGATCACAGTACCTCGCTGATCTCTCTTTACAAAGAGAGTATGATCTGCTGTCGATCTGACAAAGACCCTTTTTTCAATCAACTCTGAGAGCTTATGAAACCAGGCCCGTGGACTCTGCTTCAGGCCATAGATGGCCTTATGAAGACGGCATACCATACCTGACTCCCCCTCAGCAGCAAACCCTGGTGGCTGCTGCATATACATTTCTTCCTGGAGGTCACCATACAAGAAAGCATTTTTGACATCCAACTGAAATAGGGGCCAGTCACGGACAACAGCCACAACAATGAGAATCTGTAGGGTAGAGTGTCGTGCTACTGGAGAAAACGTCTCCTGATAGTCCACCCCATATGTTTGGGTGAATCCACGAGCAACCAACCGGGCTTTGTATCTATCAACCGTACCATCAGGCCGATGTTTAATTGTAAAGACCCATTTGCTGCCTACTACTGACGCTCCTGATGGGAGTTGTACAACACTCCACGTACCACTTGACTGCAATGCCGCCATCTCCTCCTCCATAGCTAAGCGCCACAAGCCGCTCTGTAGGGCCTCTTGATATGACCGTGGGATCTCCACAGTCGATAACCCTACAACAAAGTGACGAAAGTCTGGAGATAAACGCTCCAAAGAAGCCTGAGATGCAAAATCCATCCCATATTTGGGATTCAAAGTCCGAGCGCACTTCTGCCTTCGATGGGAAATAAGGATGTCTAGATCATCAACTGGAGGAGTAGAATCATCTGTAACCTGTACATCCATCTGTTCATGCAAATCACCTGTGCCATTAGTAGTTCTCAAATGTTCAGTACATACCTCGTGGGTGTTGGATGATGGAGGAGGCACATGAGCAGAGGGCCGACGCTGATAGACCTGAGGGTAAAAAAATGTTGCTGGTGGTGGTGGCGGCGGCGGTGGTATAGGCTGTGGTGGTGATGGAGTAAGTGGAGTAGAACAGGGAACAGATGGAGGAGGAGGTACATAGATATCATCTCCTTCCTCCGAGTGAGTGAGTCTGTCACCTGTAGGAGAGAAATACATAATGGACTCAAAGAAGGTGACATCAGCACTAACAAAGTACCGTTGTCTAACTGGATCAAAGCACCGATACCCTTTTTGAGTTTTGGAATAACCCACAAAAACGCATTTGACAGCTCTAGGAGAAAGCTTGTCAAGACCAGGAGAGAAGCAATGAACAAAAGCAACAGACCCAAAGACACGTGGTGTTAAAGAGAAAAGATCCTTCTCGGGAAACACAGTCAAGAACGGGATCTTCTCTCCTAACACTGACGAAGGCATACGGTTGACCAGATAGCAAGCTGTTAGAACCGCATCCCCCCAAAAGGAGTGAGGGGCACGGCTCTGAATCAATAGGGTCCTGGTGATGTCCAACAAGTGACGATGTTTCCTCTCAGCCACCCCATTCTGTTGGGAGGTGTAAGCACAAGAGGTCTGATGCACAATCCCATGAGACATAAGAAATTTTGAGATGTGAGAACTACACAATTCAAGAGCATTATCAGACCGTATGAACTTCACTCTAGCAGAGAAAATATTTTTTATTTCAATAATGAAAGATTGGATAACATGAGTAGCATCGGACTTATTTTTAAGGAGAAAAACCCAAGATAACCTAGAAAATTCATCAACTGCAACAAGATAAAACCTGTGTCCTTGAAGGTCAGGGACACGACTGGGACCCCAAATATCAAAATGTAGTAACTCAAACAGACCATGACGAGTCGAACCTTTACGACTCTGAAACGACGACCGGTGATGTTTGCCAAGTTGGCACGCGTCACACTGAAAAGTAGACCTCGGAGAAATCTGAGGAAGGATATGGACCATCTTTTGCAACGGAAAATGACCAAATCGGAGATGCCATGTGTAAGGTGAGACAGATCCAGCCTTCATAGAAGAGACACCAGCATAAGGAGACTGCACCAGTTTATAAAGACCCCCTTGCTCACGGCCAGTTCCAATCACTCTGCCCGTTAGTATGTCCTGAAACACAAGAGCAGAAGGGTCAAATATGGCACGACAATGTAAATCTTTAGTGATTTGACTAATGGACAGTAGATTCATGGAAAAATTAGGAGCATAAAGAACATTCTGAAGCCCTATCCCAGGGGTCAATTGCACCTCCCCCTGACCAGTAATGGGAGAGTGTGTCCCATCAGCTATCACCACGGAGCGTCCTGTCTGAGTTGCAATAAAATTCTCCAACTACTTCTTGTCACCACATAAGTGGTGAGAAGCTCCTGAGTCCATGATCCATTATGATAGATCTGTATTGTAACTACTAGTGAGTGTATACATTGTACCTGAATAGGATGCTAAACCGGCTATCTCTGAGGAGCCTGAAGTACTAGCTGGTCCCTGGCCAGGCATGATCTCCCGAAGTCTCGCCACTAACTCCTCAAACCTCTGATCCGGGACATGGGAAGGACCCCCTTCCTGCTGAGCCTGCTCCGCCACACGTGCCGTAGTAGTAGGAAACCCATGCTTAGAATAGCATGTTTCCTCAGTGTGTCCAGTCCTGCGACAGTAGGTGCACGGCTGTCTAGGAGGCCTGCTACCTCCTCCTCCTCGGCCACGACCACCTCTACCTCGAAAGTGTGAAGATCCTCCTCTGCCACGAGATGCTGCCATGGCTGATGGTGTCTGAACTCCACCATGAGATATAGAGAGTCTGCTCAACCTGCGATAGGCCTCCTCCATAGGAGGTATGGTGACGTCTGTAAGAATCTGTGCTCGGGCGGCATCATGCTCCGGATCAAGGGCTGCTAGAAACACTCCAGTCATCACCGAGTCCCTGTATGCCTTGAGCTGCTCCGGTGTAGCTGTCAATGGAATGTACCCGTGTAGCTTCTCAAACATACCCCTCAGAGAGGTGTACAAGGTATGAAGAGGACGCCCGTTCTGCTTTGCGGTAAAGATGTCATGCTGGAGTTGTAAGATCTTGGACTCGTTCTTCGCCGGAGAATATGTGGCTGCCAAGATATCCCACATAACCTTTGCAGTGGGTTGACTCAGAATGTCGTTGGCTATTTACATGGACACGGTACCGGATAGCCAAACACGCGCGTAAGCATCGTCAGCCTCCCATGAGGCGTTAACCCCAGTCTTGTCAACAGGTTCCTCTTGTGTGAGGATATGCTTCTTGCCATTGCATTGCATAAGACTCATGAACTGCATGGCCCACAGTTCATAGTTCGTACCATCCATCTTAATAACGGGTGCTGGACCTTTGAAGGCACCCAGAGACGGAAGATCTACCTTGTTGTCTGACATGATGACAACAACAACCTGCGACTGGGGTTACGCGTCTAGACGATAATGTCTACGCGTACATATAAGATCACCTACTGTAGAGTACTAGGGCAACACATCTAGTACGCCCATATGGAACAAGGCACATGCACAAATAAATCATATGGAACAAGGCACGTGCACAGATAATGCACAGGAAGACCCACTCTTCTGCTGCGCAACGTATGGTGCACAGCGCATATGGTGCACGCTAACAGTGCACGGTTGATAGTGCACAGGCAGTGCACAAGGAGTCTCGTGTGCACAGGGAGCGCGTGCACACAGGGAGCGCGCGACGAGAGGTCCGCGTGTCTTCGAAGAGAGATCCGCACCAGGCGATCAGCGCCGCCAGGTTTCGCGTTGCAGGACTCGGGATGTGCGCTAGGATTTTCTCAGTGGAGTTGCCCGACAAGAGGACTCCCAGCGAGAGTCGTTGATCGTGCAAGGTGGGCGTCACGTCTCCAGATGGGGTCACCGGGGGTCGTGTCTATCGTCGATCGTGCAAGGCGATCTTAGGCTTCGCCAACAGGAGATCTAGCGCACAGGGAACGATCGTGGCAGCGCCGACTTGCTTCCGCTGAGATCGGCGATGGGTGGTGCCGATCGAAATAGAGAGAGAAGGGCGGCGGGTGGGGTAGGGTTAGGGCTAGGGTTTCAAGAACTCAGGCCTAGGACCGTCGCTCTGATACCATGTTGAGGGGGAATGAATGAGATACAATTCCATTAACCCTAGAGCTCTCTTATATAGGAGAAAAGCTCTATGGGTAATTTACATAAAAAGGACAAACAAAGACTACATAATAAAGTTACTCTAACAATGATGGTGTAACCAAATAACAAACTACGGACTTCAGTGGTCTCTTGGTCTCCTAGATTAGCAGAAATCAAATAAACCCATCCTTGTCAATCTCTTTGAACATGAGTCCAAACATTCATTAGAAACCATGCCTAATTTTACCAATCCTCCTTATTAAGCCGTGTAAATGGAAAAGAAACAATATGATCTACTATGCCCCTGCCATAACTTATCATGATTTTGTGTTTCTTCCGTCCTTAGCATGTAGGAAAGGGGAAAGGGAGGGCCACTATAATTGAGGGTGTTGTATACGATGGGAATAAAAGGGTGTGAAATGACTTGGAGGAGGATAAGGCAATGGAGGATTTTGTGCCTAAGGTTCTCGTGTTAAAGGATTCTATGCTTGAGGTTCATGTGATTGCTCTACCCTCAGATGCTTCAAGTAGGGGGAGTGGTAGTCTTTAAGGAACAGGCACCGTTGCATCTTGGAGCCAGTGTTGCAGTTGATGTGGTGCGTATGGTATGGGGAGTGATAACTTGTTTGAGTCCCTCATGGTGGATGCACCTTTGTGTCATCGTTGTTGTGAGTGCCATGGTCATGGGACTTGGGAGAAAAAAAGTTGTAGTTCAATGATGACCCCTTTACCTTGGATGTGGAATTTTTATAGTTGGTATCTAGATTTGGTGCACACAACCCATCGATGGTTGGTTCTTGATGATGGAGATGCGAAGGAGTTGCAACATATCCAGGAGTACATGAGCTAGATCAAGGCGAAGGGGGTCTCCATGGATATTTCCATTTTCCTATCCATACTCAAAATTTATAGGGAAAAGTTTACATCGAAACAGAAGGCAAGCGGGCAACAAGCTACGCCACTAGTCCTTTTTGAATTGCAAACCCAATCCTTCTAAATACTACATCCATAGATCTGGGGTCCATCACATTATTGTTCATCACTTTTTGGATCCTCTTTAAAAGCTCAATAGCTTCCGGTGCTAGGATGCCAAATGTGTCAAAACCAAAGGGGATAAAGGCATGTTGATTCTCTGTGCAAGCTTTCTCGTGTTTCACCACTTTTGCTAAAGAAGTTTTAAGGGTAGCCTACCCTGCTGTGAAGGTCCCGCTCTTCAATCCCACCATCGGGGAAAATTCTGTCAAATCTATACAAGCATGTTTTCCTCCTATCCACCCAAAATCAAAATATCAGCAGGTCTAAGTGTGGATCTCCCCTCCTGTAGATCAATTTAAAAAGTTCAATGGCGCCTCTTTCTTAGCAGCAATACCTGTACGTTTGAGGACATCGAATAAAACGTCTCTAACGAGATCGTGTCTGTACTTAAACCCCTGGAGCTCCCTGCAATGAATGGCATGATCACCAAAATTATCTATGCATGCTTTGCGATAAACTGGACAAATCTCATCAGTAAGAAATAAAGGAATCATGAGACGATATTTGAGGATACTGCGGTACTCCACCGGTGACATGTGAAGCCCAAGTCCGTCTATAAGAAGGGTAAGGAGAAAATCTTGGGCATGAACAACTTGAAGACACCGAAAAACTGCCTTTTGTCTAACAGACATGTTAAATACCACCTACATATCCTCAGATATTTTGCTAAAAAGTGCACTCGCTAAAACATTATGGGTCTTAGGGGGGACGGTGTCCTTTTTAGAGAAACAACTGAGGTCGAATGAGGGAATCAAACCATGAAGTCTTTGAATAGCACAGTCGAAGTCGGAGTCTATATTATAAATTTTACTGTCACGCAGGATATGGTCCTGAAGTTCCTAAGATTGCACCCTGGAAGCCACAAAAGCATAGGAAGAAGCCTCCACTGCTGAAATAGCCCCAAATCACCAAGTCGAATGGGTAAAGAAGCCACCTTCCATTGAAGATCTCCAAAAAAGGTCCTCCACAAACAACAATGTCTTCAATAGAACCTCGTAAGCCTATGTCAAATAAAATTGCAGCCTCCTTCTTGTACAAAGGTTGACAAGTCCTCTAGCCGAATAAAAGTTTTGATAGGCCTATACAAGAACGAAGTAAGAGAAGCTCACTCTGGGGATCCTTCAACGGAGGTAGAAGATGCATCAACTTCACCGCTTTAGCAACCCTCTCCAAAGCCAGGCTTTCAACAAAATTTTGATCCGTACTAACATCCCTTTCAAGCAACTTCACACCTAATAAAGGTCTACCAATATCGGGTGGGAACAATCCTTTGGAAATTTTCCCGCCATTACAAGTAGGCCAAAAGAGTTCCGTTTTATGAATATTTAAAACTAGATCCAAGTCTGGCCCACATTGTTGGATGATATTTAAAACCTTGACCACCTCAAATGTATCTCCAATAACTGTACCATCATCAAGATACCAGACATGAAGAAGTAGTTTGCAATTATCCCTGATATAATGGATAGGTAAGTGTAGAACGAGAGAAAATAGTAGCAGGCCTAGAGGATCACCCTGTTGCACTCCAGCGGAAGACCAAATATGCATATCTCCAAGGTACAACCTTGCTGCCTACCTATATAAGAACTCCACCCATAAATATATAGAAGGGCATCTTTCTCTCACCTGCCGCAATAAGGCGGACGTATCAACCATATTGAAGGCATTAGAAAAATCCACTGTAAACAAGGAAAGAGAGACATCAGTATGACGTGCATTCAACACTCTGTTAACACTGTATAGAACAGCCTCAGCTCCACCAGAAACACCCACTCCAATATGGAAGTCATTGATATATTTGGTCATATCCTTACTAACTCCTGTCATAGCCACTTTGGACGCTAGCCGTCTCCAAATAGCACCAACTGCAATAGGTCGAATGCTATTATCTGGTTTGAACAATGGTGTAAGCGTTGTAGACGCTATAAATTCTGACAATGAAATGGGGAATCTTCCACCCAACCATAAATTAACCACACGAGTGGTGGCATGTAAAAAGTCCATGGCCACAACAGACCCCTCTCCATACATAGCATCAAGTAGGTGTTGGACCCTCAACCCACCTCTACTACAAGAAGTCTCTTTAGGAAAGGACTTAATGCACCCAACAATGAGTCAACCTCCACAACAAGAGGGGCTTCAGAATTGAGAAAATCTGGCAAGGACGGATGTGGATTGCATGGGTACTTCGCCTCCAACTCCCTAACAATATCTCCATTGAAAGGTGCTACACCTGAAGACGACAAAACCTTTACCGTCGTTGTAAAAGGACCATCAGCAACCTTACGAAGACATTGCTTGATATTTGGATTTAATTTCTTCTCTCCCTCTGTAGAGTAGCCACTGCCAAAGTCCATTCCCATAGGCACAGGGGCGTCCAACATTTGATCCACAAGACTAGCAATACCGCCAGCTTCTCCCCATGTAGAGAGAGACTTAAGGATAAGATGTTGTTGCAATGAATTTCTGTTGCCAGACCTGCAATCACGTCTATTCTGAGGATGGAACACCTGCAAAGTACAATGTGGAAGGAGCAACAACATAAACCATGCAGAAATGGGTCCCGGTTCAACGATCACTTTATAAAGAGATGTCTTTAAAGCTTGAGAGAAGGCAAGTCGACGACTAGGAGGGATGCTCTTAACTGTCAAGATAGGTGATTTAAAAATCCAATCAAGAAGTCCTCCATAAAGGACCAATCCCTCCTTTCAGTAGAAATCTCCAGACTCTTCTTGAGAGGCTTAATAATGGCAACAATATGACTTTCAATCTCTCCAGTCTCATTAGTGACCCTAGCAATACCATCATCATGGTGACATGCACGGCTACTTGCTTGTACTTTCATGTACTTCCCACATAACCAATGATCAAGGACCCTCAAGGTCTCATCTACTGCAAGGAATAAATCACAATCCTTTTGTAGGGTATCCTGCAATAAGGTACACCGTTCTTCATAAGAGAAATACACTCTTTTGAAATGGGAGATCAAACGGGTAAATCCTTTGCTACGCTCTCTACTGTCCAGACAACAATGAAAGTCTCGGAAAGGGCACAATAAATCCCCCCTAATGAGCTCTTGGGAGGCCACAAAGAAGGAAATGGATGGCAAGATGCCCGTAGTGCAACGTTCGGAAGTTCTCCTTCTCCCGGAGAGGACATGATAAAACTCTTCGAGAATAAAAAAAGGGTGATACATAACCTCGAACACCTGGAGGGCGTAGCACTCTGAGGTCACTGGTAGGCAGGGACGCAACGACCAGGGAAGTCGGGGGCTGGCAGGGCGCTGGAGGATGCTAGCGCTGGTCGCGCGCTGGCACTGGGTGGTCGCTGGATGGATCGGCCGCTGGTTTGGCTTATGTTCCTACTTCATGTCTTCATGCGACGTTCGAGGATTAGAGATGGGTCTTTCACCGCTGGGAACTGTCCTTGAGGTTGCCAGTTTGGGGATGGAGGTTGGTGAGGGACTAGGAATGCTGGATCCACTAAGGTTCGTTAAGTCTCTTAATGGGGCCGATTTGCCGATCTTTGATTTGCTAAAGGATCCACTAAGGTTCGTAGCGGCCCAAACCTCCTTTCTCTTAGGCGGGCCGTGTGGGTAACTCATCATGAATAGGAGAAGGTTGTCTCCGAACAAGATGTTAAGAAATAGGAAGCGGAAGCGAAAACATGGAAAAAAGATAAAGAACATATGAAGAACAACGAGATTTAACGTGGAACCCTACTCCGTGGAGAGCGGGATGAAACGACGGGAGAAGCCCTCAAAGGGGCGGATATTGAATTCCTTTTTTTTCAATGGATACAGGAGGTTTGGGGCTCCTTATATAGCCTCTCCAGAGCCTCCAAGTCCCACCACTAGACAATGTGGGACTAAACACATGGATGGGGTAAATGGATTTTCTCCAGGATCCATTTACCATGCTACAACTCATGACGCATACAACGAATACTCCAACCCTTTACCTCAAGATGGAGCATGCAATGCTCATCTTGGACAAACAGAAATAAACTCAACTCAACGCTACAGGATACTACGGACAATATCAACCCAACGCGCACAACTGCTGTTGTCGAGGACGTTGCTTCTCATGCCGTGTAGGTGAGGAGGACGAACGGGCTGGAGTGTGAGTTTGCTGAATCTCCTCGTCAGAGAGTATGCGCTCTGAACTGCGCCTGTTAGAGTCGCAGCAACTGGAAATGAGTCTCCTCGTCGGAGTACTCTGGCCCGCCACAATAATGTGGACAACTGCTCCATCTCTAAAAAGGGCCTAACTGAAAGGGACTGTGGCTGTGCAATCCTCGTCGGAGTCCACGGTTGCTGGAGAATGGAGTCTGAAAAAATATCCTCGTTGGAGAACTAGGTCTCTCCCATCTGGCTCAGAGAATAGTGCACTGCTCTGGTGTACCTCTGATACCACATGAAAACCTTTGCCAACATGGCATAGGGAATGGTCCTCTACTCTGGAGTCCCTATGGATCACATGAAAATTCTGACCGAAACAACAAGAATGGATGGGGACCACTACAAAAGATGGCATACATGTGCTCATCTGAAAAGACCGCAAACTCGTGCATGTCTGAAACTGGGTCTCTCTGGAGAACTCGAAGAATGGGCCTCTCAACATGGAGCGCCTCGAACATGGACTATGACCAATCTATCGAGTCTGAATCTGCACTGTCTTTGTAGAGTCTGAAAATCTGGATGGTCTGACGAATCTCTGAATGTGGAAGAAGACCCGTGACTCTACACCATACTCCCCCTTTCTCCCATACTTATCGGAAAACATGGACGTCGACAAAGATGGGAGAAGACAAAGAAATTTGGGGGTAAATAAAATATTTCTTGCAGCTTTTTCTTCAATTTTTTATTTAAAACCGTCCAACCAGATTTTTTTAACCCGTATCATTTTTTTTTCGTCTTTCCATTTTCTCCCCCTTTTTTTGCATCCAATTTTTTTTTACGAAATATACGTACGACTTTTGTGATGTACGTGCCTTTTTTTAACATAAACATTCTCTCCTTTTTTTAGAACAAACGGGCCCCCGCCTTTTTTTCTCGTTGGGCCTCCACTTCTCTTTTTTTAAACATACAACCCATAGCCCACATGGGCTTTTCACAAAACATTTTTTTAAAAGCGACGAGGCTTCTAGGGTTCCCACAATAGGAACCCTTCGCTATTCAATTTCCAGCCGCCCTTTACTAGGGTTCCATCGGGAACCCTCTCTGCAAGGGGAAAAAACCGTCACCTGTGTGGGGCTTCCGCCGCCTGGAGGCGCGCGCGAGGGATGCGACATGGGAGGACTGGATCGTCGTCGAAGGGGGTGGGGGTGGGCCTTGGGCTGCCGCCTAGGAGGCCTGATGGGGCTTGCTCGAAGAGGGGCGTGCGGGAAGGAGCGTCGCCGCCTGGAGGGCCTGATGCTCGAAGAGGAGCGCCACTTGTCAGGGAGGGTCGCGCGAGGGGCTGTGCGTGTTCTGGAGGGTTGCACGAGGAGGAGAAGGGGATTCCGCCTGGGGAAGCTGCCTTGAAGGAGATGACGAGCTCCATCTGGTGCAGTTGGCGGCATTGCCAAGACTTCGGGGTGACGAGGAAGATGTGCACGTCCTCTTCTTTTAACAGATGCGGCTCAAGGATGCGCCGTGATGAAACCTTGGCGATGGCCATCTGGTCAGAAATGTCGTGATGGCGAGGCATGCCGCATGCAGTCGCGAGGGAGCGCCGCTTGAGTGGTCAGAGATACGACCTGAATCTGATGGTGATGCCGCCTGCTGGAAGGGGTGCGGCTCCATGCGTACGATACGCGATCTGATGCCGCCTGCTAGTGCCGTGGAGGAGCCTTGCGGCGTTTGCGGCTAGGGCTGATGCCGCGTGGTCTTGTTGCACGTGAGCGCCTCCAAGAAATCCGATCTAGGGTTTCACAATGAAAACCTAGTTGCCTTTTGACGATTGGAGTGCAAAACGAAATGGGGTTCTAGATATTGAACCTTAGAACAGAAAATCAAATCTGGAATATTGACGATCTTCATGACGATGAATAAATAATCTTCAAGAACGAACAATCAAACCTCGAACATAAATAAAGAATACAAACTCCTCGAGAATCGAACCCGCTCTGATACCATGTTAAGAAATAGGAAGCGGAAGCGAAAACATGGAAAAAAGATAAAGAACATATGAAGAACAACGAGATTTAGCGTGGAACCCTACTCCGTGAGAAGCAGGATGAAACCACGGGAGAAGCCCTCAAAGGGGCGGATATTGAATTCCTTTTTTTTTCAATGGATACAGGAGGTCTGGGGCTCCTTATATAGCCTCTCCAGAGCCTCCAAGTCCCACCACTAGACGATGTGGGACTAAACACATGGACGGGTAAATGGATCTTCTCCAGGATCCATTTACCCTGCTACAACTCATGACGCATACAACGAATACTCCAACACAAGATATGCTGGTGCTTGCTAGGAATGATGGCCTATGTTATGAAATATCACAACAAGTGCATTTCCTAAAGGCCTCAACTATAATTGGTCTTGTATGCTAGTGCAATGGGTACTTTTTTCTAACACCATGCTTCAAGAAGATTCAAGTCCTATGACAATTGATGCGGAACTGACCTTTCACGCATTTAATATGGGGGTGGTCTTGGAAGAAGGGAGCCATGATGTAGACCTGAAGGTTATTTGCAATGTGGCATTTTGTACAGGGATATAGGTGGCACAGACTACTCATATGGTTTCCTAA
Organism: Ottelia alismoides; assembly: GCA_037367405.1. Taxonomy (NCBI): domain Eukaryota; kingdom Viridiplantae; phylum Streptophyta; class Magnoliopsida; order Alismatales; family Hydrocharitaceae; genus Ottelia; species Ottelia alismoides. The sequence goes on along the minus strand of JAZKJV010000190.1, from coordinate 338,277 downwards.
TGAAAATTATTTCTTGGCATCTTTGAGGGATGCACTAATCGGAAAAGAGGGTGATGGTTGGGGCCCTGTTTGCATTTTGGTTTGTGGATATCTAGTGCTTGCAGGATGCAAAAATTGGATCATGGCCATAGGCTTACTGAATTCAGGGCCACACTGACAGTTGGCTATTTCTAGAGGGATTATTGTTGCCTCGAAAGGGGAGGTTTTCAATACGGTGGAGGAGGCGGTCATGATCGATTTCGTCTTTGTGGTACTAGAGTGCAAAAGGGAAGACACTGTATTGATGGTGTCATTTGTGTATGGTATTTCTGGGATGTCCTCGAACAATGAACTATGGTCGAAGATTAAGAATTCGCATACAATGTTTTTGGCCTTGCGTAGGTGGTGGCTTGTGACTTTAATATCATGCTGCTCCGTAAGTATAGGCTCAATTGTAGAGGTGCTCAAGACATGCTCTGGTCTTTTTACGCATGTTATTAAGGATCTGGTGTTGGAGGTTGTAAATGCATCTAATAGCAAGTATACGCGTGAAAAATTCGTCCGGGAGGTATATTTCTAAACATATTGGCTATATACGGTCGCCAATATTTTTTTTGTTATGTACCGTAGGTAAGCCGTCTTTTCAAGAGGTGGCTTTGTCCTTAAAGTTTTCATGTGTTACATACAAGTGAAAGCCACCTCTTGAAGATACGGCTTTGGCTAAAAGAGGCGGCTTTCCCCTTGGAGTTTTTGTAGCACATACCAGTGAGAGCCGCTTCTTGAAGAGACGGCTTTGGCTAAAATCAAAGCCGCATCTTCAAGAGGCGGCTTACATACGGTACATAAAAAAATTACCGACCGTATAGAGCCAATATATTTCAAAACATACCTCCCGGAGGGATTTTCCTCCAAGTATACGGAGGAATTATTTGTCCAAATCAAGGATTGATTGTTTTGTGCTATCAGTCGAGGCTTTGGAGATGTTCTAGCTGACGTTTGTTATTACGCTACTATGGTCGAGATTAGATCATTTACCTTTATGTTTGGATACCGGGGAGGAGGCATCTCCGTTGTTGTTCTTCATATTTGGGCACTCTTGGCTTCTGGAGAAGGGTTTTGAAGAGATAGTGGCGTTTCTAGTCGTGTTTGGCGGACAGACCGGGGTGGCTGAGTAGCTATGAAACACTTCAGATGAGTGAGTTGGCGCTTGGCTTTCGGTGGGTCCAAGTAGTTGGGATGGGGGTCTGTCATGTTTCTAGTGAGGAGGCAATGGATTTTATCTAAGATTTTAAAATGTAGAGGATTCGCTGGTGGGGGTGGGTTTTTGATGTTAACATAGATGGGTGCCCGGTTCCCTAGGCTTTATGGGTTTCTTGTGACTTAAAGGCATAAGATGTGATGGTTATGGTGTCTGAGTTCGTTGGGGGGAATTCAATTTTTGATTGTTCGAACATGTCATTCATCTTTTTGCTACTTATAAAGGATATCAGGACCAAAGTGGAAGCCTTCTGCCCCCATCGAATTGTTTAACACAATCAATATGTTGTGAAGTTGTCGGTGAATCGAATTTGTGGAGCATGGGTATGCTTATTTTGCCTGTAAAATGTGCTTTCTTTCTTGGGATACAAATGACGGATAATGTAGTGATTGCATCAGAGGTTCTTGGAGATCAGAGGACCGATGTTTAGGGCATTCTATGAAAGGTGCTTTTTTTGAAGGCTTATAACTCCGTAGACTCGCTGTTCTTGTGGGCATGGCTTTATCAGATATCTTGTGAAACTCTAGTCACTGGCTTGCCCATGGATGCTTCTTTCAATTGTGGAGAAGAGTTTGGCAAGGTTATCCGTTAGTCCCATTTTATATGCTGACGCGTTTACGATAATTGTGGGGAGAGTGGTTACTGATGGGTTATGTTCTGACCACTAGAGGGATGAAATATCTATTTCGATTTTGCAATGTGTCAATGTCATGGTTTTTTCCTGTAAAGAGAGCTTCCCATGGTTCTCAATCTATCCGGTAGCATTTCTTGGCTAATGATTGATCAAGCCAAGTTCACTTTTGTGCCTATTTGCTTGAGGGGGAGATCTCGACTTGCTTGGCCTCGTTGAGAACCCCGTGGGCTTATCTACCCTTCAATGTCTTGGTTTACTTGTGGTATCTAACGGGCTATGGTAGACGGATTGGATGCCTCTGGTCGCGCATTTGAAGAAGAGGTTGTCTGGGTGGAAATTATCTTGTTTGATTAGAGGTGAGAGACTTGTATCACTCAAGTCTGTCCTTTTGCCTACCCCCATCTTCATCCTTTCTTTTAGGTTCTTCCCAAGTAAGGTTACAGGAAGATTGGAGGCTACCATGATGCCTTTTTTTGGATCCATTTCTGGTGACTCCTTTGGTTTGTCGGAGTGAAAAACAAAAATGCAGCTCATTGGTGTTATGAGCCTCAAAGAGATGAATGTTTCGCTCATTCCCAAGTAGGTCACTCGTGTGTAAGGTGATAGTGATGATATGCTCTGCACGCTGCTCTAGAAGATCTATGGGGTTTCTTCTCGTTTCCCAGAGCCAAAGGTGGTGGTGATTTGCCCTCGATATCTGGAAGCGAATTTGTTGAATGCTACCTGTGGTGCATCCGCTTTTGAGGCCTGTGTAAGGAGATAGAGGAGGCTTTCATTTATGCTGTGATGATTAGATGGAGGATGGAGTTCTTTGTGAAATGTTCCATCGCTTATTTGCTCCGCAACTTAATCCCTATGTTTTGTTGTTTAGACATGGAATGTGAACTCGTTTTCCCTGACTTTCCACTTTTATCGATGGAGCAGAGGTTAGTTGACCTTGTGACTTTTGTGTCCTTCGGTGGAACACGATTATTGTTGTTGTGATGGTATGTTTTCGATTCACAGAGCCTACAAGGCACTATTCAGATCAGTGCATTTTTATCCAGGGGGATGTGTTGCTGATTATTGGAGGATTTGGAGTCAGAAGCTCCTAATACGAATTAAGGTTTTTCTCTAGCTACTAAGATGTGGAAGAGTGATGACCGGTTCTATACATTCATGTTTATTCTAGGGGGGTCACTGTCGAGTGTCTCCGATGTCCAGGGGTCAATGAACATATTGATCACTTCTTTTTCTGGTGTAAGGGCTCGAGGAATGTTTAGAAAAGACGGGAATCTTTGAAGTGGCTACAAATTACTTATCTAACTTATGGGTTTCAATTGGTTCTAATTAGCATGGTTCTAAGTTTACTAATACCATGATTGTGGCAACGATTTGGGTTCTCAGGTTAGCCAGGAATGGGATGGTCTTCCAGTAGACCAGATTTATCCCGAGAATGTAATTGAATATGCTATAATTTTGGCTGATCATGATCTTTGTAATGTATGGCTGTCAAGCCATGTACTCTAGTGATTTAATTGTGAAGTGTTTGGGTGCACACCTTTATGCACATGCCTTTTTTTACTTTCGAAAACACTATTTTTTGGGGCTGCCATCTTTCCCACGTTGTATGATGCTTCATATCACACTTACCTTTGAATCCATGATTTCACACTGAGTCCTTACTACTTAATTAATCAAGCTTAAGAAGACAACCACGTTTAGAAGAGTATGTGAGCGATATCCAAATCATGTAGTTGGAAAAGCCAAAACCCTGAGGATTGAGGATTGGAGATACTGACTCCTGATGGACTCGCCTTTAGGTGTGTAGCCCTTTTCCTTTGACACCGTATAATTGCATTGATTTCAAAATTTAAAAACATATAACTACATTAAATGGGGGTCTGTCTCGATTTGAGATTTCCGCATGCTTAGTGATCTCACAGCTCACTGCTACCTAGATTGCCCTTTTCATATTATCTGGGACCTCTAATAATATAACACCCTAACCCCAAACATAGCACCACATGGAAAACTCACAAAGTGTGGGTGCGGTATATAAGTGGTGGGGATTACTACTTGACAACTTGGGCTTAAGCATTTTGGGTGGTTGTCAACGTATCCAATTGGGTCCGAACCCAACAAGTTGTCAGGGCTAGTTTTCTCGATAACGGACCGGGGACCTAAATCCGGCACGTTACAAATGGTAGCAGAGCCAATTTCCCTCTGATAGTGGAAAGGGCTACCCGAAAGGTGGAGCCGCCCCTACAAAGAGATAGGAGGAAATGGCTACCCAGAGCATGCAGCCGCCACTATCACTGGGAATAAATGATGGGCCAGGTCTCAACGAGGACGTTGCGAATATAAGTGGAGGAGGTTGTAACACATCAACCCCAAACATAGTGCCATACCTAAAACTCACGAAGTGTAGGTGTGGTTTATAAGTGGTGGGGACTACTACTTGATAACTTGGGGTTAAGCATTTTGGGTAGTTGTCAATGGGTTCAATTGGGCCCGAACTCAACAAGTTGTCAGGGACAGTTTTCCTCAATAACGGACCGGGGTCCTAAGCCCGGGATGTTACAAATTTATTCTTAAATTTTATGCATATGTATGGTCACTAGTGACATGATAAATAACTTTTATGCTTTTACATGTTGCATCATGTATGCATGGGGTGTCGATACGAATCTCATAGGATCTCTATACTAGGCGACTCGTCTCATGCACGTTAGACTCACATTTGAAATACACAAGCAACATGAGAATGAGCGAAATTTGAATTCATTTTCATATGATAATTGTTAGAAGAAAAGAAAAGCATGCATTAGATGAGACCCTAGGGCTCTCTTATATAGGAGAAAAGCCCTGGATTAATTACACGAGAGGTACATAAAGAAAATAGAAACGAGTAAACAATATTGTGAGATATAAATATCTGAACACCCCCCGTCAAGCCGGAGCATATATATCTATCATTCTCGGCTTGGAACAACACTTCTGAAAAGAACCTTTAGCAAGAGCCTTGGTGAAAATATCAATAGTCTGATCTCCTGTAGCAACATGGGACGTGGATATGAGATCTTTCTGGATCATATTTTTAGTGTAATGGCAATCCACCTCTATATGTGTGAACCCCTCAGGATCTGGGTACCCGTTTACGCGCAATTCGCAAGATATCATTCATGTTTAATCGCACCAGTCGCAAAATTACAGGGAAATTTTTTTTTTTCTATGACATTCATTCTCAATATCTGACCACAAGTAAAAGAGACAATATGGCACCAAAATTCTTTTCATTAATATTCATATCCATTTACAACATGTACAAGCATATTCCATGTTACAACATATATCCCAAAATGTGATACAAAAGAGATAACATTTACATCATTATCTGGACAAAAACTGAGACAAAGTAATTCATACCGTCGGGTATAAACTCTGTCTCCCGGAAGCATGTATAGCTACTGAGCTGCAGGCTGTTTGCCTGCCAAACATGTTAGGAAAAGAAAAGGCATCAGCGGTTGCTGGTACCTCCCAAAAACTTATATAAAATAACAGGCATTTATTATTTACAAAAGAAAGCAAGTAGAGAGGCAAGAACAACTCAATTTAAACTTTATTTCTACTTTGCAATGAAAAAGGTTTTTCAGGCTACTTGTAAGCATCTCAAATGTTTGTCCCATACCCCAGCATTTCCTATATGTGACATATTTTATAGTACTTGAGTATTCATGAGTATCTGAGTGTAAGCACACATTTATTCATAGATCACGTTGTTGAGTGATAATGGAAAGGTTATGATCGGAAAGATTTATTAATTTATTTAAATTATTGGTAGAGAGAGTGGTCATTTCCTACTAACCCTAACTTTTGATCGTAACTTCTCAACTCTTAATTCCAATGTTTCCGATACAATTCCAGATGGTATAGATGCAGATATGGATGATCTAGATGTAGAATCGCCATGTCTGTTGGCGAAGTAACTCAAGCGGTGAAGAAGCCTACAAATGGCTCTTCCGTCTCGCCCTCTAATTGGAAGCGCGGTCCAATAGAGGGATAGGTCTATTCTTCAACTACGCCACTGAGACGGGTGAGAGTGACTCCCTAGAAAAGTCGCTCTAGAAAAACAGCCCGACTAGTACGGGCAACCGAGCTCGTACGTAAAGCTGAAAAACCAGGATCCCCCGCCTGGGCATCCTAAAACAGGGTCAGCGGAACTGGTCTAAAGTCTGGATCCCAACGAGGCGTAAAAACACTGCGAGCTCGCGTAAAAACCGAAAGAGGACTGGGATCCTAGACCCGCGCACTTGGCGGCCGCTGCCCAGACTGGGCTTCCTTTCTCCCGCCCAGTTGAGGGTCACCGCGCCCTCGCACAGTCAGGTGTAGAAGTCACCATGACCGGCACTGTTTATTTTTATCACTGATTTTGGAAGGCATCAACCTTTTCTACAATGATGATCTGAATATAACGACAACAAATTATTCAAGGAATTGGGGAAGATATGTGCTTCTCTCTACCTTGGATTCAGTTCAGTTCATCGGGATTTCCTTAATATCTTACAATCCGATGCTTAGGTTACAAAATACATTCATTGCTTATTCTTCCGTTTATTCATTACTTGCTCACGCTATGAGGATGATGATGTGATTAATTGATGTTGTCCACATTATTCAAAGTCTAACTTTTAGATCTTTAATGGTGTTAAGCTCACTGTTCTGGAGATCTCCTCTCTTATATACACGGTCTGCTTCATACATGTCCTTATAAGAAGGAATCATTTATACCCAGTGTTAATATGATGTAAATCACAATATACTTCTTATTAGAGTTTGATATTGATTGAGACTTCTTATTCTTAGATAATATGTTCTTTCATCCTTTTTAATGCCTTTAAAAATAATCAGACAATGATGAAACAACAAAGCAAAAGTGGATTATTAAACTATGAGTTGCAATAGTTATTATATAGGTTTCATGTTTCAAATGAGCACAGTTTCATATGCTTTGAGCGTGATTCTTTATTCCCTACAATTCCCTTAAATTTCCATCTTCAACCCATATATCTTAAAGAATTTATATTTTTTTTTATGAACATTTTCGTAGATTAAACAGTGCAGTAGTGCAGTACAGAACTACGCATGGATTCTGCATGATAATCCTGATATGAATGCAGATTTTTCAATGTTATCAATACTTAATATGACAAAGGACAAATATCTGATCTTGGTGCCCTAAATACAATTTCCTGAGTTCTTACTTAATGTGTGCCCAATACTATTATAGTGCATGTCATTCCAGATTGACATTCAAGGATTGCTTACCATAACATTTTACATGTGCAACACCAAATTGATTTTATTCTTTTTTTTTACTGTTATTAAGAACATTTAGAAGTGCCTCAGAAAGTAGGCATATTGAGTCATTGACTATACAAATACTATATTCACTACATAAATAAACCATATGGAAAATTATAAAGAATTCACTTATTCTGTCTGGCCTGATAAAAAAAATAACCATTTTCATCTATTCAAAGGCTGCTAACTATTATAAAAGAATTAGATATGGACTTAGTAATAAGTTGCACCTTTTGGAAGGAAGAAAAGGAAATTTTGAGGTAAATTAACATGAACTTCAGGATCTAGAAGATACAGACAGTAGCATATGATTGAATACTCAAGAGGATTTTAATCCAGGGATTAAAAATCTAACTCAGGTGTTAAGTATGGAATCAAGATGTGTATGAAAGCATGCATGGCAGCAAAAGAGTGATAGGATTGTACCTTGATTAGATCTCAAAATTTGAGAGTTTAATTTGCATGTCTGAAGCCCCAATTGGGAGATGAGCTGCAGGTGTACGTCCAGCTGCAGGTTGGCAGCTCCCTCTTGGAGCTAATGGCTGGAAGTTGAGCTGTAGAGGACAGCAGTACGTCTGCAGGAAGAATAGAAGCAGAATCTGCTCTTAAAGAAATTTTAGAGATGGAAGAAAGGGTCTGGGCGTTTCTTTTCGGCAGGGAGGAAACGAGATGTCTAAAAAGAAGTTTTGGGTGTCTTTATATAGGAGATGAGAATGGGTTAAGTGTGGCCACGTGGAATTTTTTTGGGGTCCAAGTGGAGAGGATTGGAATTAGGTGGCTGCCGCCCATTCATATTACTGTAGAACATTTTAGATTTTTTTTTTAAAAAAAAAACTTTCTTTACTATGAAAACTTAAAGTTGACCGAATTCATTCCTCAAGCATCGGATTTCGGCGCACAATAGCTTGATTTGATCGTCTCTGGACGATGATCAATATGAGTATAATATTGATATACTTTCGGTCGAGTTTCGAATACCCGAAATTTTCGGATACGGTTTTTGTTTAAGATTAAATTTTGTGATTTAAAAATACCAAACGACCTCTGATTGACGAACGGTCAATTCCGTTGGTCTTGTATCGTCGAATCGGATCTCATGACGGTCTCAGTTTGTTTCGCGGTTTCCGAATTTGCGTCGCGGCTTTTCACGGCGCGCGTTACAAGGTGACCGATTTTTGGTCGATTTCGCCCGAACGACTTTTGATTCATGATCAATTGGTCGTTTTAGGTTGTTTAGTATTGACCGACAACGTTTTTGGGTTTATTGGACCCAAAATCGGACGAGTTCGGGTTTACGCGAATTCTCGGATGTTACAATATGCTTTATCCGTTCATGAAATACAATATTATTGGTAATAAATAGAGTTGCTTAATTATCACAAAAAAGCTGCATGTGAAGAGAAACTTCAACAACAAGATCAATCAACACAGATTTAATCCACATCATCTTTGCTCTTCCCTGTGCCATGGCCCTGTACTCGCTAGATCTAGCAACCACTGTCCGCTTCTTGCTTTTCCATGATACGAGCGAGTTCCTAATAAAAACAGCAAAGCCAGAAGTAGACTTCCTGTCTCTAGGGCAACCTGCATAATCTGCATCTGCACAAGCTGTCACCTCAAGAGATATATCTCTGTTGAATATAAGACCAGAACCATGTGAAGTCTTCAAATATCTCAATATCATATGGACTGCATCTAGGGATGAGCATTGGGCCGGGCCGGCCCAGCCCAGCCCGAAGCCCGACCCGAAAAGCCCGGCCCAACCCAAGCCCAAGTGAACATTGGGCCGGGCTTGGGCCCAAGATATCGACCCATTTTTTTATTGGGCCGGGCTTGAGCTTCCCTCGACCCAGCCCGGCCCAGCCCGAAGCCCGGCCCGAATAGGGCCCGATGTCATGGCCCGAATAGGCTTGATGTTTTGGCCCGAATAGGCCCATTATCCGACCCAAATAGGGCCCGATGCCGTGACCTGAATATATGACCTGAAGATTGATTAGGTCAACCGTCACCCCAAAATTAAAATCCAGCACTGCGCAACCCCCCCCCTACCCCTTCGTACACCCCCTCCCTTTCCTTTCGTTCCCAACTGTCGGTCTTCTCGGAAACCCTAAATCACCCCCTTGCGAGTTGCGGGCCTGCGGCTGTGCTCAATCGATCGTAGCTCCACCACAACTTTGTCGGCCACCTGCCGTGAGTCCGCGACTGCGAATCACACCCCCTGTGTCCGATCTCTCCACGTTGCAGAACCCAAGGTATGAGCCTTGAGCATTGAGAGGTTATTTTTTGTTTTACTTTTTTATCCCTTGCACCAAACCTAAATGCACGTTTGTTATAATTATATTATCAGTTTTATCTTTTACCAATGCCTTAGAAATCTGAGATACCAGAAATTTAAGATACCAAGTTAATCCAATCTTCTGGTTGATCGATGCCATCGTGGTTGAGGCATTAGTGGTTAATTGGTGGCGCTCATCAAAAGTTTTTGCCTTGTTGAAAGCATCTATGACAGGGACAAAACCCTTGTCTAGCATAGTGCTCATCACTTCCTCCGCTTTCCTCACAGCAGAATATGATGAGGGCTTCTACGCAACCTGTAGGAAACCTAGGAGGTTAATCAATAGGTTAACAACGACTGGTAAATAAACATCGCATGACAACATCAAACCATGATATATGAATAAAACAAGTGCACTAGTGCTGTTGTTGTTGCTACTGCACTTCCAAAGACAGACCGCACCACAGAGATATGTGCTCCTCTCTTTTATAGTTTTCACACTCCAAATTAAAATACCCAGAACAAATTTACTCAAGAGTTTTTGCTTTGTGTAGTTGAGGAGGTAGAAGAGGCTTTAGGGTTCTAACTTAGTACAATTAGGGACAAACTTAGTACAACAGTACTCCATGTGCTCAAAATATAACCTAATTAAGGTATTAGTATACTGCAGAATTTAGTAATAGACCTAAATGATCGACAACATGACTCCATTTACCCTCTCAATTGGAGCTATAAAACCCCTTGATCATCTTCATTTTAATCCGTCCAACGGGAGCACTTCATGACCATAATATTTTCGAGATTATCTTGATAACTTTTTAGTATCATTATAATTTTTAATAATTCACAAACATTCAGACGTGATGTCCATAATTCTAGAATTCTTGTAGCTCTATCTATTGTAAAAGATCTTTAAATATTGTGGACGATTCTTCAAAAACAGCTATGCATTTTTTACTTTTTACTTGTCATTGATTTTAGGGATTTTTACCCGGCAGACCCCATAATCTTTTACAATTACCTCTACGACCTTTGAAACATCGTAATTCCTCCCTCGACCTCGTAAACTTGCTCCGTCTTACCCAGCAAAACCTACCGTCAATTTTAATTATATTTGAGTCAATTACATGGGTTAATCTTTGAGTTAACCTAACCAATATACCAACGAACGATTAGGATTAGACGAAATAAATAAAAAGAAAACCACTGAGATTTACCATCGAAAGGTTAGGGAGCGGCAACGGTGCGGGGGGTGGGGGGTCTGGGGGCGCAGGGAGGACTCTATCGGCGGCGGCGGCGGGAGGGGGAGCAGGGAGCGGCGGCGGCGGCGGGAGGGGGGAGCAGGGAGCGGCGGCGGCGCGGGGGAGAGCAGGGAGCGGCGGCGGCGTGGGGGGTCTACATCGGGCTGGGGGGAGGCCTTCGTCTGGGCAGGGGGCGCGGGGAGGGGGGTGGCGGGGCGGCGGTGGGCTTCCTCTGGGCGGGGGTGCGTTGACCCCTAATAAGCAACAGCAGTGCAGAGCGACAAGCATATCCCCAAGCACCTGCAGCCATCTCCCTCCGCCCTTTCACCATCTCCGACCTCGACGCGGCCATGACGTGGCTCACCGACGATCGTGTTGGTCGCAACATGCGGTGGGACACCTGCAAGAATCGTGACGAGGTCCTGTCTTTCCTGACGACCGTCATCCTCCCCCACCCGTAATGCTGAGCAATCTGCGTGGGCGACGGGGGCCCCGTATGATTCATCTACAACCAGGGGCTCTCGGACTCCATCGGCCGGGGGTGGGGAGGGGGGGTCTATCGGCGGTTGGGGGGGGGGGTTGAACAGGGGACCTGGGCGATTAGTAGCGGCGAGCGGTCGACGAGTTGAACAGGGGTCCTGGGAGTATCGACGACTTCGATGGCGGAAGATGTGTTTTAGGTGCTGCAGAGCTGTTGCATGAGCGCGATCTCTGCGGGGAATGTGAATTCTGTTCTAGCATTGCTCGGCGGTCTGGGTAATTTGTTAGGGAATGAGTATCTGCAAGCATTGCAGCAGAAGATGCGGGAGCCAAACTTGGGGGCAAAGCTGTTCTTGGGAGGTGTTGCTGTGCAGGGGAGGAGGGAAGGAGCTGGGACGTCCGGGGGTAGAGCAGGGATGGAGGAGCTGTTCGCGAGGCTCCTCGACGGTGGCCGTGGCGAGGCTCAAAGCTTGGCGCTGGCGGGGGGCAGCACAGGGGGATCAGCTCCTATGGCATGATGGAGTGGCACTCAATGTAAATTTGATAAATAAAATGGGTATAATATAAAAGAACATAACGGAATTCGGTTAATTTTAACGGGTAAATGAACGGGGATTAACTACAGGGTCTGTAAGGTAAGGGTTAGCAAGTTTACGAGGTTAGGGGAGGAATTACGATGTTTCAAAGTTCGTAGAGGTATTTATAAAAGATTATAGGGTCTGCGGGGTAAAAATCCCTTGATTTTATATAATATAAACATGAGTCCATATATACGTTCAGTTTTAGTAATCACCTACTATTAAATTTCATAAACAGAAAATTCATGCTAGTATCTCAAGATATGTTCATATGGGCCAGCCCGGCCCATAAGAATTGGGTCGGGCTTGGGCTTGGGCCGACTAAATAAAAAAATACGAGCCTTAGGCCCGGCCCAAGGCCCGATTTGTTAGATGGGCTTGGGCCCTTTAGGGCCCGGCCCACGCTCATCCCTAACTGCATCTGTATGAACCTTCTAGGACTGCTTCATGAACTTGCTAACCTTTCTTACAACAAAAGATATATTCGGTCTTATGATAGTGGCATATAGGAGCTTCCCAACAAGCTCCCTATATCTCCTCCTTGTACCTCCTCAATGTCATCATTATACATTCTCATATTCAGATCCATAGGGGTAGTAGCATGCTTGCACCCTGTCATACTTGTCGCTAAAAGAAGATCCGTCACGAACTTCTTCTGGGTCATTACAAGACCACGCTGATTTCTGACGAATTCTAATCGAAGGAAGTATCGAAGATTGCCAAGATCCTTAGTCACAAACTGTTGATCTAAGTACTCATCATCCAATGTGACAATAATATCATCAACATAGACAAGAATAGCAACAATATCCCTCTGTATCCTGTGAACAAAAACCGAGTGGTCCGCAGTAGACCGCACAAACCCATGTTGCTCTATCAACTCCGATAGCTTATGGTACCAAGCTCTCGGACTCCGCTTCAAGACGTAAATCACCTTATGGAGCCTATATACCTCCTGAGACTCCCCTCAATAGCAAACCGTGGTAGTTGTTTCATATATACCTCCTCCTGTAGATCACCATATAAAAATGCATTCTTCTCATCAAGTTGGTAAAGAGGCTAGTCCCGTGAAACAAAAACTGATACAAGAATGCGAAATGTAGTGTCTGGCCACTGGAGAGAAGGTATCCTGATAGTCCACCCCATAAGTTTGGGTGAACCCACGTACTGCAAGCCTTGCCTTGTAGCGATCCACAATGCCATATGCTCGTTACTTCACCGTAACGATTTGCATCCCAGAACAGAGGCACCTGGAGGAGCAGTAACAATGCTCCATGTACCACACGACTACAAAGCGACCATCTCCTCCTCCATGGCAAGTCACCACCTACTGTCATGTATGGACTCCTGATATGTTCGTGGGATTGTAACAACAGAGAGTCCCACAACAAACCTCTTGTACTCCTCTGATAGATGGTCCAATGAAACATGCGCGGCTAGGGGATAAGTGGCACATTGACGACGTGGCTTCCTCAAGGCAATAGGCACATCCACGTCATCAGCCTCTCTATTCTCTAGTATCAAGCCATCTTGTGCCGTATCCTATGGAACATTCAAATATCTAGTGCCATCAGTAGAAACAATGTGCTCATTACATACTTGAGGCGTGCTAGATGGGGAAGGTGCATAAGTAGAGGGGCGAGTAGAAGACTTACAGATGTAAACCCATGGCCTCAAATTTCAGCGAAATTCGGTCGAATTTCTGTCGAATATCGGTATACAGTCGAAATCGAAATTTGACCGAAATGACCGAAATGACCGAAATATGGAGGCCCTAGTACAAAAATTGACCGAAATGATCGAAATTCCGGTCGAAATTCCACCGAAATTCCATCGAAATTCTATTTTAGTTGATAGCGATATGGTGGCCGAAACCGACATTTAGGGCATTGTGTAAACCGTTATAGGAACTTGATGAGAGGAAGGTCGTCTTGCTGTAGACATGTCAATCCACAAGGTGGACTAACAACCGTCGAAACGACCTCAGACAAAATCCCGCTCCATCAACAATCAACCCACAAATCTAAGTCAGTCAATGAATATCAGAACATGAGTTAAAATTTATTATTCTCTACAACTACGTGTATATCAAGCAAGTACGCAGAGGTTGAACAACGGAGAGCAAATATGGTAGCCTATAGTTATTTGAACGGGGTGTTTATATACAACCATGTCATTTATCATGTATATACATATATCTTTTTGTGGATTTTTAATTTATATATATATATATATATTATTTTTGTTTTATATTTTTATATTTTGTTTTTAATTTTATATTTTCATATTTTATTTTTATATTTTGAGATTTTTATATTCCTTTTTTCATTATATATATAAGATATATAAGGTTATATAAACTGTATAGTGTAATATAATGATAAATACTAATAAAAATGAAGTAAATACAAAATTAGATTGTTTTAAGATTTTATATATATTTATAATGTTTTTATATTTCTTTTGGATTTCTTCTAATTTTTATGTATTTTTAAAGGCAAAAATATCCCAAATCAGGGATTGAATAAATATCTGAAATTGATTTGAATTTTAAAAATGGTAAGGTTCAAAATTATCCAAATTAATTTTAATATATAGATAATTATAAAAAGAAAATTAAGAAAAAGAAAAAACGTATTTTTGTATTTTTTTATGATTTTTAGATTTTTTATAAAATATTTTAGGGGTTTTCAATTTGTAGGATCTTTTGTAATTTTTAGTGATTTTTGGTTTGTAGTTAAAGTATAATAAAATAGAAAATATATTTTTTGGGGGGTTTTATACACATTTTTATATTTTTTTTGGTATTTTATAAGCTAGACAGGGACTGTGTGCTCAAAATAATTTTTAAAAAATATCAAAAGGTCTAAAATTGCAAATAAAAATCATGGTGTAAAACTTCAAGCAATCAGGACCATACACCTATTTTTTCATGAATTTTGGAGCATAATATATATTATAATTAAATCTATCAAACATACAAAAATAGAACTGCTGGTAGGGGCATACATGTAAATAAGGTGAACACCAAGGGCTTCTGTGCAATTTAACCAAAAATATACAACTTGGTTTGAATTTTTCTGGACCAAAAATAAATACAAAACTTTCCAGGGGTATAGCTGCAAAATGGTCACCTCACGTGGGACGACACATGAGGTGACCTGGCATGGACTTATATATGATATCCAGGAAATCGAAGGGCCTACATGCAATTTCTCCATTTTATTTTAACTAAATATTTTATTTACAGGATGAAATAATAAATAAAAAGAGAGCGGGACATAGTTCTGCAAATTACACCTTTATGCGCACGATCGAATGACTCCCCCTCCATCATTAATTGACATGGCAGCATCAGAGTGGGCGATACCCTTTCGCATGCGATGACTGTGATTAGATCGCGGGACGCGATTTGACAGCCAGGGCTTAAATGATCAGACACCTCCTGTAGCGTGGGAAGAATAGGCACGATCGAACGGTCCTGCATGGCCCTGGAAGAACTGGGAAGAAGGCCTCCCCTGGGCTCGCTCGATCGCCTTTTGCTGGATGCTCCGACCTCCTTCTGACACGTTGAGATGTTCTACATGATCTTGCACACGCCGTGGACTTGCTTGACACCTCGAAAAGCTCCGGAGCTCGCCGGAGGAGGTCTGGAGGACGAGGTTACCTGGAAGTGCTTGGGAACCTCAAAACTGCCCCATATGAGACCCTTCGCGACGGTCCCTGCGTCAATAAACTCGTGGATCGAGGGCAAAGTGCCTTGACTTTGTTAGGCGTGGAATGGATAGCAGATGAAGCGAAGGCGATGGTGCTTTGGCAAGGGTGGCGGAGCGAGCAACGTTACACAGATCTGGAGGAGATCTGGGTATGTGAAGCACGTAGGGTGATCATAAGGCATTGAGGAACGAAATGAGGGTGGAAGGTATGGCAGATAACATGCGATACACGATGAGGACGTTCGTCGGAGTGGAGCTCTAACGAACTACGAGTCGAGTGATTACTATCAAAACTACGGTGAAAGTAAATTCGGAAATGAAAAGCTGAAGAGAAATCTAGCTAAAGGTGGAGAAATACATAGCTCATATACCTGCGGTGGTCGACAGGGAGTAGGGTGTGCCGGAGCACTGCCTGGGTGCACCTCCGTCCTCCTGGAGCTAATCCGGACTGCAAAAACACTCCTCCTATCATGAGGAAGCTCCCTTGTCCAAGAAATCGAGCTCATAGACTCGGAACAATAACCAAAGAGCAAGAGAGAGACAAAGGTGCTTATTTATAAACATGTTAGGGCACCCTTATTAAAGGACAGATTAACGGGCATCGACGCTATGTACAACAAATCCAAATGTCCGGCGTGGATCAGAAAATGTCAGGGAACAAATCTTATGAAGGGATCGAGAGAGATGGAGCGACGGAGCGGAGGAAAAATGGTGAGAAATTGGGTCACTCGAGGCTCTGACACGAGTCAGAGCGCCTGGGGAGGGAGTTGACCAGGGGTCAATGGTCGAAGGGCTCCGATTGGTCCACCTAGCCTTACTACATGACAAAGTTGCCTCTTTATTTGAAAATAATTATTTATAAATAGTAATTGATTTTATTAATTTTTTTATAAAAATAAAAAATGTTTATTATTTTATGTAGAATTTTGTGATGATTTTTATTTATTTTTTGATGTTATTTATTAGTAGTTAATTTTTAAGGGTTTATTTATTGGTATATTTACCTATGTTTTGACCTTTATATTTCTTATTTTCTACATTTTATTTTATTATTTTATTCTCTTATTTTCTATATTTATAACTTATTTTTATGTACACAAATATACTTTTATTTTATTTTTTTGATGTTATTTGTATGTTCAAATAATTAGGTATATAATTCATATAGGTATAGTAATAGGTATTTTACATATGTATTTCATGGTTTTATTCTAGTTTAAACACATTATAAATTATATTTGCAAAATTCTAAAAATATAAAATAATAAAAATAATGAATGATAAATAAAATGAATATTTTAATCAGGTATAATGAACAATAAGGGCCCAAAATCCAACTTTCACACCTTAGCTCCAACAATTATAAATCCACCTTCATTAAAGATCTTATGAAAAGTTATATAAGATTAAATGATTTGGCTATATTTTGAGCTTTTATTTGGGAGATATGGGCCTGTGAAGTTTGATTCACGGCTTTTTATTTTGAGTATAAAAAGTACACTGTATATTATTTTTATACAAACCAATTTTGTATTTTTTTATACATTATTATATACAACTTTCATGTACAAAGCTTCTCCATTTGATGCATAAATAATAAAGAATAAAATGGGTGTCAAAAATGACTTATTGATGAAATAAAAGAATGGGATTTTATTGTATTTTGGCCCCGATCTCCCCCTACTTTATTCCTTGTCGACCAACTCATTTCTTGACTTGGTCTCGGGGTTTATAGTCATAAAATATCTATGATATTTTATTCTTTTTCTTTTCTTTCCTTTATTCTATAATTTTAGCATTAAAAACAATATATTATATACAATAAATGTAATAAATGATGAATACTAATATGTACAAAATGAAGTTATTTACATGTAGGGGTTTTAAGGCCAAAATGATAGAATAAAGGTGACGAAATGGAGATTCATCACCTCCCTATACTTGCCTTTGCTAGTCTCTAGCAAACACTTATGCTATAAGTGCAAAAAGAATTCAAAGAAAAGAAAAAGAAAGATTGGATAGAATTGATTTTGAATATCAAACTTATCTTCACAAAATCAAAGTTTGGAGCTTCAATCAGACCTTGGTATGAGAATATGTGTGGATTGGGAACCAAATTTAGAACACAACAACTCTTGAAAGTCACAGGACTCGGTTCAAATCACCTCAATAGCCAGGTCATAACTAGCCTACATCATACGCAAACCCTTATGACTATGAAGCTAACTTGTACGCTGTAAGTGATAGTGGCTCGCCCCAACTGAAATGACAAAAAAACTGACTTTTCTAGAATGACAACCCAATGATTCTCCAATCCAGTAACTCTTTCCTCGAGGAGCGGGGTATTCCCTTCTAAGTTCAAGTGCATCCGACTTAAGAGGAGGGGGTGAAGAGAAGAATGGATGGTAGTCAGTGTAGCTACTTATCTTTGGATGCATGACCAGTGTAGTCAAGTCATCCAACTGCAGGTTCACATGGTATAATTTTGGAACTCAAGCTTGCTTATTGACTATACAACATATTTACACTCCGTTGGGTTTTTTTTCAATCAAGCCTGTCCAATTTTTTGGAGTTTTTTTAAATACTATATGTAATAGCATTTACATAAGGAGTTTTTTCTCTTGAGCCAGAAGACTATCCCTCTTTTGAAGCATTATTGCAATCCATACTCTCCTGTCGTTAGACGTCGACACCACTGGACGAGTTGGGGTGCACTTCCCTCCTTAGAGGAGGTTCAATGTTTCCACTCGTGTGCGTCTCGAACCAGCAAATCTAATCCCCTCACCACTCCAACTGAGTTGAGCCAAGCGAAAGGTGCAAGTGCCCAGGTTAGGTCATGGGCGACAAGAGGCATGCGTGTCTCGAAAAGTTCTAATTAGTCAGTTCAGGTGACTTGAACCCAACCCTGAGTCTCAAAGAATGAAGTCTCAATAGACATGAAGTACCTTAAGCCTACTTCCCATAAGATTCCGATGAAGTTAGGTGCAATAAGGTTTAACCAAGCTCCAATCTTCGACTTTGACTAGTTCAATCATCAAGCTCAATGCAAATACTATGCAAATGATATGTACAATGCAGATGTAATTTTTCAAAAAGAATTTGAAAATAAAAAGACTTTTGGCACAAAAATAGAAGATATGTACAACTATTTACACGGGCTAGCTTCTTTTTATTTACAAGACTTTAAGAGTTTGAAGAATTCACAGGTTAAAACTGTTATTGATAAGTGTATATGATAACTGCTTAAAGAATTATATTTTATATGTATATATGCATTTTACTAATTTTATATGATGCATGTATTTCTCAAATTTATTTGAAAATAATTTTGAAAACTATAGTACAAAATAGTTTTTGCAAATATTTACAAACATTTGAAAGTCATTTTGCAAAGATTTTTCAAACAACATGTATATCTATTTTTTGACAATATTTTTACAACCATTTTCAAAATCATTTGCAAATAGGTTTTCAAAAACTTTTTATTTCACAAAAGAAGAGAATTTTACAAATAAAGCATTTTACAAAGGTTGAAAACATTTTACAACGGTTGAAAACATTTTACAAAAAGTTTTCCAAACGTGTCAAATCATTTTTCAAATTATTTTGCAGAAATATTTTTAACCTGATTTATTAATCAGTATATACAAAAAGAATTTGAGAAATCTTATGCATCTTTCTATTATGTGATTTTAATGAATTTATTGGTATACTATTTTGTACAATATTTTTAGCCATGCTTATTGAAAATACAAAAGTACAAGTTATGGCTAAATTATATACGTAGTATATACGACCCCCTATAGTTAGCTTGAGCTATGTTCGCATAGATCGAAGAGAAAAGGAGAAGACATAACTCGTACTAAGTATAGAAAAGCCTAGAAATAACGAATGAAGGAATGAATGAACAAGAAGTTGACCATCCTCCCTATACGAGGGTGCCTTTCATCCGCTGACAATCAGTGCATCGTTTGACAAATGTTGCATCCTTATATATTGTGGGTCACCAAGGGCCACACTGTAAGACTTTTGACGCACTTCTCTCTTCATAGTAGTGTCCACCAGATTCAAGCGAGTGACAATGCTCGAGGACACTATGCTGCTCCGCCTGAGGGATGCACTTACGCTAAATACAATCTGCCCCTTCCATAAATAAGAGAGGATCTTCCCATTGGTAGAAATGGATCATGATAAGCGTTTGTCCTTCTATATGTTCGTCTATTCTTGTGGAACTACTCCTGAGATGAGGTAGTTGACAATAGCAGCATATCAAGGGAGTGAATCCACTACCAGAATTGATTCATCAGGAAATGTGTCTGTAATGGGTGCACTGCTCAGTGGAGGATCTTTGGGTTCTATTCTGGAGAGGTGGTCTGCTACCGCGTTCTGAATTTCACGCTTGTCTCTAATTTTCAAATCAAACTCCTGGAGGAGAATGATGCATCTAATCAGTCTAGGCTTGGCATCCTTCTTCCATTGTATCAGATAACAGAGTGGTCAGTGTAGACAACGACTTTCGATCCAAGGAGATAAGATCTGAACTTCTTGAGGGCGGATACCACAACTAATTCTTTCTCTGTCATAGTGTACTTTCTTTGAGTTTCATCTAATATTTTACTGGCATAATGAATGGCATAGGGCGTCTTGTCTTTCCTCTGTCCTAGAACAACCCCAACTGCAAAATCTGACGCATATGTCATGATCTCAAAAGGAAGCGACCAATCCGGCAGTTGTCAACAATTGGCTACTGATTTGGAAACATACTTAGACATACTAAATACATTTTATTATCTAAAAAATTTGTCAAAAATAGTGCATAAACAATAATTTTTCATCTTAGCGATAAACAATTTGAAACATGCATCTTATGCAAAACTATGAGTCCTTGCGCAACAATTATACAAAACCTCGTTACCAAGGATTTTGGATCACATCCAAGACATTTGAACAACTCTATGAAACCATTTGAAGGCTAGGGATTATGCCAGGGGTTTTGGATCACAACCAAGGGTTTTGGATCACATCACGGAAGCGTGTAGATTTCATCAAATACGATTTAGATCAACTAGTCACACTAGTTGCCAGGGGCAATGGAATTTATAAAAATTTAAATAGATGAAGCAAGATGATTCGAGAATACTTCTCAAATAATTTCATCAAGATCACAAAGGACTAATTAGGATTACCTCTTAGAGCATGTTTGCGATCGCTAATCTCTAAAGTAAGAGATTCTCCTGTCTCAAGTCTGATCCAGCGTAGAAGCACTTACAAGATCATAGATGACACGATTTTAAGCTCCCGCAATCTGAGTTGATGATGTGAGGTTGGGATATCCTTATTTTGTCTCACAAAATACATATCCTTCTTCACGATCAAGAAGCACCGAAGAAGGCGAAGATCCACGAATAGTTGATTAGGCAGTACACCGACATCACGACGACGGTGATGTGTCTCTCAACAAAATGTGGATGACCACTATATGAGAGGAGAGAGACTTTGGACGTGTGGTGGAGAAGAGAGAGGGAGATTGGTGGCTCTTGTAATTGTGTAGTATGATAAAAGGTTGGATCTACCCCTTACTTTTTCTATGAACTTGTTATCTATTAGTTAGATTACCAAGAATTTGCATTGGCATACTATATTTGACCCCTATTCTCTTGTTTGTCAGGCTATACTCACAGGTAGGGTGATTGGGTATGGTCGTGAACAAGGGGGTCTCTACAGTCTACTCCAGTCTCCTTATGCTAATGCATCTTCCATTCCCAACAGATCAATCTCTCTGTACATGTGGTATCTTCAGTTCAATCACCTTCCTTTGAAGAAGTTGTATAGAGTGATCCCTTAAATCTCATCTCAGTCTGCTTTTCAGTGCGAAACTTGCCATCTTAGGAAGCATCACCGCTCAGTTTTCTTGGTCGTTAGAGTCATACTAGCACTTCTTTATTTGAGTTAGATCATTATGATATTTAAGGTCCTAGACATCTCCTGATCACCAGGAGCACATGTTCTATCTAATTGCTATGGGTTTTATCTGAAAAACAAGTCTAATATTGGTTCTGTCATTCAAACTTTTATAGATGAAATGAACATTTTTTGCTACTATTATGTATGTTCGTTTTGACAATGTCTTGGAAATTTTTATCATACAACTCTCAATTCTTTAGATTCCATAGCATCATACATGATACATTAGACCTCCTATGGTTATCCTTCTCAACATAACAGTGTTGCTGAGCACAAACACCATGATCTTCTTGATGTTACCAGAACTCTTCTTGTTCGAAGTTGTACTCCCAACTCTTTCTAGGATGATGTTGTCCTCACTGCCAACTAACTACTTAGTTATGCATATGTCGTTCCCCGTCTTAGGGAAAACATTCTTTTTTCGATTAAGTTTCTAGATGTGGACATTTTCTAACACCGTATATCTCCAGTAGTTCTGTGACTTTTTTCATCACATGACTCTTGGTCTTGAGTCTTGACAAGCTCTCGCCTAGAGCTGTCAATGTGTTTTCCTGGGCAATTCCTGGAACCAAAAAGGGTACCGATGTTTTTATTCTGAAAGTAGTATCTCCTACTGGTGATAAGATGACCCCATTTGAGTCAGGTGAGGAGGTTTACATACCACCTCCCGTGCCTCCACCACCTCTACCTATGGTTCCTCCACCTCCTGTGTCTCCACTACTTCCTCATGCGGTTCCTCCACCACCTCTTCCTCTTGTGGTTCCTACTCTTATAGTTCCACCACCTCTTCCTATGTCTCAGATTTTGCCTAGATGCTAATTTGCATTATACCCCCTACTCTTGTGCATATCCCATCTTCCACCTCGCCCCAAGTAAATTCTGAGCACTTTATTTTTTCTGATGGCTCTTGTGATTTGTCTGTATAACACGAGACTTTACAGGTTGAGCATGTAACACCTCAGGAGGATCTTGACCAATCCAGTGCTCTTTTTAAGCGGAGGCATACATGTGCTATATATCCTCTTACTTCCCATATTACTTTGAAGTGTCTTTCAACGGATTTCAAGATATTTGTGGTGGATTTGTCAATCGTAGTGATCCCATAGGATGTGCAAAATAATTATTGGCATCTTGGTAGGAGATGGCTATACTCCAGTCATATGGCACATGGAGTTTGGTTACAACCCAAAAAGGGCATCTGTAGTTTGTTGCAAATGGATCTTTACAGTGAAGCGGATAACAGATGGTGGTTTTGATTGCTATGCTAGACTTGTGGCATGTGGGTTCACTCATACATATAGGGTGGACTATCAGGATATTATTTCCCCCTTGCGTGAAATTCTACACTCATTATCCTCCTTTATGTTGCAGTGATACGATACTGGTCATTTTCGCAGCTTGATGACAAGAATGCTTTCTTGTATGGAGACTTGTGGGAGGAGGCATATATGCAGCAACCACATGGATTTGCTACCGAGGGAGAGTGATAGAAGGCATGCATATTTTATAAAGCGATTTATGGCCATAAGCAGAGTCACGGAGCATGGTTCCAGAAGCTCTCGGACTTGATAGTAGGGCTCCACGAGATCGACTACGGATCACTCGCTCTTTGTACACATGACATAGAGATGTGTTTTTTGCATTCTTGTTTATGTTGATGGCATTAATGTTACAAGAGATTACTTAAAGGGCATCAATGAGGATTAGGCGTTCCTTGGATAGCATTCTGTCACCAAGGACTTATGCGAATTAGGATACTTCCTTAGGCTTGAGTTTGCCAGGACCAACAATGTTTGGTGATGATACTGAGGAAGTATGTTACAGATCTTTCAGAGAAAGGGATGGCAGACTGTAAACATGCCACTACTCCCATAGACCTCGACATGAAGCTCTATGATAATGATATAGATGCGGTGGAAAAGAGGAGGTATACAGGAGCTTGTTGGGAAGTTCCTCTACGTGACTATTTTACCAAGTCAGATATCTCCTTTTCAGGTAGTTTTTGGAGCAGTCCGATAGGCTCACATGGATGTTGGTCGCATGATCATAAGTTAATTGAAGTTTTCTCCACGTACAAGGTTTTTTTTTGCAGAGGGACTTTTCTTTCCATCACAACATGTGTTGATGTTGACTATGTGGATGTCCTAAAGATAGGAAGTCTACATCTGGTTTTTCTTTTTTCATAGGGAGTTCTTTAGTCTCATTGAGAAGACACAACAACAACAACAAAGCCTTTCCCCACAATTAAGTAGGGTCGGCTACAACAATGTGATACTAGATGTAGCATGAAGTCATAATACAAAGCAAATCCATGTGATAGGGAGTTCTTTAGTCTCATTGAGAAGCAAGAAGAAAAATGTGATACTAGATGTAGCATGAAGTCATAATACAAAGCTATGGCATATAGGAGCACTTAGATACTGTAAGTCATATTCATACTGACAGACTCAGTTGTTGACACGTACGCCTCTTCCCATGCAGTTGCTTTGTGAAAACCAGGTTGTTCTTTTATTGTCAACAATCTCGCTTTCCTGGTAGGACTAAACACATTGAAGTAGATTGTCATTACACTCAAGATATGATAGACAAGTGATTTACCTTTATTTCTCATGTCATGTCAGGGGAGCAAACAACATATGTGTTCACCAAGGCCCTTGCCAAGGAATCGTTCCAAAGATGTTGTTATAGGTTGAGCATGATTGACATCTATGCTCCATCTCGAGGGAGCATGTTGAGAATTATTTTGTATTTTCTTATTTATGTTGTCTTTATTTTGTAGTATACCGTCTAGAACTCTCCTCTTTATAGAAGAGAGCTATATGGCTCTTAGAATAATCCAAGCATTATTTCCTTTCCACAGTTTCTTATATCAGGTGAGGGATGTCCAAACCACTATGACTCCATCTTTCAATACTTGATTTGCGAACGAAAGAGTTTCCACCTTGAAAAAAATGGATAGCTTGAGACATGACTCTAGTTCCAAGAGGATTGGGATATGCTTAGAAAAATATCCTAGGAAGTATGTTCAAAGACATGCATGAGCAACATGTCCGATGATTCACTGCTAAATGTGTTATAATATGTAAGTTTTAACAATAAAGGCCAAAGTATTAATTTCGCTATAATTGTTTATCCGCGGTACTGACATTATTACAGAAACTTAGCATATGATCGTGTGTGCATTAGTATTCTAAAGTTGATAAAGAAGTCAACATGCTATTTTGAGTGGATCACTTGAAGACTCATGTTTTCAAACAAAAGATAAATTCTTGATGAGGTATTCGTACCTTGAGGTATTCTCTGTGAAAGCTCTTCTTTGATAGGAGATGTATCCGTAGCTTGAGGTGTTCTTTGTGAAAGCCTTTCTTTTGTAAAACCCATATCCCCAAATATAGTACCACATCTAAAATTCACAAAATGTGTGTGTAGTTTATAAGTGATGGGGATTACTACTTGACAACTTGGGCTTAAGCATTTTGAGACTAACGGGTTCAATTAAGCTCGAACTCAATAAGTTGTCAGAACCAGTTTTCTTCGATAACGGACCGGGAATCTAAACCCGGGACGCTCCATCTTTGATAGGAGGTAATTTGTGAGAAGTTTACTTTTTTAAACGGTTTGGAATATAGTATTGGGAGAAAGACATAACCATTCCGTATGGTGCATTGATATAAATGGATCATTTTATCGTAGTGGTTTTGTTTGATTCATCATTTTTTCGGCAGAGCAAAGGGATTGGTTGGCCAAAGTCAATCCCTTTGAGATGTGCTTCCAGTGCCTGAAGCTTTATCCAGCCGGTTGCCATCTTGACGCTGAACCCCTTGTGGCCGTATTTATCTTGTTTTCTCGCTTTGTTGTACAGAGATTTCTTTAATTTTTATTCCATTAGTTGTTTGGATTGCAATCCTATAAGGTATTGTGACTTTTCAAGCACGATATCCTTGGATTTTGACTGCGGAATACCCTTTTTGTCTGAATACGGGTGCTGTCAGGGTCCTTTTTTTATGCATTCGATTTACGTACGGATTATTGCTGTTATTTGGCAGAAAGGTTTTGCCTGCAAACAAGAGTGTGGCCGGCACTTCTCTGGTCAAGTTGTCGAAAGAGGAGGAACAGAAATATCTTGGAAATTACACATGACACGGGGAACGAGGAAGAAGTCCAAAGCACATTCGGGTTGGGAAGCTGCTGCCTGCATCGTACAATCCATATCTTTATCTTTTCGCTTAAACTCTGTTTTGCTCTTTCGTGTGTATTTAATTACCCATTGCTCTTTCTTAGAGGAGACGATGCTACTACCTTCTGGAGGCTTTTCCTTGTAGAACGTATGTATGTATGTATATCGATATTATGATACCCGCTCAGATATGTTCTGATACGGCCATTCTTCGTATCCATATCGGTACGGATATAAATTTCAGATATTTTATTCGTGGCTATTTAGATACAACAGTTAAGATATTTATCGTGTGTGGAATTGTTAGCGATTATGAAATGACGTAAATGAATATCCACTTATATAAAATATATATACAATGTCTAATACCACAGTATTATCTAACATTTGTTGACGGGAGCCACAAGTTGAAGAGAAGGGTTATCCGGTTTTGATTTTGGTGGTGAAATTCTAGGCAAAGTACTATTATTTATCATGCTCCTAATCATTTTCATTAATATATAATTTGCCTTTCTGAAATACCATTTTGTTATGGTGTTCAGCACAAATTGATCAGGATGTTGACCTATCTCATTATGCCTTCAGAAATATTCATCATCTCAATCAGATCTCACAACTTTTATTTTCCTATGTAATTTCCTTTCAACCTCATTAATAAATGTCTTGAGTAATGAACATGACCAATATCTCAGGGAGCACAACACAAAACCCTTTCTTTTTTCAAGAAAGAATGAACATGACCGATGTATGAGGTGAATAATTACATTGGTCAGCGCCAGGATTATGTGCGATGGAAAATTTTTTTCCTACTGATTTCTTGTTTCCAGCAACTTCTGATTAGCACAGAGTAGAAAAATATATAATTAAATATTTGTTAGAAATTATGTACAACAAACTATCTTCCACCAAAAGATTATCTTTTACAAGTTTTGGCTACTTTACTTCTTACAACGGATTTTATGTGATGATGAAATCATCACAAGTCGAAGTTCTTTTGGTTACGAATCTAAAATGATCAGATCTTTGCAAATATATTTATTTTTAGATATTCTTAATATCCTTTTTTTCTGATGTTTAGTTCTTTTATTAATTTACAAATGATATTATCTTAAAGGAATGTACTTGTTCTGCGTAAATTAAAATGATATAATATATATTCTACCAACTTGAAAATAAAAGAAAATTGTTCGTTGTCATGACTTTCGACTAATTTGTGGTTACGAAAATTCCATTGCTATAAACTAGACATTCTAACTATTCTAAGAACATTTCAAGAGATTACATAGAGATTGATGGAAGACGAGCAACAAGCTGCGCCGCCAATCCTTTTTGGATGGCAAATCTAATTCTTCGAAATATAACATATATAGATTTGAGAACTATAACATTGCTATAGTTATCCTGGTCTGATAATACATTTTTAAGTGTATTTCTTAGCATCTTCGTATTTATAGAGTAAATGAAAAAATATAGCCGTAGATATGTATGAGATTGTGGTTGCATAAATCAATATTAAATATACACGATATTAATTACTGTAAATTTTGGATATACATTGAATAGTAATTTTCAGATCAATACCAATCATTAATAATACATCACATGTTAACATAACTGTAATTTTGTATTTTCATTCATATCCCACTTACAAATTGCGAGCAGGAATTGATCAAACATCATATTAGGGCAAAATCCGTCAAGAGCATGAGAATAAATCGATTGCAGTATACAAGATCATAACAAAATTAGAGAAGCACCGAAGCGCCCATGAAGGACTGCCTTTAAAGAGGATATCACCCCCCTAAAATATCGGTGCATAGGTATTGAAAATCCGCTCCAAGGATATGACAGCACACGATCTATATTCGCGCACACCTATGAGATTATCCTCGAAAGTACCTCATAAAACAACAACCGACAGAAGAAGGAAACTGTTGTGGTCACAATGGAATAACAGAGAGCAAGGAAGATATTTCTTGCATGAGAAGAAAACAAGTCCTGGGACGTCTATTTATTGCGCTTCTTTAAGATCAGTAACTGTCCATTCAAGGTTATCAAAACAAATCTCAAAACGGCAGACCAAAATCCACAACAAAAAGTATCGAGACCCGAATTGACTCTCCAGAGACAGAGACAAAGACAGAGGGGAACTCACACGCATGTGTTGTCCTCCATTCCCTCTCCCTACTATGTCTACAAGAGCTTAGGGTGTGAATCATATATCAGTCCACCAAAGTTTTAGCACTACTAGATGTAGTACTAAAACTCCACCAAAGCTCAGCTCTTTTTAAATTCGAGAATTCTTAACTTTCTCTACTCCACAATTTACTTCTTTCTTGAGCTCAAATTGATTCTCTAGTGTAGCTGCATAGCTTTACCAAGTTAAAACCTAATTACATTAACATTAATATAACAAATTTACCTTTATCTTTATTTTAACAATATGAGTTATTGTTGATGTTTTATCTGTTTTCGGCAAAATAATAATCATGTTCAGGAGTTTTTATTCATGACAAAATATATCTTAATTTGGTCCCTCAATATATGACAATCCTGGCTATGTATGTCCTTGTTTAATCCAGAAGTTTTGATAATGCATACTTACACGTTCCCTCGTGATATCTATGGGTCATAAGGGCATGTTTGGTAATTGAGTTGAGTTGGAGTAACCTTTTGTGAGTAGTTGTTGTTTGGATGGTTAGGATGATTGGAGAGAGTTGGAATGATAAATGTAATGTGATGTGACATTGATTATGTGTTATATTAACTTTTTAATGATTACAATATATTTTTATGTTAATTTTTCATTAAAACATGGTTAAAAATATTATAACAAAGAAAATGTATCGTCCATACATCTAATTCCAATACAGAAATGCAGGGGTAAAATAGGAGGTATGTCAGGTTACCCAAGGATAACCTAGTAACCAAACGCGACCTACGTATAGGAATAAGAAAATAACTTCTGAGTTGTTGTTGAATATGCACGCGTAAGTAGACAAACTAAACCTTCACAAGGTGTGTACACACCTAATTTGGCTCCTTGATACATATGAGGTGTCGTTGAATATGCATGCATATGGGCTCGTTTGGTTGCCAGGTTACCCTTGGGTAATGGCATACCCTAGTGCTCTATCTCTGTATTTCTGGGTTCGAATTAATTGTATAATCACTTAAAAAGTTAGTATAACACATAATTAATATCACATCACATCACATTTATCATTCTAACCCTCTTAACCATTACTCCAATCCTACCTAGTTATCAGACAGAGAGAAATTTCTCTTAAAAAAAGAAGAAGAAATGACAAATTCAAGCCACTTGCGAGCGGAACCTCTACGTACAGCTGAGTGTTGTAGTGTTGGGGAGCGCTTGATCACGATCCAATGGCACACATGGGTGTGTGGCTGTGGCTGGTACGCATCTCGTTCTTGATCGAGCGTCTCCCTGCTTGCTGTACAGCAGAGTTTGCGTTCCTGTAGTCATAACATAATTTTGATCACTACCAATGTGTAGCTTCACACATTCAAAGATTGGAATTTTTCGACGAGTTTTTTTCAGCAAAACACACCTCCAATTTGAATGTATTGAAAGTGCATGTTTTTCTAATCAAAAGTTATTATTAATTCTATGCATATAACATGGTCACCTTTGAATATGTACATAAAGAGTTATAGATATGGGATCAGTGTCAAGTAGGGGTGCAATGGATATGGATACATCTATAGATCTTCCACGATATCCGTTTTATATTGATTTTGATATTTGTTTTAAAATGGATATGGATGTAAATATCTTTTTAAAATCTACAAGCAAATATATGTATCCATATATCCATTTTCATATATAAATATAATTATATATTTATCTTTAACAACTATATATAACAATTTTAAAATAGTAGATATAATTCTTATGATATACGGACGTTTGGCGTATTTATATCATCTGCATTCTATTTAATACATGTGTATTTATGCTAATATATAGCACATTTCTAATATAATTTGTATGCCATCAATATCCATTTTGCATTAGTATCCATTTCGTAACGATGTAGTAACATAGTTTTCAAATACATCAATATGATGGATTTTCGAATTTACAAGCGGATATGGATACAAAGGAGACCCATCCACCTACCCTCTCAAATGGTATATCTCTTTGACATTATCCAACTACCTTCTCCATCCCTCCCATACAAGATTGTCCGCCATGTGCCAAACCCTAAGCAAGCACCGCTACTTCCCAACGAGGTCTAATTAACTAATGGAGGCCTTCCTCCTGTCCCTCCTGCTAGGCAGCACCACTCTCCTCTTCCTCCTCCTCCTCTTCAAAGGGAGGTCCCACCACCCTCCTTTCCTTCCATGCGTCAGGAGATGGTCCATCCTCGACAACCTCCTCCAGCCCGACCTCAAGCCCCACCACACCCTCGCCCGTACTTATGCCCATCTCTTTCGCCTCGGCCTCAGCCACGTGAACGTCGTCATGGTCGTGGATTCCATCACTGCCTCCCTTTTCCTCAAGACCCACATGCATATGTAAATGATAAAATAAATAAATAAAATTAAATGTGAATGAATGTGTTTTTGCTTGATTTGGAGCTCAATTTCCGATCTAAGATAGATGGATCCTATATTTATCACCTTGCCCTTTACCTTCCTCCTCCTCCCCCATCCACTCTATCCTCCACCTCCCCCCATTACCACCGACCTCTTCCTCCCCTCAGTCCATCCATCCCCAATCTCCTCCTCCACCCACCCCATCGCCCCCGAAGTACTCCTGTGTCCCACCCCACTGTCCGCAACCTTTTACGCCACCATGCCATCACCCTGGACCTCCCGACCTCCTTCTTCATTTGATAACAAGCACCACAGGGTTCCAGTGGGGTGCAACATCTCCTTGCTCTCCCCTGTTCATGAACTGAAGTGGAACTCTACTTGTGCTCCGTAGTTTGTGCTCAGGGAGAGGAGGACCAGCGACAAACTCTATGAATGCAATTCCACGGTTGTGCACATGATGAGGGAGTGGACTGTTCTAGGTCATGCCACCCTTTTTCGATCTCCTTCTCAGATTCAAGTCTAGAGCGAGGAGGCTACTACGATCATTCGAAGGATTCGATCCTGTTATTGATATCTTATTATATTTCAACTACTTTTATTACTTTATTAAAAATATAAAGGTGAATTTATTTTATATTTATTAATGCATGAACTTTATTTGATTAGCATAAATGAGCATGTGATTTATAGCATACGTTTTTTGCATGATAATTTATTAGTGATATTATATTACTATCATGTTTTCTAACGTCTTCACATGGATATGATTTATAGTCAATATATTAATAATGATATCATTAATATAATATTTAAATCTTTTATGTAACATTGTATGCATGTTATATGTTACACATTTTACTTTATAATAATAATGACGGATATTGTGCACATTATGAGAATATTGAATCCTCTTTATTATATTTTTAATACGTTATTTTATGAATGATTAATATTCAAATTGAATGGATGATTTAATTGGTTGTTTTGAATGTGTAAAGTTCTTTTATTGTGTATCTATATAAAGGGGCCTATAGCATTTGCTTTGAGAACACACAATACACAAGAATTATATCCCTCTTCTCCTCTTCTCTCATTTGAGTGAGTTTATTCCGAAGGAACGATCTATTGTTGCTCAATAGATCTCGATGTTGAGACGTGCAAGCACATTGAGATCTCGTCGTTCTATCCTGGAGAATAGTCGTACCAATACCGATTGTACCATCAGAATCTCCGTGGGGTACGAATCTATTCTTAAGGTCAGTGCATTTTGCACGCCTCGGCAAGTTGGTAATTCATCTCGTCTTCAAATTGTTATTGCATGAAATTCAGTACTGGTATTATCTAACCCTCCTTATATATTTTTATTTATATATTATAATTTTCCTACAATCTTAAGAATAGATTAGGAGGGTTCTTTATTTTTTATCCAAATATACTCTCTTATATCTAGTCGTGATTGAGCAACTTTTATGATTCAACATAATGTTGGTAAAAAAATATTGTCAGATTTTTTTGTAAGAGTTGAATGATGCGATTATATTCTTAAATACCTAGCCTAAAATATTCAAACGTGTGGGGGTGTGAACCAATATTATACTTATTGAGCTTTAGAAAAGAAAACAATCATTGCAAAGCTTTTGTATGTTTGATTATTAGACATGCTCTTAATATCATGTTGGTCACTATAATATTATGTGTTGATCTGTTGTGATTTAAAAGAAACGAAAAAAGGGATACTTAATTTTTAGTTTAACTTATCATTTTGATATCAATAACATAGGCGAAATAAATACCAACTTGAGAATAAATGTATCATAAAGAATAATTATATTTCTCCATCACAAGAGTATTGCAAAAACTTTTCTTCTTTTGAATGCAAGCAAGTTAGCATTCGTTTTACTGCATAATTTTTTAAGAAAAAATAAGAGTAAAAGTGATCGTATGTTTCAAACTATATATGCACAAATTATTTATTGTCTTATACATTAGACAATATGTTGCATATGTTGTTGAAAGTTATGCAGGTATACTCCAAATCTGGAAGAGAGCAATGAGATGCTCTGTTTTGAATGCTTTAATATCTCAAAGAAGATAGGTTATTGTTTAATGTTATATTAAGATCATACAGTTCTTGAAGGATATTATGGTGCAAATTCACTCCATTATTCAGATGAGTTCAAAATTACTATTGAGCATATTCTTATCCTGGAAGCGGAGCTATTTTTTGAAATTTATCTAGCAAGCATGCTTTGCTCGATATACATGAGCTTATTGTATTAGAGAATGCATGCACTCGTGATGTGCTTGAGAAACCTCTGGGCAGATCTTTCCATTTGGATGAAGCCAATGCCATCAATATTTTTACCGTGAAAGCCATGCTGCTAAAAATATTTTATAATATGAAAAAGCAAGCATATTCGTCTGAGAGACAATATTACGAGATATCTCATGGCATAATATCTATGTATTATGTAAAGTCAGAGTTAAATTTGGTTGATCCTCTGACTATATCACTAAGCAAAAAGCTTATGAAGAGTACATCGAGGGGAATGGGATTGTGTCCAAATCAATAGTCGAAGTGATGGAAATCCAACCTTCATGAACAGAGATTAGGGGAAGGAGGTTCATATGGGATAAACAATTTACTTGACGACTTAGAGGATACTATCAATTATTCTCTATTCCTATGGTGTACAATATGATAGTATCATAAGTGGTGAGGTTGAACATACACGTTCTTAATTGACATCATAGTCTAAATTGGGTGGTGTATAAAAACAGTATACAATTGATGATGATGATGATGATCCACCTATATGGGTGTGGAGTTGAGGTCGCTTCCTATGAGATTTTTGGGCAAAATCTCTAGAGCACTCATGAAAATCCAGGTAGACGTATGGTCGAAACTTGTCAACCCGCATGAGCAACATAGACAAAAAATATAATGTGAGATATGAGTCATTGGTTTCGCAAATAAAGGATTGGTTCATAGGAATTTTAATTCCACTAACCTTTAGAAACCACATTCATATTCTCTAAGTCTTGGTTCATAGCCGATAAGACACCAAGTCTAATGCGTTACATTTTTGAGTTCCTTCAAGTGTCGTCTTCGAGTTTCTCATCTATCTTTTTATATTTATTATCCTCAATTTCTTTTTTGAAACTGTGGGGGATGAAAAGAGATAGTTCAAAAAAAAGTATTTGAAATAGTGGGGGATTGTTGATATTTTATTATATTTCAAATACTTTTATTACTTTGTTAAAAACATAAAGGTGAATTTATTTTATATTTATTGGTGCATGAACTTTATTTGATTAGCATAAATGAGCATGTGATTTATAGCATATATTTTTTGCATGATAATTTATTAGTGATATTATATCACTATCATGTTTTATAACGTCTTTACATGGATATGATTTATAGTCAATATATTAATAATGATATCATTAATATAATATTTAAGTCTTTTATGTAACATTGCATGCATGTTGTATGTTACACATTTTACGTTATAATAATAATGATGGACGTTGTGCACATTATGAGAATATTGAATCCTCTTTATTATATTTTTAATACGTTATTTTATGAATGATTAATATTCAAATTGAATGGATGATTTAATTGGTTTTTTTGAATGTGTAACGTTCTTTTATTGTGTATCTATATAAAGGGGTCTATATTATTTGCTTTGAGAACACACAATACACAAGAATTATATCCCTCTTCTCCTCTTCTCTCATTTGAGTGAGTTTATTCCGAAGGAACGATCTATTGTTGCTAAATATATCTCGATGTTGGAGCGTGCACGGACATTGAGATCTCACCAATGTATCCTGGAGAGTAGTCTTACCAATACCGATTGCACCATCGGAATCTCCGTGGGTTACGAATCTATTCTTAAGGTCAGTGCATTTTGCACGCCTTGGTAAGTTGGTAATTCATCTCGTCATCAAATTGGTATTGCATGAAATTCGGTACTGGTATTATCTAACCCTCCTTATATATTTTTATTTATATATTACAATTTTCCTACACCTCTCTACCCATGTTGGCCAGGACCTAAATCAAATGAGTCCTTGCCCTTATTATTCTTATCTTTATTTCCACAGAAAGTGTAATACACATGAGAATCCAGTGTTGTCTCATGTGTCGTAGTTGGAGCTGGGAAGCAAATACACGACATAATAGCAATTAATATTTTAGAGAATGAGGCAGTATTTGAACTACGTATTAAAAATACTATTTGTTGCAAATTTATTTTTTGAGATTTTTAATCCAAATATTAGAAACTTGTTAAATTACATCTACAACCTTTTACACAATGTAATTACACCATCGACCTCGTAAATTATCCCAAGAACATCTATGAGTTTCAAACAGATTAACCGCGGGTTCATAAGGTAAGAGTTAGCAAGTTTACTGAGTCGAGGGAGGAACTGCATTTTTTCGAAGGTCGAGAAGGTAATTTATAAAGTTTATAGGACTCGTAAGGTAAAAATCCCTTATCTTTTATGTATTATTAACTTCAATTTATATAATAATTCTCATATGTTTTTTTTCACCTTAAATAGTAGTGCTTGTTTCTGAATATTCTACATCGATTAACATGAAAAAAAATTAATGAGATTGTCGTTCAGATGCGTCTTTCGAATCCAAATCTGTCCATTGACTTTTTCATATGATGCGTCTTGTGATATATGTATGCCTGCTAAAATTATTTTCGGATGCTTTTCATAATATGCATGCTTGATACATATGTTGTCCCGAAATTGATTCTTATTTTCGCCACAATACATGTATATGCGAATTTAATCTCAACATGAATCGACCAAGATGAAAACACACGTGTAGGAATTGAAACATGTTGACAAAGTTATGATAAATATGGCCATGGAGAATGAAAGCTAAGATGACGAAGGACAGACCAGTCGTCCTCCCTCCACTCCCTCTCCCTCCATATCAGGAGTCCACTCCTCGACCTCTTCCACCGATGATTCCCACTAATTAGCTCACACACCCTTCACCTCTCAATAATGCCAAACCCTAGACCCAAACTCATTGATTTCTTCCTCGATGCTTCCAACGATCCCAACAACAACACGCCGACCCCCTCTACCATCGCTCACGACACTACTGCCAAAGCCCATAATCTCCGCCGACAGATCTCCGACGCAATCCTACGCATCCTCCACATGAAGAAACTTTTGAAGAAGGCCACTAAAGAGGAAGCCAACTGCATCGTCCATGATGCAGCCAGAGCCGAAGAAAAAGAAGAACAAGAAGAAGAAAAGGAAGACTCAAGCACCGACAGTGATGACCTTTTCGAGCTCTGTGTGCTCCTCAATGAGAGGAATGAGGTCCATGACAAGGACGAGGAGGATATGGAGCTGAACGATGACGTGGTGCTCGACGCAATCGACGAGATGGAAGCAAAGGTGGAAGTGGTGAGATCTGTTTGGGCAACGGAAGATTGATGGTTGATTGAAGGTGGAAGTACAGACGATTGCCTTACGATTCTTTTCAAGAATCTCCATCAGACGAGATTCTTGATCTTAGGTCAGATTAGACGTGATAATGACCTGAAACATTTTGGGCTCTCCAACGAAGAATCATGATTTCATGCTTTGAGGCAATGGTTTAAGCTACGAGGGAGAAGGAACAGGGAGAGTTGGTTTGGCTAGGGCCTGGGTATAGTATCTTTGGTCGGTATGCGTAAGCTCATCCTGCTCTGGCTCTGAAGGATCTAGAGACTACTCATCTGATAGCTGACTCTACTGAACTATCTTGGTCTCCAGGTTGGTTGTGGGCTCGATAAAAGAAGTCTGAAGTGAAAAGAATTCGGCAATCAACATCTTCTGAATCTGACAGATGGGAGTCAGATCTATCTCATCGTGACACTGGCAATTGACACTCACTTCTGACTCGGAGGGATAAAAAATATCATCACAACATGTAAAAGTAACAGAATCATCTCCGTAAGACTTATCACTAATCAACTCCAAGATTGTGCTACCAATCTTCCATCATCTAATATATGAAACTTAGACTCTCATGAAGGTGTGATTAATGATCATGTACTATAATCAGCTCATACTGCTTCATCGTTTGTCTGTACAAAGTCACAGTCCTGAAGACTATCGGGGTCGTCATCATCATATGCTCGCTTTGACTCATCTGATATGGTTTTGAGATCTTGGATCGTCTCTATATGTATACTCTTGTCCTGGATGTGAAAGTACATCTTTATGATACCATAATCGGAAATGGACTTAGTTCTCTCCAGAAAAGGTCGTCTAATATGATCAGGGTATTTGCCACACATTTGGGTCTGTTTGGTTGCAGGGTTGGGCAGGGTTGGGTTGGCCCAGCCCGGGGTACCCCTCCTTCCAACCCTCCCAATACTCCTCACAGATTACTATTCACAGGGGTACCCCAACCCAACCAAACCATGTCCAACCCTGCAACCAAACAGACCCTTAGGGACCTCCATGTCCAACACGATAAAGTCTAGGGGAATCGCAAGCCCTGAATAGTGACGATAACGTCCTCGATTAATATTTTCGGCCTCTTGACCGATTTATCAGCAAACTACAAGACCGTCCTGCTTGGTCGAAGAAGTTCGAACTCGAACTTATTGAGTAAGGACGAAGGACTTAGATTAATTGTTGATCCTCTTCTAAGAGAATACAATCAAAAGTCTGATATAGAATCTCGCATCTGACATATGGTGCTCTTGTGTCTGATCTCGTGGGAGGGAGATGGTTCTCGATAGCGTGACATGTCTCCTTGATCAACACATTAATTTCAAAACAGTGATTGTACTGCCTTTTCTTTCTACATACTATAGTACGCTTTTTCAGACCTTTCTACAGAAGAGGTATTTGTGCATAGGCTTGCAAAAGTGGGAGATGGATAATGAATTTGTCTAGCATCTCTTTTGTCAAGTCGGTCATCTGATTCTTTTTGGTGTTTTCCTTTTTATCTCCTTTCTCCAAGCGGAGTGTTTGGGGAAAAGAATATGTACATCATCCTTATCAGTCTGTACTCTAGTTTTCCATCTCCAAGCTTAACCTGCAAACTATGTCCTTTCTCAAGACCCATAATGCATCTTCATTTCATGTCATGTGATTATTACAACTACTATCGACATATCAAATATCTTTAGACACTTCTTTAGTATTCATGCAAGAATAAAGTAATGGATTGGAATTCTCATCTTTTACAATATAATTAAACTCTTCTTTTTGAAACCAACAATCTCTTTGAGAATGATTTACAATCTTGTAATTTGTGCATTGGAATCTACAATTCTTAGATTCATGATTATCTTTCTTGCAAATGATGCAATAAGAAGAAGATTTTCTTGTACCTGGAGCTCTTTGATTATATCTGATGAATACCCATTCATCACTCTTTATTCTTTTATTTTAGCTACAAAACCTATGCAAAACACATGTATATTCATGTAAATAGCAATAATTACCATTCAGCATGCATTGTGTAAAAATGAATAATTAGCATGTTTTTGTGCATAAATAAAAGAATAAAGAAATAAAAGAAAAAGAGGGAGATATTTAGAATAAATATTGAGCGACCTAATCCCAAGGGAGGGCTCAGCATGGGCCTGACCGCAAAAAGAACCCAAGTAGAGGGAGATAGGGAAGCTCTTGTGTGTACATATACCTATATTTATAAATAAAAATATTTTCCTCTAAATAAAAATAAAAATGGGTGTATAATTATATGTATATATATGTAAATATAAAATTAAAATAAAAATGGGAAAAATAAAAGCAAAATAAAAAGAGATAAAATTCCGTCTTCATTGTCTATATACACCATGTACATAAAACCACTTATATATTTATTTTCCCTTATAAATGAATAAATCAAAATTCAATAAAAATATTTTCTCATCCCACATTTCATGGTGTAAATAAATAAAATAAAAACCATAAAAATAAAATAAAATAAAAATACATTATTATTCGAAATTTTATTCTATAAATAAATAAAATATAAAATTGGAACAAAATGTACAAAAATAAATAATTAATAATAAAAAATAAAAAATGTATATTGTATATACCTGCATATAATAATAATATTTAGTAAATATTTAAAATATTTTTAAAAAAAATAAATAAAAATCACTAAAAAATAGTTTGAAAATAAATAAACATTTTTTATGTTTGGAGTTTTTCGAAAATAGGTCATTTTCTATTTTTAAATGAATTTCTAAATAATAAGGGAATGGAATAATCTGATTGGTCCACGGGGGATGTTAACACCCGGCCAACTTCCCCCGCGGACCCTCTTCTCTCGCGGATCGTGACGCCTGACCCGATTTCTCGCCTTTTTCCACGCTTGATCCGACAACCAAATCCTCAAAGCCCGGGCTCCGATTGATCAGCACACATCCGAGACCCTCGCCCGAGGTGGGTTCTAGGGGTCTGTGCTCCATGCTTCGACGCCCGACTCCATTTAGCCGGACCTGCACCGGTATATATCTGAAGCTCCAACCGCAATTAACGCCATCTTTGGCGCTGCCCCTTCCACCCAGGACCTCCACCCAATACCCTAGAGTGACAGCTAGCGTTTGGTGTGTAGCAGAGAGGAGGAGGAGCTTCCCATCACTGATCGGGCGACTTCTCGCCGCCGTGCGCCGCCCAGAGCAGCGCCCGAGCCTCGGGCCTCCGACGACCCTCGAGGCGAGGACCAGAGCTACCTCAACTCATCCAGTGTCGACTCCACCCATCCGGTAAACCTAATTCTTCCTAGTTTTCGCCAATTTCAGATTACCCCCAAATCGACCTTCCGCCGTCTCCGATCAATTCACGTCACTTCACTATTAGACTCGATCATCGGACGACACCTACTTCTTCACGAGACTCCTCCTCACATTCTTCACCCACTCACATCCCCTGTCTCGTCCCGGAGCAGGAACTTCGACCTCCACCGCCGTCGCTTCGCCGGAGGTCGACCATCCCGACACACCAGCCGCCCATTTCCCCTCTAAACGGGTCGAGGCACTTTGTCCTCAACCTGGCGTGCTTTCTGTGTTGTTTTCCAGGTCAAAGGAGACCCATCTGAGGGTCTTAGCATTCAGGCACAGGAGCCCAGCTCCGCCTTCGTCGCCGGAGTCATCGGAGGAGCTCAGTAGCTGCGGGACGTCTTGGCGGATCCATTCCGCACTTTAGCAGCAGCAGAGGAGGCCTCCAGCGCGAGTATCGAGCCGACAAACTTCGCCAGTGACCTATTCATCCAGGACCTTCCTCAGCTGTCCGTTCACCCTCGCAGCTCCAGTTTTGATCAGATCCGTTCATTTGAGGAGCAGTCCATCACCGTCAGATCTTCGAGGGTTGATCTCGTCCGTCCGAGCCAACGAAGGGGTGTCCCTTATCCAGTCATCGTCCAATCAGCCACGTGGACGCCCCCAACTGTCT
This sequence comes from Ottelia alismoides, assembly GCA_037367405.1. Lineage (NCBI taxonomy): Eukaryota > Viridiplantae > Streptophyta > Magnoliopsida > Alismatales > Hydrocharitaceae > Ottelia > Ottelia alismoides. The sequence continues at coordinate 298,616 of JAZKJV010000190.1, read as the reverse complement.
GATCCGAGCCGACTTCTTCGCAGAGGCGCTGCGCTCCCTCAGCCATTCGCTATCACACGTGGCACGCCTCCAGCCCTCGGATAATAAGTGGGGTAAATTTCTTGTAGGCCCCTCTGTTTATTGCTTTTATTAGTTAGTCCTGTAAATATAGAATATAGTTGTTTTTCTTTTGGAACATTTGCACTTAGGACCTGGATGTTTACTTTATTTGCATATTCGTCCCTGTTTATGTGAGACATGTGCTTCGTCACGTGGTTTTCTTGGTGAAATTGCATTGTATGGGCTACTGTTTGGATGTTTTATTAAATGAAAAATACTTTTTGATATTTGCATCCATACCCCTGTGAACACTTTTATTCGACATGTGTTGAAATCTTTGGGTATTTTGCAACTTCTCCCTTGAACTTTTAGCACATGTTGCTAATAAGCCCTCGGAAGTAAGTTTTATTACATTTTAGTCCCTCTGTGCCCAGACCACGGGCAGCGCGCGTGGGGACTTGGACAAATTGCACGAGGGACCCTCAGATTATTGGACTTGTTACTTTTTTGGCCCCTGGACTTAGTTTTTCTTACATTTAGGTCCCTATGTATTGTGAGCCTATTTTTGAATTTAATAAAATAGCAAATTAAGTCTAAATTTCGTGAAAATTGGACACGTGGCTCCTGCCACTGTGTAAAATTTTCACTAAAAAACCGGTACATTTTTTAGGCTTTTTAATATTTTAAAAATTCAAAAACAGTTGTTTTTAGGTCTGTCCAAATTAGAAAATCATAAAAAAATATAAAAACTCCTTCAAAAATTCTAAAAAAATAGGATTTGTTAATGTGTGTGTGTTTGATTTTCTATTCAATTTTCGTGAATTTTGGATATATAAAAAACCTAAAAATTGAAAAACCACTTAAAACTTATAAAAATTCCAAAAAATAGTAGAAAATTCCAAAAATAATAAACTCTTCTTCTGGATTTTCCTTTTTGTTTCTACTTTTCATAAAAAATATCTCCAGGCTTTTTATTGGATCATTTTATATTTTAATTTGGTCCTCTAAGCCTGACTGGACAGTTTTCTCTTTTTGATGTCTTATTTGATTTTTAGAAAATTCTATAAAAACCATAAAAACCTCAAAAATTCACCAAAAACAGTAAAAAACCTAAAAAACCTAAAAAAATTTTTGTTGGAATTTTTGGAGCCTTTTAGAGTGTTTCAATAATTTGTTGAATGTGATTGTTCTTGCCTTTTCATTATTTTCTTTCATTATTAAAAATCCAAAAAATACAAAAATATTAAAAACCACCAAAAATTGTTGTTTTCCCTTCATTTCATTTTTGACTACTTCGTAGGCCGCAAGGCCAATCATGCTCCTTGAGACCGAACCTGGGCGCTATACCAGGTTTATCACATAGCAAGACCGCTATTTTGTGTTGATTGATTTTTATCTTTTCGATTGGTGGTCTGATTTTGTTTCTTGATTGAGCTCTGAGCCCCAAGTGACTGAGGTCGCAACGACCTTTGTGATATATTTACCTTGGTCTATCGGGTGGCTCATCAGAATGGCGTCGTTACCGGGGAGCATGGCTTAGTAGTCGTATTTGATTTTTCCACGGTTTTCTTTTTCGCGGCTTTCTGTATATATTTTCTCTCTGACTTGTTTATACATTTATCTGGTCTGATCACTCTCTATTTGTTTTCTTGCGAGGGCCTGGGGACCGAGGCAGCTTTCTTCAGAAGCCGAAGCAACCGCGGGAGTCGGAGGCGGCTCTCTTCTCTACAGAGCCGTAGGAGGACGCGAGGAGCGAGCAGGAGTGCGGGAGCCACAGAATAGCCGCAGATTAGATTAGTGTAGTTAGTTTATTTTATCAGCAAAACCATTTATTATTTGTAATAATACAGGGACAGGACTTGAGACACTTAGACTTTCGGGATCTGTTTTGCCGAGCACCGGTGTGCTCGGGGGACCTCACCAGATTTTCGCGGCTTTTTCGCGGTTTTCTCGAGTTTTTATCGTTTATTTACTGCTCATTTGATTTACGCGGATTTTAGCCCTAGCTTAGGAGTTTTCTTTGACTGTGACATAATTAATTTAGGCCAAACCCTAATTATCTGCCTGTGCCCATAGATCGATAATTGGACTTAATTAATTAAATCACAAAGAAAAAGCCGCTTATTAGAGCTCTGGTCCATATGCCTTAAGGAGTCACATACAACGCGTGCAGGATCCGTTGTGGCGAACACCGAGTGGCTCCCAAGATAGGACTCCTGACCTAGGCTCGAGTACCCGGCTACTATTCTTCACGAGTAGAACTGCTTTGTTTAGGGCCGGTTTTTCCGCGTGCATCATATAGGTAGTTTATATTCTGTATTTTATTTTATGCGCGGATCACCCTGCATGTAGACTGCTGGAGTCAGGTACGCATTTCTTACTCTACACGCATCATTGATTCCCGTGCATCGGCTTTTTTGTCTTCTCCCCCCTGTTTTGGACTTAAAATAATCAGGAGAATCGAAAAATTCGTTAGGCATTGTTTGATACTGAAAAATACTTAAAAAATCAAAATCTATAAAATTGGGACTGCTAATCCAACTTGACCCTGAAAGACACCCTACTTAAAAATTTGTCTTGGGGAGAGCAACCCCCTCATTGTCTGGTTTGCTTGAGCGAGAGAGTGACCCGCACACTAGAATAGAGCCATATCCGAGCCTCGATCAGACTACCGGCCTTTTATACGGGACAGTCTGTTCGGCGGATTGGATTCCCAACAGGTCACTGATGACCGAAAAATCCCGAGCAACTAAGGTGGAAAAATATAAACAAAGGTCGTTGCGACCTCAGTTGCTCAAGAGATCAAACGGACAATCAAGAAAAATGAGGTTCAGACCACCAAAATTAAATCAAATCAATCAAACACGATAGCGGTCCTGGCTATTAGATTAGCCTGGTATAGCGACCAGGGTCGGACTCAGGGTGTACGTGATGGCCTTGCGGCCTACGAAGTAGTCTAAAGAATCAATAAAATAAAATCAAAATATTTTTGGTGGATTTTTAATTTTTATATATATTTTTGGATTTTTGGTTAATTAAGAAAATAAGAAAAACAAATAAACAAGCCAACACAACAATTTATTTAATGGACCAAAGTCACTCAAAAATTCAAATAAAAATGGTTTTATGTATTTTATGATTTTTGCTGTTTTTAGTTAATTTTTGGTATTTTTCTGATTTTTATTTAATTTTCTAAAAATAAAACAAGGCAGGGAAATGGAGGTACTGTCCAGTCAGGAGTAAAAGACCAATTTAAAATGCAAAAGGGCCTATTTAGCTCATGGAGGTATTTTTCCTATAAACTAGAAAGTCTAAGGAAAATTAAGGCACCAGAATTATTATTTTTGGATTTTTAGATTATTTATTAGATTTTTTATGAGGTTTTTAGTGCTTTGTAATTTTTACGAGTTTTATATAATGAAAAATGACCACAATTGGTCAGAAAATCAAACAAGCCAAAAGACACAGTAGCTAATGTTTTTATAATTTTTAGAAGAGTTTTAATTTTTTTTTGTAATTTTTCAAGTCAAACAGTAAAGAAAATGCGTGTTTTTTAATTTTTAAAAATAGCAAATAAAACAAAAAATCTCTCCAAAAATTCTAGAAAATTTTACAACATGTCAGGAGCCATGTTTCTAATTTTCATTGAATTTGGAGTGAGTTTGATATTTTATTCAAAATTAAAACCTAGGTACAGTGTACAGGGACCTGTACGTAATTATCCAAAGTTCCAGGAGGTCCGGTGCAAAATTCCCAAGAAGTCACGCACGAGGTGCGTGTCTGGGGCACTCAAGGACCTATTTGCAAACAAAATAAGGTTCTGGGACTAATTGGTAACAGTACTAAAAGTCCGAGGGCCTTACTGTAAATTACCCACAAATAACTGCACATGCACAAATCAACCACGCACAGGGGTATAACTGCAATTATCCAAAACTATTCATTCATTCATGAACATCCCAAAACTACAAGGCTAAGTATGCAAATATCCCAAAAACACACGTGTCGATGCACGTGACACACTACAGGCAGGGGTATACATGCAAATATAGAAAAAGATAAGGTCTAAAGTGCAAAAGTGCCAAAAATAAAACAGCTATGGTATTTACATAACTAAACATGAAATAAAATAAACAGGGGGCCTAAGAACAATTACCTCATTATTATATCTCGACGGCTGGATGAGCGCCACGTCAATGATCGGACGGTGGAGAGAAGAGGGCGCGCAACAAAGCAGCCTTGGGCGCAAGCGAACGACGGAGAGCCTCCCACGTGTAAGATCTAACGGTTGCGGTACACTGCGGGGAATCCCTCGCTGGATCGACGGCTAAGACGAGGGCACGTGGAAGATCGGACGATGATCGCTCAAATGCGCCTCCTCGTATGATCGTGCGGTCTCGATCGATCCTCCTGAAGATCGGGCGGTGGCTGCTACTCCTCAACTCAAAGGCTGTGATTAAATCTGGAGCGAGGGCTTTGATCGGATGGCAACTGGACGCTCTCCAAGAAATTGACCCCGGCAAGCTTGGCCGGGCCAATGCGCGCGGTGGAGACGTCCTCTGGAGCTGCTGAGGCGTGGAAAAGATTTGTCTCGATGGTCCGCAGCTGCTGGTGAGCTCCGATAGGACCGAGAAGTCGGAGAGACTCCCGGCGGCGAGGAAGACCTGGAGCTGTTGTGCTCGAGCCTTGGACCTCCAGATGAGGTCCTTACGACGATCTGACCTGCACAAGCAAGACACGGGGTCGAGGGCAAACTGCCTCGACCCGTCAGAGTAAGCAGGATGTGAAGGATGAGGCGGTATGAGGTCGTCCGGCGAAGCGGTGGCGGAGGAGGACGACAACCCTGCTCCGGGACGAGTCAGGGGGGATGGAAGGTCGGAGAAGTTGGAGAGAAAGCTCGTGAAGGTGATGGCAGTGTCGGATGGGAAAGTGGATGGACGGAGACGAAGGCGGAGGCGGCGGAGCTACTTCTACCGGAATCGAAAAATCCTAATCTACGCTAAACTAAAGGCTAAGAAGGCTACCTAGTGGAGGCTATCGACTGGGCTGAAGCTTGGGGAGCTTCTGGGTCATTTCCTGCAAGGGGTCGTCGGCTCCCCGAGGCTGAGCGCGCTTGCGGCGGCGCATGGCGGCGGAGCCACCGGATCAGAGGTCTCCCGAGGTCCTCGAGCCTCGCTTCCACTCCGAAGAACGCGGCTGTCACACTGGCACTACGGAGGAGCTCCTTGGCTACGATTGGGATGTCCAAAGATGCATGAAAAGGTCGTCGGAGGAGATACTTTATATGATCAGGGGTCAGAGAAGGAATGGATCGGGCGTGCTGCTCGAATCTCGGATCCCTAAGACCCACCCCGGGCGTGGATCATGGGTGATCAAGGATCAATTGGGGCCCGGGGTTAAGGTCATTGGCTGTCAGATCGAATGGGAAGAAAATGTCGAAGTCCGGTCGGTCATCAGATCCGCGAGGGAAGAGGGTCCGCGGGGGAAGTTGACCGGGGTCAACAAACCCCCGTGGACCAATCAGAATCCACCAGGTCAAATTTATTTGTTTATTTATTTTACAATAGTAAATGATCAAATTAAGAAAAACTTAAAACATAAAAAATATTTATTTTATTTTTTTTCTATTTTTTGTGATTTTTAATTAATTTTTCAAAATAAAAATAAGGTAATTACATAATAGGGCTATATATAGGTATATGTACAATATAGAATTTTTATTTTTGATTTTTAATTAGTTATTTTTGTGCATTTTTATTCTCATTTTATATTTTATTTATTTATAGAATAAAATTAGGAATATTATTTTATTTTTATTATGTATATACAAGGGGTAAATAAATACATATGTACATATATATACATGGTATATATACAATATTATTTTTGATTTTTAATTTTGTTCTTTTTGTTTTGTTTTTGTTTTTGTTATTTTTATTTTATTTATTTACACCATAAAAAGTAGAATATATACAAATTTTATAAAAATTAATTTTATTTATGTATAAGGCGGAATAAATATAAGTGTGGTTGTATGTACATGGTGGATATATACAAAAGTGACTCTCTTTTTTTATTTTCTTTTTAATTTTTCTATTTTTGTTTTGATTTTTATAGTAAATATATACACAATATATACAAGTCATTTTATTCTATTTTTTTAGAGGAAAATATTTTTATTTTATTTATAGGTATATTTACACACATGAGCCCCTATCTCCCTCTACTTTGGCTTTTATGCGGTCAGGCCCATGCTGAGCCCTCCCTTGGGATCAGGTCGCTCAATATTTATTCTAAATATTTCCTCTTTTTCTTTTTAATCTTTATTCTTTTATTTTTGCACAAAAACATGCTAATTATTACTTTTTACACCATGCATGCTTTTGGTAATTATTTATATTTACAAATATCTACATACATTTGTAAAGGTTTTTGTAGCTAAAATATAAGAATAAAGAGTGATGAGTGGGTATTCATCAATCACGTAACCGCTCTGCTATCTTTACTTGATCACCTAATAAAAACTGACAAGATAATTGACCGAACTCTTACGGTCTTCAGCTCGCGTTGAGTAGGTGAATCCGGGGTTCGTTTACTCATCATAGTTGATTCCAGATCCCATCCGCCCGACTCGCCAGATCACGATGATGGGCAGGAGGTCTCTTAGGCAACCTCTGGCTGCACCGCTTTTCAGCACTCCAGCCCACTCGTCTAGGTCGGTTCGTGAGAGCTCAGACCCGCTCTCCGAACCCGAGTTCGAGTCCACCCTGTTACCCCTCGACCACCTTTCTACCATTCCTGAGATGCTAGTGCCAGATGAGAGACTACAGTCAGATGATTTATGGGCACCTGAGTTTGGGTCTTTTGCCTTTGCAGAGACCATGGTCGGCAACAGCGATTCCCCGACCAGAGTAAGCATTTGTCCTGGACCAAGGTACGATCAACAGCACCCTGATCGCCTCCCTTGATTCAGTTCAGCAGCAGTTGAGGGATCAGGGTGCCTTTATGATTGAGATGAGGAGAGAGATGGAGCAGATGAGAGCAGACCGCGAGCAGCGCAGCCCATGAGACGGACCGAGGATACCCGATGATGCGGCAGCCGCCGCAGCAGCCGCAGCAGCAGCAGAGCCTCCGAGACCGATGCGGGAGTTGCACAACCCCGGATCGACTTTGACGCATCGTTGGGCGGTACTTCCAGCTATCGTGGGGGACTTCAAGTTCCCCCCGAACACTCTTCAGCTTCTACCCTGGTTCCATGGGCTCGCCACTGAGGAGCCCCATCTCTACCTTCAGGAGTTTCTGATGATCTGCAGTACAGTCCACGACAGACAGGTAAACGAGGATACCATCCGTACGATACTATTTTGTCTGTCTATCTTGTAATAAGTCTAAAACCTTTAAAAAGAAGCTCACGGACTTGGTTGAGAACCATAAAGGAATATAATTTTTTTAAATACCCTATGTAGTGAAAGCCTCTCAAAAGAATCTCTTCTTCTTTCTTCTTTGTCGCATGATGAATCACCTCGTGCCGACTTATTGCCGATACACTTTCTAGACTTGTATGAGAATGGCAAAGTTTCACATTTTCTAAACTAAATAAAAGGGATGAGGAATCGCCAACATAAGAATACTTTAAGGATAAATGAATTATTTCAATTCCTTTCTTCCATATACTTCTCAACTCAATTGAGTTGCAAAGTGACACAACGAACTATGTGGACATTATGAAATTAATAATGAGTAAAACATAACTACAACTTATGGGGACATATAACAAAGTTTGGATACACACAACAAAGTTCACAACTCATGCCCTGAACAAGATTCCAATCAAACCAATACCCATAATCCCTCATGAACTTTAGTTTGGAATCAAGCCAAGTATTGGATACTTGAGAAATTGGGGTTTATTTGATTCATACTAAATATGTAGGTGTAAGTAAGCTGAATCTTATATCAACAATTACTATTTCATCAGGTATGTAAAGAATAATATTGGATACCTACTTTGTAACCTCGAGAAACGAAAGATGTTTGCCTTCAGGGATAGAATTTGTAGATGGTGACTTCCTTAAAATTGATATGATAATGAAGTAAAGAACTCATAAAGTCGAGTGTGATTGATGAAGTTCTAATCCCGAAAAACGAAGATATAATAAATGATGACACACCTATACCTCTTACATTTAATCCAAGGGTAGTAGATCACTTGAGAGGTATGGATTACATGTATATAAATAGTCCGAAGACGATCTAACTGAAGGGATGTCGATTAGGACTCGTGCATCATCGATGCGTGTGTATCAAATCGTATACAATCAAATACTAACTAGTGCACTAGTCGTGATATCAACTGAATTTAAAAAAAAATCGATGGGACCACGTGGGTTGAAAACTAATCCCAATCTGTTCCATCAAGATCGCACGAGATCAAGACATACCTTTGAAGCATGATTGTGATCTTTGAGTCTCTAACACAAAAGGCATCTTTTAAGCCCGGTCCTACAAAAACAATTGCAGGCATGGGGACGAACCACATTCTTCTTGCAATCCAAAGAGATGATATGAGAGAGATAGCTCCTGATTTTGTCTCACGAAATCCACTTACTTTTTCAATAGCACAAGGAATCGAAGAGGAAGGTCCTCCACTAGTGATTGGTCAAACCAATCTGCTAACACAATGACATGCAGGGCCATAAGGGGATGCCTCGATGTATATGTTGTCAGCCTCGTGGTAGGGGACAACCATGAAATATATGGAGGAGAGAGAGGACACGTGAAGGGAGAGGGAGAGAGACTTGTGTTTTCAACTCTTGCAAATAATTTATGAAAAAGGCAAGCTTATGTCTCTTCTTTTATATCTGTTTAGACGTCCAGGATTGCAACCTTGATTGTCGAATCAATGGTTAGGATTAAATGCGATCATAACCCGATTTTGGATTATATTTGGTGACAATTATCAATTTAGATATCTATTTAATCCTCTCAACAAATTAACCAACATTGATTAATAGAAAAATAAAAAAAATAAAAGGAGACTCATATTATGGGGGGATGGTTGTAACCACAATTGGCATCTCCCATTTGTAGGAATATCCTTTTTATTTCCCTTTTATTAGAATTATTATGGTTGCAACATTTCAACAACCGTAATTTTTTGTTTATTATTTTTCTTGAAATTTAATTTATCAATAAATAATTCTAAATTATTCATGATAATTGCAAGTAGGCTATTGACAAGTATGACTCATATTCATATATCCAAAACTACATATAAATCATACTTACATTTGTTGTATAATTTGAATCCAATTCACACTAACATTAGTATTGTGAATAATATTCACAATTATGTCTCAGTAGAATAATGTGAATCTTATTCACACTATCCAAGATTATTGTGGATAGAGTATTCACATTAATCTTATTCGGGATGGTTAAATCTAATTTAGTTATCTCGGTATCCTCCCTTCACGTGAGCTAAAATAATATGAATCCTAACTTATATAATTGTTCAATAAAACCCAAATCTTAGTTTGAAGATAAAAAGTCATAAGTGTGAATACCTCTCATACAGTTTGTTATGAACCTCTACTCATTTTTAAATTAATATACATTCAATTATCTATAAAATAAGATCAAATTCAAAAGAACCAAAGTTCATATGTGAAACTTGAATTTTGGGACCTCATTTGTATATTGTACATGTTGCCTGATTTTAACCTTATTATTTTATGTAAAAAATAATATTATTTATTTATTTTCTTTGATTTATGATTTAATAAAATATGTAAAAATCTATATTAAAATTGAATAAAAAATCACAGAAAAAACACTATGAGTCCGTATATATAGTTTGTATATAAGTCCCTTTTATTTTATTCTTTATTTTCTTAATTATTAAAATACCCAAAAATAGATTCATGTATAAATATTTATTTTATTTTATTTTGAATTTATCTTATTTAAAAAGTATAAAAAATGTAAAATATAAAAATATGACATTCTATGTACATAGAAGGCTGCTAATACAAATGATTTCTTTTGATTTTGGTTCCTTCATGAAACTTGTAGATCTCGTCAAGATAAATAAAATTCATGAAGATGTTTTTTTATTTGAAAAAGTTTGGTATTTTATTTTTGATGTTTTGTTCATTTTATTTTTTTTAATTTTGTGGAGGTGACACATGGCGGCTACAGGAGCGGCCATGTGCCCCTCAACTTAAGTCACTTACGCTCCTTCTTTTGAGGTCGTTGGATGAAGGGTGCTTCATCCAATGGTCCCCTTTTTATTCGATTTATTTATTTAATTATTTTTATTTTCTTTTTTTAATTTTATTATTTCTTTTACCTCCCTCCATGTGGCACCATTCATGCCCCTTCGATCAAAGGGGATCGAGCGGTGGCGACTTCATCTCCCACCTCCGATCTTTCTGCCTGCAACCACCCAACGACTTCGGTGCTTTCTTCGAAGCTCCTCGCAGCCCTCCCTCCTTCTCGATCGAGTCGCCCAACGATGCCTCTTCCTTTGCTCATGTAGCACGACCCCCATCTCCCCTGACCTTCTCGCTCGACCTAACGACCCATAAAAGAACCCCGCACCATCATCATCGACTTTATCCGCAATTTTCGTATGAGAAGGAGGAGAGTTCCCCTTCCATCTCAGGTGACAGATGAGTGCCAAAGAGTCGAGCGATGACCCTCATGATCGTCGACGTGATCCAAGGCTCTGGTGAGCCTTGCTGCAACCACCTTAGAGCGACTGCTCGAGCTTTTCGTGACCCGCCACACGTTCGAGGTGATGACAATGCTTCTCCATTAAGCTCCTCCACCCTCAGGCAAACCCATCTCAAGTATTCTCCTCCTCCTCCTCCTCCTTATCCTCCCCATTATTTTCTACTACACACCACTCTACTTGCCTTTTCCCTTCGCCCCCGATCCATCTCCTTCCTCGCTCGATGATCACCGTCACCATCTACCATGCAACCACAATTGCTCTGCCTCTTAGTCGAGCTCTTCCACCCTCGGGCAAACCCATCTCATCGTGCTCCGACCACACCACTGCCACCAAGCCTCCACCGAGCCCCACGCCTCGGGTCACCCGAAAACCAGCCACAACCACGTGGAGCTTCGAGACCCGAAGCTTCGCCTGTCGCCCTAGCCTCCATCGCACCCTACATGTGGGTGCAAGGAAAAATTACAGACAGGCCCCTACAACTTTGGAAAACCACTTCGAGGTCTCTGCCGACCAGATCAAGTGCGTTGGATGCGCCACTAGAGAAATTGCAAGAAGACCCCAACATATTTTGATAATTTCATTTAGGTCCCTTTTTCTATTTATTTTAGTAGTTTAGTTTTTTAACGCATCTGCACCTTGTATTTGAATATTAATTTGGACCTTCATTAGTTGGCATTTTTAAATTCCAAAAATTGCATTATTTTATTCAATTAATCACATATGATGTGGTGACATGTTTATATTTTTGCGACTTGGGATTATTTATTATTTTTATTTGTGGTGAAAAAAATCCATATTTTACCCATCCGAGCCTCATTAATTCATAATCACGTATTCCTTAGCTCAAAATTTATAGAAAATCGTACTTTATAGATTTAATCGTGCTCTATAACAAAAAAATGTTTAGTTTGCATGCATATTTATGGTCAAATAAAATCTGTTGTGATTCGAGTAATTGATTTTTATTCTTTATAAACTTAATATTTTTAGGAGTTATAATTTTTCCTAGACAGATCATGATTATAATTATCAAGGTAATTTTAATTCTGGAAAATAATTAAGTTTTCTATTTATTAAAATAAATTTATTGAAAATCATATACTTTGTATTATTTAATTTATAAAAAATTCATTGTACATCTGAAAATTCAAAAAAACAAAGTAGGTTAATTTAATCATTCTTAACCTCGTATCAATTTTTCATAATTTTTGCTTTTATTACATGAAAAATTACAGGGAAATCCAAAAAGTGTTCATTTTCATGCATGCATTTCATGTCGTAAAAATACAAAAAAATATTTTGTATTTTTACTGCATAAATTATTAAGAAAAATTAACCATCTGGATTTTTGAGCCCAATTGTACATTAATTTGGATTTTACATCTGAAGCTATTTTGACCTTAAAACTGTCATTGTGCATTCACACTTCATCATCACTTGCATAAAAAATTGCTTAAAATATTCTCCTAAAAAAACTAGCATCTAGATAATATGAAAATCATCCTAAGGAGATAGTAGCCTCCACGAGTTCAACCTTGCGCTTGTCCAAGTAAAAAAATTTGATTGCTTTGTATTTAATTGAACATTAATTAAGTGGTCATTTTGATTACTTTGAAATTTCTCGCCTACAACGAGCATAGCATTATTTTCGCATAATTAGCGAAGGGCAACCACAGGTTTTTCAAGCCCCTGTATGCAAAATGGCATGCCCGTGTATAGACCTTGGTTAGGTCATCAACCTAATGGTTTGTCTAATGTACGTACTATGACATATAATATTACATCTGTCTCCGATTAGAGTATGCATGCTTGTATTGTGATATCATATGATATAAGTCTTTATCATCTAGATCTCATTAAGTAAATTCTTTGACCTAACTCACCTGACACCTTCGAATATCTATTCATATGCAGAGAACCTGCATTAAAAGGTCGGTCGGATGTCAGACTTTGAAGTAAGTATTACCATCTCCAACTCATGTTTGAAGAAGAGTACATGTAAAAGAATGTGTATGGACCATTAGAGTTTCACTTAAAGGGTTTCAATCCATTGGATGTAAATGGATATTCAAAAAGAAAGAGGAGATCATATGGGAAGATAGAGAGACCTTCAAAGCATGGCTCATAGGCCAAGACCACACACAAAGAGAAGGCATCTCTTGTGATGAGACATTATCCCATGTAACCATGCTTAAAACCATCAGGATATTGCTAGTTATAGTCGCATGGCTTGACTACGACACTAGGTTGATGAACGTCAATGCTGCGTTCCTTAGTGGATACTCGATAAGGATATCTATATTGAACAACCTCGATGCATCACAAAAGAGAAATGCAAGGTGTGTTAGTTGGAGAAGTCCATCAATGGCCTTGAGCAAGATTCTTGTAGTTGGAACTTCAGATTTGATGAAATCATAGAGATTACGATTTCGTATAGAATCTTGATGAACTACATGCATACAAGAAACTTAGGAGTGCCATTGCATTGCTCGTGGTTTTTGTAGATGACACCCTACTCGTTGGAATGATGTTGGGACGATGACCAGTGCTAACTTCTGGTTGTCAGATACCTATGAGACAAAAGATCTCATAGATACCTTTTATATATTAGTTTCAAAGCTATTTAGAAACATAGAAAAGAGGATAATGTAAATATTACGAGATCGTATGAATTACACCTTACTACCTTGTTATGGTTGGTTAACAAACTATTGCATAATTACATACACATGTCAATGGCTAACCCACAACAAGCAATTGATACTTTTTTTACATATTTTTTCTTACAAACTTGCAATATTAGACGAATACCTACACGAACTTAATGTTTACAAAAATACATTCTAAACCTTCTTTCTTTTACAAAATTACCCTTTCTATATACAAAAAATACTTATACACTCTATTTTACAAAGATTAGACCTAATGTCGTACGGATAAAAGGAGGTATTTTTGGAAACTAGAAAAGTTTATAAAGATATTTTTCTAAATAGAATATCACAATGGTATCTATGCTTAATAATACAAAGTTCTCAGTAAGGATTTAAAAATCAGATCTGACATTGAATCAATCAGTTTTCGGTTTGGTCCAATCGGGTCGGACCGTCGGTCCAAACTAGTCAGACCAGTGACGATGTTAGCATGACATCATCATTCCTATCGACTCGGAAAAAATTTAGATCAGACTTAATTTAATGGTTAGACCGGTCGAATCGGTTTTTTGAATCGATAAACCAGATACATATATAAGTATGTATGTATATATCAATGAAATAATCATTTTAAATGCTTGATCTTTCAATAGAATAACATAAACGTCTATTTCGAGTAAAACTCTACAAAAGTTAGTCACATTTTCTAGAATTATATATGAATATAATATTGTAATAATTTATTTATAGTAGCTTTTAGAAAATTATTCTAAGAAAGTATTGACAGAACGTATATTCCAAATAAGAGAGGGATATAACTTATATCATAGAAGTTAAGAAGGGAACAAGTTATAAAAATCCCATTATTACATTATTTAACCTTTATTTTTTGAGAATTTACCAAACCATCAAAATTGGATCAATCCGGATCAACCCGATCCGACCATCCAAATCGATCCCGTCCGATCACTGATCGAATCCGATTTTTTATTTTTTTGAAATTAATTATATAAAATCAACCCAACTGATCGGGTCGGAGCTGATTCCTGATTTAACCGGTCTGATCGGCCGATCCGGTCGGGTCTTTTAAACCCTGGTTCATTCATGGGGGATATTTAGAAGACAGTAGTGTATTTCTCGCCATCTCGTTTTTTCTTCCTCTGCGTGGCATGCGTGAAAAAGTCTCCGGGCTGTCCGTCGCTCCTCCTCCTCCAACCTTCTTCCGCAGTAGCAGCGGAGGAGCCGGTCACCGCTCACTGCATCTAGGGTTTCGGGGATCGGAGAATAGATACGCCATTCAAGCGAGTGGCGGCGAGGTGAGTTCACTCCCTGTCCTTCCCTCGCCACCAATCCCTCTCTCTGTTTGAATCCCATCTCTGTTGGTTTTTTCCCGGAGTAGTTAATATCGCTGCTGTTTTCGTTGGTTATTGTTGTCCCCATTCCCTCTCCCCTGCATGCATTCTATATCCTCGATTCCATGGGATTTTTATTCCCGACATAGGCAAATAATATTTTTGTTCTGTTTGTGTGCACCCGTTCTTTACTTGTTTATACCGGTCGTGTACACGACATGCTTATTCGATCATGGCGCATGCTGCCCAACGTCATTCTTCCCATCACGTAAAACAGAATTGTCATCAATGGTAAAAACATCTATAACCAATCAACTGTCTTTTTTCTTGAACCTCGATAAATGTCAAGATTGCATATTCCACGTGCAAGCCATCCCAATCTCATGCACACTTTATACTCGTTTTAGACTTTCTGATAATGGTTATTACATTTTTTTTGTTCCATATCATGCCAGTGAAATATCCTTGACTGGAACCATTTAACGGGCTGTCAGATAGTTGGAACTTTGGAGCGGGTTTCAAATGGCATCACATCTTAAGGGAGCCACTTGGACGAGTCGTTTGGAAAAATTGCAACAGTGGATTTTAAATGGCATTAGACGGTCATACCGACTTTCTGATAATCAGTAATTACATGTTCCGTATCATGCCAGTGAAATATCCTTGATTGGAACCATTTAATGGGCTATCAGATAGTTGGGAGTATATTTTAAATAGCATTACATCTTAAGGGAGCCATTTGGATGAGTCGTTCGGAATATATTGCAATAGTGGATTTTAAATGGCATTAGATGCATACTGACTTCCTGATCATTGGTTAATACATGTTCCATATCATGCCAGTGAAGTATTTTTAATGTACTATCAAATAGTTGGGAGTGGGTTTTAAATGGCATTACATCTTAAGGGAGCCATTTGGACGAGTCGTTCGGAAAATAATACAACAGATGGATTTTCTAGAGGAGATGTTTAAGACCACTGGAATTTCCATCTTGCACACCATGTACTGTCATTGTTGACCTATTCCTTCACTCAGCCCAAGGATGAATCCATAATTTTGATTGAAGGGACATCATATATACTAGAAGGCACAAACACTGTACGAAACACAAAAGGCATTAAACTTGTCATGCTATACCGAGATCCCTTTAATTGGACATGTATTGAAAAATATTTATTCAATATTCCATCCCTACAGGCGGATGTTCTGCACATGGTTTTGAAGCCAAGCCTTTCTAGCAATGGGATCTAGGAATCACTAAGTTATTGGCTCTAGATCTCCACAACTTACCGGTACATATTAGATGGCTGCAACAAGAATAAGAACTTTCGCAATTATTTGGAGCTCGTTTAATAGGGTTGTAAACACAGTGAACTTTCATACCATTATAAGAGAACTTTATTAACAGATAATTCTAAAAACATCATCTCCAAAAAGTGTAACTAAGATACAATTTTTTGGGAAATCATTTATGTACTATTCTTAAAACTGTTTAGGAATCTCTAGAAAAAATATGCTATTTTTCAAGTTTTTTGGAAAGTAAGAAGACATGAATGAATAAAATCACCTTCTAAAAATGGCATTTAAATTAGTTCCATATTTTTTTGACCTCAATGATTTCAGCTTTCCTCGTCTACAATCTGATTATTTAACAATTCCTAAAGTTGACTATAATTGTCTAATAATGCAAACTTTTTTCTGCTGTGCCGTTTGATACTTACTAATAGCTGCAGGTGATTGAACTGAATTAGCACTATGTTGAGATTGTTGAGATAATTATGGTAGTTGTTGAGATAATTATGTTAGTTTTCTATTTCTGGTATGTCTCTCTTATGTAATTAACCCAGAGCTTTTCTCCTATATAAGAGAGCCCTAGGGTCTCTTCTATGATATGAAAAACGTTTCTCCCAACATGGTATCGGAGCAACGGTCCTAGACCGGGGTTCCCGTATCCCACCCAAACCCTAACCCTACCCCCCCTCCTCCTCCTAGCCGCCGGCACCCTCTCCTCCTCTCGGCGCTGCCAGCGGCCCCCGTCGGGGCTCTCCGCCTACCGCAGCTCCCAGCCTTGCCCTCCGGAGCGGCCCTCCAGCGCCGCCAAGGCTCCTGCGCTGCGGGGTTCCCCTCCCCAGCCGCCTGCGTCGCCGCCTGGGCCCTCCCAGCCCCTTCTTCTCTGTCGTCAAAGGGCATACCACTTCCTGCATGTTGCTGGAGTGTCCAGCAGCGGCCTAGAGCGCTCCGGGTGCTTGTTCCGTGATCTGAAACCGGTATTCCAGCCCCTGTTTTGAAATATATTGGTCTGATTTTGATTGGTGGTAGTGTTTTTTGTCTTCCATCTAACATCTAACACCACCAGAACACAATAAAATTCATTCGGATGGTTGTACGAGTCTACACATACAACCACTCCTCTTCATGATTGTGTAGACATTTGTTTTCGATTGATCTACTGCTCCGTTGTCCACGGTTCATCTTTTTGATACAATGTCCGACATCAAAAGTGACGTGTTCTCTTCTTCGGGTGCATTCAAAGGACCTGCACCAATGGTCAAGATGGATGGGACTAACTATGAACTATGGTCCATGCAGTTACGCACTCTTATGCAGTGCCACAACAAAGAACACATTCTCACCGAATCCGAGCCGGCGGACAAAACTGGAGCCAATGCTTCGTGGAAGCAAGATGATGCTTATGTTCGTATTTGGCTCTCCGGGACGCTTACTACGGAGATTGCCAACGATATTGTTAACCAACCCACCGCAAAGGCTATGTGGGATATCTTAGCAGCCACATATGGGCAAGCCAAGAACGAGAGCAAGATTCTTCAGTTATAATTTGACATTTTCTCGACCAAACAGAATGGTCGCTCGCTTCATGTGCATTTTTCCCATCTTCGAGGCATGTTTGAACGCCTCCACAGCTTCATGCCTATCACCGCCAGCACCGAGCAGCAACAACAATATCGGAATGCCACCATGACGGGAGTTCTCCTATCCTCTCTTGATTCCGAGTACGATGCAGCATGTACACAACTCATAACTGGAGAGATGATACCTCCTATGGAAGAAGTGTACAAGCGACTGAGTTGGATTACTACTACTCCCACTACTGTCGCTCCAACTCCTTCTGCTATGCCTGCCTCACGCGGAAGGGGAGGGGCTTCCCAGTTTAGAGGACGTGGTCCTCGTGGTCGTGGTGGAGGCCGTCCCCGTGGCCCATGTTCCTTTTGCCATCGTCCAGGGCATTCTGAAGAGACATGCTTTCAGAAGCATGGGTATCCAGCATCTGCCAGGGTTGCTGAACAAACCGACCCTCTCTTGACTCCATCCCAGGATACTCGCCTGGATGATATTGTTTCGAAACCTGCGAGATGATGTCCGCTCCTATCATTCCGGCTGCGACTTCTTCTGATACTGCAGCTACTGCCAGAGCTTCGTCTAGCTCCTCAGGTACTACTTATGCTTTTACGAGTTGTAGCAGCTCTGATTTGACTGACTGGATTGTGGATTCCGGTGCATCACATCATATGTGTGGCGGTAGAGCATAGTTTACCTCATATAGACATATTGCTTCAGGTCGATTCGTGGTGATTGCTAATGGCGTTAGACTACCTATTGTTGGTCAGGGGGGGATTGCTCTAGCTCCTTCTTTTCACTTGCAGAACGTTTTACATGCTCCAACCTTTCAGATGAATCTTTTGTCTATTAGTCAAATTACAAAAGATTTACACTGTCGTGCTATATTTGATCCATCTTCCCTTGTGTTCCAGGACATACTAACGGGCAGGGTGATTGGATGTGGCCGTGAGCAGCGAGGATTGTACAAGCTTACCATACCATCTCATGCTGGGGTTGCTACTATTCCTTCTGGATCTGTTTCACCGTTCATGTGGCATCTATGCTTTGGACATCTTCCTCTTCAGAAGATGTGTCATGTTCTACCACAATTGTCTACCTGTACTACTTTGGTTTGTGACGCCTGTCAGCTTGGGAAACACCATCGCTCTTCTTTTCCGTCTCGTAGGAGTCGTGCTTAGTAATCAGTTGTTTGAACTATTTCATTTTGATATTTGGGGTCCTAGTCGTGTTCCTGATCATCAGGGACATCGTTTTTATTTGGTTGCTGTTGATGATTACTCTAGACTATCTTGAGTTTTTTTGTTAAAACATAAGTCTGAAGCTGCTGCTCTAATCAAATCATTTCTTATCGAGGTCAAAAACATTTTCTCAGCTAATGTTAAATTTATTCGTACGGATAATGCTTTGGAATTCTCTACCCTACAATTATCTGCTTTTCTCAAATCTATTTGTATTATTCATCGGACCTTTTGTGCTTATACGTCACAGCAGAATGGTGTAGCTGAACGCAAACACCGTCATCTTCTCGATGTTACTCGGACCCTTTTGATTCAAAGTCGAGCTCCCCATTCTTTCTGGGGAGATGCCGTTCTTACATCTTGTTACTTAGTAAACAAGATGCCTTCCACCATGCTAGGAGAAAAGGTTCCTTTCTTGATTGCGTTTCCCGAGAAGGACCTATTTTCTCTTACTCCCAGAGTTTTTGGTTGCGTGGCCTTTGTCCACAATTTTGCTCCTGCTCGTGACAAGCTCTCACCCAGAGCGGTCAAATGCGTTTTTGTTGGATATTCTCGTACCCAAAAGGGGTATCGCTGTTTTGACCCTGTAGGACGGAAATATTATGTGAGTGCAGATGTCACATTTTTTGAGTCTATTATGTATTTTTCACCTACAGGTGACAGATTATCCAATGGTAGTTCTGAAGAGGATGTGGTTGTTCCTCCACCACCTCCCTCTCCTACAACTCTGCCTTCTTCACCACTTCCACCTCCGCCTCCACCACCACCTCAATTCTTGTCACATGTTTACACTCGTCGGTCTTCTACTCGCTCCGTTGCTCATATGCCCTCTACATCATCCAGCACGCCTCAGGTATGTCATGAGCCTATTGTTTCATCTGATGGTACTGGTCTTTTGGATGGTACACATGCGGAGTCAGTTGTACAGGACAATGTGGATGATGACCTGGAGGTCCCCATTGCTTTGAGGAAGCCTCGTCGTCAGTGTGCTACTTACCCTCTTGCTGCACATGTTAGTTTGGATCATCTTTCCGAAGAGTACATGCGTTTTGTTGTGGGACTTTCTGCAGTTACTGTCCCACGAACATATCAGGAGGCGCTGCAGGACAGTAGGTGGCGTATGGCTATGGAAGAGGAGATGGACGCCTTGCAGTCACAGGGTACATGGAGTCTTGTGCCTGCTCCTGTGGGTGCATCCGTAGTGAGCTGCAAGTGGGTCTTTACAGTCAAGCACAAAGCGGATGGCAGTGTGGACTGCTACAAGGCAAGACTTGTGGCACGCGGGTTCACCCAACCTATGGGGTGGATTACTGATGCAGCGTGACCTCAAATTATAGGGCCGAATTTTTAATTAAATTAGGGGTCAATTTTATTTACGTTTTTTTAATTATCGTATCTCTAATTAAATAAATGAGATTGCATGTGATCTCAATCAATTAGTTATCGATTTTGAATTTTAAATTAGTTAGAGTCAATTTAGGAAAATTGGTTGTCAATTTAAATTAGTTTCTATTTTTGTAATATCATCCCTCCTATATAAAGGGATGAGGGTCCAATGTTTTTAAGCGGTTTAGTATTGATAATCAATTGAGATTTTATCTCCCTCTCTATTTTCTCTCCTCTCCCAACGTGGTCTTCACGGTTCTTCTTCTTCAACCCCTCGTTCCCGACGAGTTTTCTTCTTCTCAACCTCTCCTTTTCTCCACCGATATTCCACCGCCCAAATTATTTTATTTATCGTCGACGCGTCGAATCGTGTTTGCATCATTTGGTATCAGAGCATGGAAACCGAATCGTCCCTACGATTCGACGATCCTGTTGAATATTGGCGTTTGAAGTTCGGTCTCAGCCGCCCATCTCATGATTCGCACTCGCATTCACGTTCAAAGAAGTTCCAACGCCGACTTATATCATGCATCAAGGTGCAAGCATGGTTAGACGTGCAAATCGATGAAGAATCGTCCGTCAACGACGGAAGTCAGATCGCTGTAGCCGCTGTTCAACCCGATTTTGAGACAACAAATGAAGGTATTTTCATTCATAGCGAAGGTTTATTTGATGCAACATCACTACAAGAAGAGAATGTAGACACGACCCCTGTTTTTGACGAAAGTCACTATGAGGAAGAGTTGGATGTCCTCGAACTACATGCGATCGAATTTGTTGTCCCAAAAGAAAAACAAATCGCCGAAGTTGCTGTCGTTGCTCTAACTGAAGCTGACAAGAAGGAGGCTGCATCACTATCGGCACTTTCAAGGCCCTTGTCGGCGTCGATCCCTTCACCAGACATGCTGCTCCTACCTCCACTTCAGATCCCGGTGATACAAGCTTATTCCCCAAACCACCATCGTAGGGCTTCACCCAGCTTCCACCACCGCCACCATTGGCGCCCCCTCCCCGGCTACCACCGTCTGGAGAGGCCTCGTGGACGAACTGGACGATGTCACGACTTCCGATGGGGGTTACCTCGGCACTGCCACTGCTTTCCCCATGCACGGGTATGCAGAGATTGACAACCATCGCCCTCCGCATCGCGCAGGCCGCTGCCTCCTCCCAAGCCCGTGCACATCTCCTCATGCACAACTTGCGCAGTCCCGTCGACGTCACCTCCATGCTATCGCTCGTCGCGCCACCGTGGCCGCCGTGCAGGGCTTCCCTACCCTCTTCGTCATCACCGCTTAAGACCTCCTGACACAGTTCCTCACCGCCGGTGGCCTCCCGTCTCAGATCGATGCCGCCCTTGGAGTCGAAGACTTCGCCGCCGCTAGGCAAAGAAAATGAACGAAGAACCCTAACGAAGGGCTCCCCATCTGTGGGATTCGGTTCCCATAAAATTAGGACTTGGGATAATTACAGTGAAGTCCCTCCTCATAGAAGTTTTTATTTAAAGGTTGAAATGGGTGGGGACTTAAGAGGAGACATTTTAAGTGAAGAGGTACAAAATTGCAAAGACACCCTCCTGAAAAAAATTACAAACGTAACATTGAAAATGATGTGATTGGGGGAATTTGAGCTACAATTTCAACATCACGTTCTCCAACGGTATACTGAAGATCAAGCAATTCGTCAGGAGACGATTTTTTCAAGCGGAGGAGAGTTGATGCAGCGTGGGCCCGAAATATAGGGTCGAATTTTTATTTAAATATTTCTGTCAATTTTATTTACGTTTATTTAAGTTGTCGTGTCGTTAATTGAATAAAATAGGGATCGCCTGTGATCTCTAAATTAGTAGTCAATTCGTTTTAATTTGAATTTCAAATTAGGTAGTTAGTCGGTTAGAGTCAAATTAGGATAAGTTTGTTTCCAATTAGAATTTAGTTTCTATTTTTGTAATCCCATCCCTCCTATATAAAGGGATGGTGGTCCAATGTTTTTAGACAGCCAAGTATTAATGAAATTTTGAGATTTTTATCTCTCTCCTTTCTCCTCTCCCTCTCTCTCCACGCGATCTCCGCGGTTCTCCTCCTTCAACCCCCCGCTACAGGCGTGATTTCTTCTTCTCAACCCTTCCAATCTCTTCTACCAAATAATTTCCACCGTTCAAATTTATTTTATCGCTGTGCAAAAGTCAGTTTGCAGTTGATACAGAGAGCTTGTTGGGAATCTCTTATATGCCACCATCACCAGACCGTATATCTGCTTTGCAATGTGCAAAGTTAGCCAGTTTATGGAACAACCCAGGAAGGTACATATGGATGCTGTTCAGATGATTTTGAGGTATCTGAAGAATTTACCTGGTAATGGTCTTATCTTTAATAGGGATATATCTCTTGAGGTGACTGCCTGTTGATGAATCCACGTTTCATCATCTCTATTCTATCATTTTGGCCTTAAAAGCCCTAGTAAATGCGTGTAAATAGGCTTAATATAGGCATTTTAGCATTCATGCATATGTGTGTAAATACTGTATAAAATACGGTTTTTAAAGCCAAAATTATAGAATAAAGAAAAGAAAAGAAAAAGAATAAAGTATTGTAAATATTTTATGACCCGAAACCCCGAGACCTAGGCATCTTGATGAATAGGTCGACAAGGAATAAAGTAGGGGGAGATAAGGGCCAAAATACAAATAAAATACCTATACATTTTATTCATTCTTTATTCATTTTGGGACCTATTTTTGGTTCCACTTTTTATACATCAAATAAAGAAACTTTGTACATGAAAGTTGTAGATAATTTTATATAGAAAAATATAAAATTGATTTCACTGAAAAATAATGTACAGATAAAAAGTTATGGTCTGAATAAAAATCCAGAATCCCAACTTCCCCGACCCGTATCTCACAACTGACAACTCCAAATGCATCAAACTCACCTTTAATTGTATATAGAAGAAAATAAGCTATTTAATGGCGGTGGTTTCGCCTTTGGCGGAGCTACGGTTTGAAAGTTGAGTTTTGGACCCCTATTGTATACTTGTACATATTAAAATATTCCATTTATTATTTATTCATTATTTTTGTATTCTTATATTTTTATAATGTTGTAAATATTACGTATAATAATAATGTACATTAAAATCAAAATAAAACTCAAAGGAAAACACAAAATAAAATTCATATACCAAATACATAGGTAAAGTACACACACATATACCTAGACTTTATATACTTTTATTTAATTAAGTGTACAAAACATATCAGAAAAATAAAATAAAAAATATATTTACATGTATAAAAGTATTTTATAATTTTTATAAATTAATAAACAAAAAGAAATAAAGTAAAATACAAAATAAAAATTAAAGTATTAAAATATATAGATAATACACCTACATAGGGGTATAAATGCGAACTTGTAAAAATATACTTTGTAAAAATAAATAAAAATCAGAATAAAATACTACATAAAAAATGAAACATTTTTTATTTTATAACCTAAATTAAATAATATCATTTATTATTTTAAATTGAATTAACAAGATCTTTTTCAGGGATTTTTCCTGATTGGTCAACGTGGACCAATCAGGAGACGGCCTCAGTTGACCTAGGTCAACTGGCCGTCCTTCCCCCTCAGCCTGTGTCAGAACCGCCGATCTCCCTCATTTCTCGATTTTTTCACCACTCCTGTGTTGCTCGAGGAGGGTTGCTTCCTTCACGAAAAATGTACCTGGTACATCCTTGATCCCCGCCGTCCTATCAAATCCACCAAGATCGCCTTGGCGCACCCGTGATCGTGCCTCGAAACTCATCATTTCGCCACCCTTCAAAAGCGACTCCCCGACTTCAATTCAAATTTGAATCCTTCTTCCGCCATTTTCACCCTCAAACCCCGTGTCCTTCGCTCCTGGTGACAACAGGCGTCGAATAGAGCCTGGGTTCAAGGCATTTGGTGTAGAATCGAAGTGATTCGACCCTCGCCGGAGTTCCGCCGTGCTTCATCGCCCGACGTCTCTGGTGAGTCCCCTCCTCATTTCTCTTCGTTTTTTGTAGCTGTAGCGTAGGTTAGTGTAGGTCTATAGCAGTTTTTAGTTTCGTTCACCCAATCGCCAAGAATCCTAGATCGAAGCCACGGCGGAGCTGAGCTCCGCCCGACGTTTCCGGCCACTCCAGTGATCCATCGCCGTCCAAAACACCTTCATCCTTCTCCCCTTCACTCCGTCACTCCGCACCACCCATCATTCCCCCCTCGATCTCGCTCAGATCGAGCCGACCGAGCTCCTCTCTCCGCCGCTCGCCGGAGCTCTTCATCCCAGGCACCTCTCGCCTCCATTCGACTATCGGAGAGCCCTCCGAGCACCCCCTTTTTGCCGTGCTTCTAACCCTGCAGGAAAGAAGTCAAAGGGAGGCTCCATCGAGCCTCGAAGTTTCAGGGAAGCACCTCCAGGCGACCTTCCTCGTCCGAGAACTTCGCGCCGCCTCCGCCTCGCCGGAGACCACCAATCGACGCGGAAGGATCCCAGGATCCTTTTGCCCTTGATCCTGGGGTCGGAGCGGCCGTGTGTCGGCCGCCATCGCCACCCGAACTTCGCCGGGGAGGAGTTCTTCGTGAACCTCTCCCCGCCGTTGGATCATCCTCTGCTCCAGACGCGACGCCAACCGTCCGATCACCTCAGCCGCGCCGCCGTTCGATCTCCGCCACGTGTCCAAGAGCCTCGCCATCGACTGCTGGATCGCGCCCCGTGGGTATTTTGCATTTTTAACCCACACTTTTTGTATTTACGTTTCAGTCCAGTAACTGTTAGTTGTAGTTTAAAAAGTTTTGTAATATTTGCAAGCAGACCCTCACGTTTTCAATATTTGCACTTTAGTCCACGCCACGTCACCTCACGTGACGGTGGCGTGTGACTTTTGGTTATTTTGCAAGTTAGGCCCAGAACTTTGGTGTATTTGCAATTTCGTCTCTGTGCGTAGAATATATAATATGTTTTTGGAAGTTTTGCATGTATGCCCAGCCGGTTTTCTTTAATTACAATTATGCCCCTGTGAATGGTGTTTCACGTAAGCTGCGCGTGTCTTTTTGGTGGAAATTGCATCTGAGCCCCTGGATGTTTTCATAATTGCATTTATGCCCCTGCCAGGCTTAGGATTTTTGTATGCTTAGCTTATTTATTTAATACCTCTTTTAATTGCGAAAAATTCTTAAAAAAATAGGGATTAGCTCCTGTGTGCTTTTATTTCACGTTATATTTTTAGTTTTGGATTTTATCTTATTTTCATATTTATTAAAAATCAAAAACATGCTTTTTCTCTACTGTCTAGCTTAGAAAATGCCAAAAAAATATTAAAAAGTCTCGAAAAATTCCAAAAAAAATTCCATAGTGTCTATTTTACTATATTTTAGTTGCAGACCAAAATCCACTAAAAAACTCAAAAGAAAAACCTTAAAAATTTAAAAAGACTCTAAAACTTCAAAAAAATTTATAAAATCAAAGAAAACTCTAAAAAAATACAAACTCAGTTCATGTTCGCCCTTTATTTTGCTCTCTTTATTTGAAAAATAGTGTGAAAAGTTTTGATTGCTGTTTGCTATTTTTAAAATTCATTTTGTTTCCAGCCAGCCCATTTTCCACTGTCTTCTATTATTTTAGTAATTAAAAATACCAAAAACATTCTAAAAATTACCCAAAAATCACAAAAACAGTAAAAAATTATAAAAAGACCAAAAAGACTTCATTTGCTAATTTTTGGATATTTTTGTGCATTTTTATAAATATTTCTTTCTCTCTTTTATTACATTGTTTTACATTCCAATATTGAAAAAGAAAATAGAAAAGTATAAAATATAAAATATAAAATATAAAAATCAGAAAATTAAAATCAAAATACAAAATTATAAAATTAAAAATTAAATAAAAAATATAAAAATTAAAAACCCACAAAAAGAAATTGGCTAAGTGATTCATTAGACCTAGGGTTTGGGATCTTTATCTACACTCTGCACCGTTGTTTCCTGTGTTCGACCCCTACTTGCTTGCCATTATACATTGTTAGTAGGGTATAATAAATTTTAATCCTTGCTCTTGATTGCTTTATTGATTGTGTGGGTTAATTGTTGAAGACCGAGGGGGTTTGAGCAGTCGCATCAGCGACAGTGAGTCTGACTTGTCAGACCACTATTTAGCGGCTCTCGCTTTCTCGCTTTTCAAATGGCGCCGTTGCCGGGGAGCATCGGCTTGTAGAGTACCATCTGGGTCTTTTATTTACTTAGCCATTTTTTATTACTTGTCTCTTGTGCACCATTTATTTGGAACTGTCTGACATCTCTTTTGTTTTCTTGCGAGGGATCGCTGACCGAGGAGGATCGCCTAGGGGATCCTGAGCAGCCTTGGGAGGAGGAGCCGGCTATTCTACCCTAGCCGGCAGAAGAGAGCAGGAGGGCTAGAGAGAGAGAGATAGTTGCTTTTCACTTTTTGTGAGAGAGAGATTTGATTAATTGTAATAATACAGGACTTGGACACTTGAACACTTCGGGCCTAATTTCCGGGTGTTTGTTCACCTGGGGGCTCACCGCTGTTTTCTTCGTGTTTTCCCGACTGTCATTTGCCGGTTTTGATTTCATTTTCACTTTCTTTTGTGGAGTGAGCCCTTAGATTTAGGCTTTTGCTTGATCGTCTAGATTAGGTCTAAACACATTAATAACCTTTGCATGTACCTATAGACCGTTTTTGGACTTAGTTTAATTAAACAGTTAACTCATCTTCTTAGATCCGCCGCGCCGCGAGCCCTCTCCATAAAGCGCTACTCCTGAACTCGATGTGTCGAGAAGAGGAGGGGAGGGTCTAGACCGGACTCTTAGGATTGAGGATTGGTGATTAACTTGTGGTTCTTCACGCTAGCAGTTGCCCATCTTAGGACGATTTCCGCATTGCATACCGGCATCTAGTTAGGTTTACAAATTCTGCTTTGCATCTCGCATGGAGAGAGCTGGGATTCGCTGTAAGTCTTCTTACTTTGCATCCATCATTTAGGCACAAAGGTGAGATCTCCATCTTGGTGCCGACTTGCATTGGCTTTTCCGACTCTATTCTCCCTCTGTTTTTGGACAAAGTAGGATAAAGAAAACACAAAAACGTTAGGCGCTTGTTTGAAATCACTCAAAAGAAGCGATAACACAAAAAAATTAAAAAGGGACTGCTAAGAAAACTTTGACCTAAATAAAACTGGTAATTGAACTCATTGATTGGGGAGAGTCACACCCTCACTTGTATTCAGGT
This sequence comes from Ottelia alismoides, assembly GCA_037367405.1. Taxonomy (NCBI): domain Eukaryota; kingdom Viridiplantae; phylum Streptophyta; class Magnoliopsida; order Alismatales; family Hydrocharitaceae; genus Ottelia; species Ottelia alismoides. The sequence goes on along the minus strand of JAZKJV010000190.1, from coordinate 271,080 downwards.
TGCATGGGAAGGTCTCCTTCCAAGTGAGCAGAGTGCTTCGTAAGGATTAGAGCCCAAAACCCAGTCTGTGGCTGCCTTGTGTATCGCCTGGATTTCCGAAGTATTGGCGCTTCTATCGTACATGGACGAGTAGGGCTTGGTCAACATTGGTGACTCTCTATTGTGCAGAGCATCGACCTCGTCCGAAGTATCGAGCCTAGGCCATGCCTTCACGGGGGTGTCTGTCTCATCGTCTTGCGTCCGAGTAGGTTCTTGCACGCTCACGGGTGATTCCGTTGCGAGCGAGTTCCGAAGTATTGGTTTCGCCTATTGGCTTCCTTTCTCTATTTCTTTGGCTGAGTAGGGATCCAGGAAGGGTTACAAGGACCTTAAAAAGTGCAGACTACAGGTTACACAGGGGGAGGACAAGTACGGGAATACTTTTCCGGCAGTACTCTCGCTCCTATAGGCGTAGCGCTCTAAGAACTCGTTAAAAGACAACTTCTTGAATTCAAGATAAAAATTACAAAGATAAAAGCCGAACCTTCACGGCTTCACGTGTTGAGTTGGTGAATCCCCTTGCTTTGTGTTTGCTTGCTAGTTGCATTTAGGTCAAGATCAAAAATATCGCGCCTTCGCGCAAAAATTTTGTTCTTTTTCTACTTGACCCTTGCTCATTGTGAGCCTTCTACTGTTTTGCAATCCTTTTATTTCTTGTTTACCATCGTGCTCTTCATCCAACATCTTGTCCTCTTGGCCTTCTCAAGATGACGTCACACAGATGGTTTAGTCGGGACCTCGCCGACGCCCACATCGATTCCGTGACGGCAGCATCTTCAATAAGGAGGGGTGATCTCCAAGAAGTTAATTCGGATCTTGCGAATGTCTCCTTGGACTCCCCTATTCTCGCTTCTTTCAATCCCTGCCTTTCTCCAATAAATCCGCTATTCGGGATGGACTCGCAACCCGAATTAGCTCGTCCCCTTCAGCTAAACCGGGATTACTCTTGTCCCCGAAATCACCCCTTGTGGATGGAGATCGATTTCAGTCAATATCATATGCTCCATTCACAACATTCTGGGATTGACCTTAACCCCAGAATTATCTCAACAGCTGGTGCTCAGGAAGATACTGATCAGGGTTTACTCCGTCATGCAGATTCCCCAACCGATCACGATTCAGAAATTCCAGTTCAGTTAGAGATGGCAGGAGGAAGAGGAAAGGGACCACAGCCCCAATTAGAGCCTGAAGGCAATCCGGGGGAAGGGCAGTACACCACTCAGGGTGAGGTTAACAGTCAGCTGCTGGCGTCCATTCAAGCTATTCAGCAGCAGTTGACTAATCAGGCCCTGGCCCAGACCGCTTTCCAGGACATGCTAAATGATCTGAGGAGGAGGGCCGATGCAAGAGATGCCCGTCAGGAGGATGATCCGAACAACGAGCAGAATTTTAAAGAAGTCAGAGACGAATTCTCAGTTGGAAGACCCGAATTTGAAGTAGTAGGAGGAGATCCACTGCAGCCGAAGCCTACTCTGAAGGACACATACAATCCAGGGGCGGGACGCATCATGGAGTGGATTCAAGTTCCACGTATGCATGCCCATTTCGAGCTGAAGCCGCAATTTTTGTCACTGCTTCCCACCTTCCACGGGAACACCACTGAGGAACCATATATCTTTCTCAAGAAGTTTAGCCGCATCTGTTCCACTACTCATTACCCCAGAATCCCTCTGGGGGTAATCAAGATGACCGCGTTTCCCTTCAGCCTTCAAGACAAGGCCCTATATTGGGTTGACCATCTTGGGAAGGTCGTCACGACCTGGGAGGAGCTGAAGTCCGCATTTCTCCACAAATTCTATCGTCTCGTGCGATTGAATCAGATGCATGCCCGGATCTCCAGTTTCTGCCAGCAGCCCCACGAGACCATCCATGAAGCGTGGGAGAGGTTTAAAGATCTTCAAGAGAAGTGCCCCCACCATGATATTCCAAAGACCAGTCTCGTACAACACTTCTTTGGGGGGCTATCATTTGAGAGCCAAAAGCTTGTGGACGCAGCTTGCGGCGGTTCACATTTCAACAAGGACGAGGACGTGGTATGGAACGTCTTCGAAGAAATGGCTGAGGGAGAAGCAGCCCAATCCTCGTCCAGAATCTACATGAAGCCACCTACCGCCATCAGCAAGCCAGTTAACATGACTTCTCACACCGAGGACAAGGATGAGAGCTCCAACCTGAGTATCATTGGGAGCCACTTGTCCAAAGTGGACATCATCGAGAAGAGGTCACAAGACCTCGAAAAGCTGGCAGTCATAGAAAAAAGGACCCAAGGTCTGGAAAAGTTCGACCAGATTTCCCAGCAGCTGGAGCAGCTCGTCCGTGCGTTAAATGCAAACATGTGCAACGCTGTGTCTACTTCTGTCGAGTCGAATGCTGAGAAAAAAGAGCCCGCAATGCAGCCACAACCTCAGCCGACTCCACCGCAGCCCCAACCTGTCCAGCACGTGTACTACGTGCAGGCCCCGGAGCAGCCCCTGCAGCACCAGACACAGATGGTTGTGTATCATCCAGAGCCCCATCCTGCATACTCCGAGCAATTCTCTTCACCCCCGCCAGTGATTCAGGAAATCAATGGTGTATGGGACAATGAAGCGCAGCTGACCCGTCCTCAAGGACATTCTCAGGGTCAGAACATGGGCAACAGGCCCTATCATCAGCAGCAGCAGGGTGGGAGACCCTTACAGCAGTCTTACCAGTACCAGCCTCCATCACACGGGAACACTTGGAGGCAGAACTACCAGCACGGTCCCCAGCAGTCCGGATATCGTGGACAGGGATATCACCAGCAACCGGCTACTCAATACAATCAGCACAACTCGCAGTATCCCTCCAACCCTCCTTCTCAACAATTCTCACAAGGATATCAGTCACAATCTCAGCCGCCATACCAGCATTCTAGACCCCAGCCGGGGGAATCCTCTGAGATTATACCAGTCAATCCAGCTCTGGCTTATTTGGAGCAATTGATGAAGAACATGGCTGAGATGAACCAGAAGATTGACGACCTGACGGCAGCCAAAACCGTCATACCAGCTCAGGTCGAAGCTAACCCTAACAATTTCCGACGCAAGGAGCAGGTAGCCGGCAGTGTCCAACCCGAATCAGGTGACTTAAATTGTTTTTTATCTAATACTGTTACTCTCAGGAGTGGTAGGACACTCCGGCCATCGGCGACGGCGAAGGGAAAACATCTCGCATCTGACGGGGAATCATCAGTCCAGCCAGCACCAGGGCCAGCCAGTATTTTGGGAGCAGCACCAACATCCAGAAAACCACAAAAAAATGAAGAAAATCGAAAAACACAAAAAGATAGCAGCAACCTCGGTGGAGATCAGCCAGCATTGGAAACACCTGCACCCGCATCTCAGCCAGTTCCCGACAGGAGGAGTACCGCACCTGCAGCGAGTCCAACGCCAGCACCTGATGCCGAGCCGGTCATTTTTGGTCCGCAAATTGTAGATGAATCCACTCCTTTTTGTCATCTACCTGTAAACAACGATATGGACACTATTTTGAATGATATTGGTGAAGAGTTTGTAAATATTCCTTTTCCTGAAGCAATGAAAAAACACAAAAAATGAAAAATTTGAAAAAGGCTTTGTCTGATCCCGCTATCATAGAAATCATTCAGAATTTGGTATTGAATATGCCATTGATGAAAGCTCTTGAGTACATGCCAGCCGTAAAGAAAGGACTTAAAGAGGCATGTACAACCAAGCGCAGGCCAAACCCCCACAATTCCAGAAGCAAAGGTGGCAAGTCTGAAAAACACATTCTCACAATGGCCACAGTTAACGCCATCAGCAACCTCCCGGATAAAAAGCCAGATATGGGAGCACCTCTTGTACGTTGCCAGATGTTTGATCAGGAATTCGAGCGAACACTTCTCGACAGCGGGTCATCTGTCAATTTGATGCCAGCCTCACTACTCACGAGTTCAAGTTAGGACCGCTCAAGCCTACAAAGATGATTCTGCAGTTTGCAGACAAGTCAGTCAAGCAGCCTAGGGGCCTGCTGGAGGACGTGATCGTCACGGTTCAGGGAAAGTCATTCCCTGCCGATTTTGTGGTCTTAGATATGGATGTCCCCGCTCCGTTGCTCCTTACTCCGATCATACTCGGAAGACCATTTCTGCGGACATCAAATGCAGTGGTAAATTATGGGACGGGAGAAATCACTTTTGGAGCTGGCAATGAAATTATCCGAGTGGAGACCCTGTCCGAAGGAACACTAACCGAGCAGACATCTACTTCATGTGCAAGAGTGATCGAGTATGCTGACGACTGCGACTTCCTAGCAGAAATTCAAGATACCAACCTATTTCTGGATGACAATAAGATCCATGGATTCCTCTACCCCGAGGAAGAAGTGGAGACCGCAGTCGAATTTCCTTTCATCAATCAAGATGAGGAACTGGCTGATGTGCTACAAGATACTGCCGTGGGGGTGATGTGCCTTCAGAACCAAGAGCCGAAATGTGAAACAGTTTTTGATGAAGATGACATTATCAGAGAATCTTGTCAGGATTTGAGAGAGGAAACATATCAGAACATGGTGGACACTGAACCGTCGAACGAATCACCACCTGCACTGATAGCTGAGGTCACCACCGAAGCAGCTCAGACCCCGCCGGAGCTAAAACCCTTGCCCTCCAATATGAAGTATGCCTTCCTTGCGGGAGAACCGAACATGTACCCGGTCATCATTAATGCACATCTGACCGAAGATCAGGAATCTCGTCTGATGGAGGTTCTTGAACGCAACCGCAAGGCGATAGGCTGGTGAACATCTGATCTCCGTGGGATCAATCCGTCACTCTGCTCGCACGCATCTTTCTGGAAGACGACTGCAGACCCTCTCGCGAACTGCAAAGAAGATTAAATCCGAACCTGCGAGAGGTGCTTATGAAAGAAATCCAGAAATGGTGTGATGCGGGATTCATTTATCCCATCTCCGACAGCAAATGGGTGAGCCCTCTGCATGTTGTGCCCAAGAAATCAGGGATCACCATTGTGAAAAATGACAAAGGAGAGGAGATCGCAAACAGAGTACCGACTTCTTGGCGAGTGTGCGTAGACTACAGAAGACTCAATCTCGCCACCAAGAAGGATCATTTTCCGCTACCCTTCATCGACCAGATCTTGGAGAGATTGGCCGCAAAGGAATATTTCTGTTTCTTGGACGGCTACTCCGGGTATAATCAAGTTGCCATTGCTCCTGAAGATCAAGAGAAGACCACGTTCACCTGTCCTTTTGGCACGTATGCCTTCAGACGAATGCCGTTCGGGCTATGCAACGCCCCAGCTACATTTCAGAGGTGTATGCTTGCAGTTTTTGCCGATATGGTGGGTAGCTTTCTCGAGGTCTTTATGGACGATTTTTCGGTCTACGGGGATTCATTTGAGCAATGTCTGGACTATCTAGACCGAGTCTTACGGAGGTGCTGCGAAGTGAATCTTGTGCTCTCATGGGAGAAGAGCAATTTCATGGTGACCGAAGGAATTGTGCTGGGTCATGTTGTTTCGAAACGTGGCATGGAGGTTGACCCAGCCAAGGTGGATGTAATTTCGAAACTTGAGCCACCTACAAATATCAAGCAAGTTCGGTCCTTCTTAGGCCATGTTGGTTTTTACCGACGATTCATCAAAGATTTCAACAAACTGGCCAGACCGTTGACTGAGTTGCTCGGCAAGGACAATGAGTTCATTGTAGACGACCGTGTGCTCCTTGCCTTTAATCAGTTGAAAGAGCTCATCACGCAGGCCCCTGTCCTACAGCCACCAATTTGGACTCAACCTTTCGAGATTATGACCGACGCGTCAGATTATGCCATCGGAGCTGTACTGGGACAGAGGAAAGACAATATACCATTTGCGATTCACTACGCTAGCCGAACGCTCGATGAAGCCCAGAGAAACTACACTGTCACTGAAAAAGAGCTGCTAGCGGTAGTCTTTGCTTTGGAGAAGTTCAGATCTTACCTCCTTGGGTCCAAGGTTATCATTTACACTGATCATTCGGCCATTCGGTATCTACAGCAGAAGAAGGACGCCAAACCACGTCTCATCCGGTGGATCCTTCTCCTCCAGGAGTTTGACTTGGAAATCAGAGATAAACCTGGGGTAAAGAATGTAGTGGCCGATCATCTGTCAAGACTTCTTGAACTAGAGTCTCCTGAGCTGAACTTGCAGCCTATCACGGAGACCTTTCCAGATGAATCGATTCTGTCTGTCGCCTCACTTCCTTGGTATGCGGACATTGTGAATTATCTAGTTGCCAAGAAAATCCCACAGGACTAGCCTAAGTTGAAGATAGACAGATTTTTGTCTAAAATCCATTTTTACCAGTGGGAAGATCCGTATCTGTTTCGTGAGGGAGCAGATTGCATCTGGCGAAGGTGTATTCCTCAGGAGGAAGTTCCAAGTGTCCTCGCTCTATGTCATGATCAAGATTCAGGAGGACACCATTCAGGCAAACGAACGGCAGCAAAGGTTCTTCAAAGTGGCCTCTGGTGGCCTTCATTATTCAAAGATGCAGACGAGTATGTCAAATGTTGCACCGACTGTCAGAAGATGGGCGGAACCATAGGAATGAGAGATACGATGCCTTTGAAGTACATTCAGATCTCAGATGTCTTTGATGCATGGGGCATCGACTTTATGGGCCCGTTTCCTAACAGTCAGGGCTATGAATATATTCTGCTTGCTGTCGACTATGTTAGTCGTTGGGTGGAGGCTATTCCCGCCCGAGCCGCCGACAGTAGGACTGTCTGTCGATTCTTAAGAGATCACATCATAGCACGGTTCGGAATCCCCAAAATTCTCATATCTGATGGGGGTAGTCATTTCATAAATAGGGAGGTGAAGAAGCTAACCCAAGAATTCTGCATCGAGCATTGTGTTGCTTCACCCTACCACCCGCAGTCTAATGGCTTAGCTGAATGTTCTAACAGGGAGATCAAAACGATTCTACAGAAACTTGTGCGTCCGGATCGCAAGAACTGGTCTCAGCTGCTTGACTCCGTTCTTTGGGCTTACAGAACAGCGTATAAGTCACCCTTGGGAATGTCTCCCTACCGCCTGGTGTATGGCAAGCCATGTCATTTGCCCGTGGAACTCATCCACAAATCTTTATGGGCTATTAATATTTGTAATTTGGACTCCAAGCAAGCAGGAAAGAACATGAAACTAGATCTGAACAGATTATTGGAATTCAGAGATTATGCATATGACAACAGCCTGATGTACAAGGAGAAGGTCAAAACATGGCATGACAAGCACATCCGCCACAAGTCCTTTGATCCATGCCAGAAGGTATGGTTGTTCGATGCGAAATTAAAGATCTTTCCAGGCAAATTGAAGAGCAAATGGACTGGGCCGTTCATGGTTAGGCAGGTGCGTGACAACGGAAGTGTATTGATATCCAATCTGTCAGCTGACGCACAGCCTTTTGTAGTCAATGGTCAGCTTCTGAAGCCATACCTTGAACATGACACATTCATGGACGTCGTTGACTCAATTCAAGTAATTTATGAGGATGAGCTGAATATCTCGAAAGAGGCAGAGGAAGGCAAAGCGCATCGAAACATTTTTGAATGAGTTCCCTTTTTGTCTTTTCTTCTTTTCTTCTTTTCAATTTCTTTTCTCTTATTCTACCGAATTGATGCCATCCCTTTCATCACTGCTACACTTAGGATGCACTCTATCCTAAGTATAGGGGGGATGCGCATCCCGAGTTGTTCATATCCAATTTCATCTCTTTCTTCTTTTCTTCTTTTCTTCTTTTCCTCTTCTACCCTCTTCATCTATCAAAAAGGTGCCGCCCCTTGTAGATAGTCTTCTATACTTAGGACGTACTTTGTCCTAAGTATAGGGGGGTGCACACCCCGAGTTCCTTCATTTATCTCGATCCTCTCCATTGTCTCCTCTTCTTGTCTATACTTAGGGATATCTTACCCTAAGTATAGGGGGAGACAACCCGAGTACGATCTGTTCATTCCCACCCTTGACCCTCCCTACCTTGTATACAGTCTGCTATACTTAGGATTATTTGATCCTAAGTATAGGGGGGACGGTCAACTTCTCATTCGTTGATTCATTCATTATTCCTTTATTCTTTAGACTTGTCTATACTTAGTACGAGTTATGTCTTCTCTTTTCTCTCCGATCTATGAGGACATAGCTCAAGCTAAGTATAGGGGGGTCGTATATACTATGTATATACTTTAGCCATAACTCGTACTTTCGTATTTTCTTAAATAAATATGGGTAATAATTCTTTGAAATTCATTAAAAATCCTTAATAAAAAGATGTGGTTATTCCTCAAATTCTTTTTGTATATGCTGATTAATAAATCAGGTGAAAATGTTTTTTGCAAAATGTTTGAAAAATAGTTTGAAAATCTTTGTGAACATCTATTGAAAACTATTTTGAAAATATTTTGTTACATGTTTTCAACCTTTGTAAAAATGTGTGGTTTGTAAAATTTATTTTCTTTATGTGAAATAAGATGTTTAAAAAATGATTTGCAAATGGCTTGAAAAATGGTTGCAAAAATCCTTTGAAAAATCCATATATACTGTTTTGAAAACCTTTGCAAAATGATTTTCAAATGTGTGTACATGTTTGTAAAATGTTTGTAAAAATTATTTTGGACTATAGTTTTCAAAAATTGTGTGAAAAGCTTGTGTCAAATAAGTTTGAGGAATATTGACATCACACCAAAATCCACTACATAGATGTACTTATAAAATTGACCACTTGCCCTTGTAAATTCGTAAAATCCACTTCTTGTATGTATAAGAAGCACTCCCGTGTACATAGTTTTCACCAAGTTTTCAGCCAAAACTTTTTGTTTTCAAAAATCCCAAAAACATTTGCAAAACTAAAACCCAAAAACATTTGAAAAATCTTTTTGAAAAATACAAAAAAATGCATATGCATAAGCATGCATCATCTTTTCAAAAATCCATAAAAAGTTCAAAATCTTTGAAAATTGCATCACAAAAATATTTTTTGCATAGCATTGCATGGCATGAGCATTTTTCGGATTGAGTTTGATAGTTGAACAAGTCTAAATAAAATCCGGAGATTGGAGCTTGATTGGACCTTATAATCTACCTAATAAAAGGAACCTTATAGGAACTGGGTTTGAGGTACTTCAGGTCTAGTTGACTTAATTCTTTGAGGATCACGGGACTTGGTTCAATGTATTCTTGACTGCTTAAGTAGGGTATTTCGGAGCACACGCACGACTCTTGTTGATAATGACCTAACTTGGACACCTGCACCTTTCACATAGCTCTCCACGGATGAGGTGGTGAGGAGGCAGTTTCCTTTGGCTTGGGGTAGCATATGAGGGTAGTACTTCTAGGCGGAACCTCTCTTCTTCTTATAGTGAAGGAAGTGCGCCTCAACTTGGTCTAGTGGTGATGAAGGCTAAAGACAGAAGCCGTGGGTTGAAATAAAGCTTCAAAAGAGGGATAGTCTACTGGTTCAAGAAGAAATTTCTTGTATATATGCTGCACCATGTAGATATGTTGTACAGATGCAATTGAAAAAAAAAAACTCCAAAAAAGTGGTGGGTCGGATTGAAAATTTAATAACCCCACCGGAGTGTATATAGTCCAATAAAGCAAAAGCTTATGATATCCATGTTACATCTCATGAAGCTTGCAGCGGGAGACTTAGCTACACTGGTTGAGCTCCCAAAAGTCTATACCTCTTATTCCCCCTCTTCTTGAGCCGGTTGCACTTGAACTTAGAAGGGAATACCCCGCTTCTCGAGGAAAGAGTTGCTAGTCCGAGGCATTAGAGTTACCAGGTTGGGGGAGGTTGTTTCTTTATTACTTCTGAGGTGGGGAGCTACATATCACTTACACTGTACGAGTCAAATTCATAGTCATAAGAGTTTGCGTATGAGTTGAAGTATTTCTGACCTGGGTATTGAGGAGACTTGGACAAAGTTTTGGGATTCTCAAGAACTGTTGGATTTCAAATTTGGTTCTCATTAAGGTTCCGACCGCACTAAAATCCAAAGGTCCGACTTAAGCTCCAAACTTTGATTTTGTGAAGACAAGTTTGATAATCAAATTAAATCCAAGTTTTTCTTCTTTTTCTTTTCTTTCTTTCTTTTTGCACTTATTGCATAAGTGTTTGCTAGGGACTAACAAAGGTAAAGTATAGGGGGATGATGAATCCACGTTTCATCATCTCTATTCTATCATTTTGGCCTTAAAAGCCTAGTAAATGCGTGTAAATAGGCTTAATATAGGCATTTTAGCATTCATGCATAGGTGTGTAAATACTGTATAAAATACGGTTTTTAAAGCCAAAATTATAGAATAAAGAAAAGAAAAGAAAAAGAATAAAGTATTGTAAATATTTTATGACCCGAAACCCCGAGACCTAGGCATCTTGATGAATAGGTCGACAAGGAATAAAGTAGGGGGAGATAAGGGCCAAAATACAAATAAAATACCTATACATTTTATTCATTCTTTATTCATTTTGGGACCTATTTTTGGTTCCACTTTTTATACATCAAATAAAGAAACTTTGTACATGAAAGTTGTAGATAATTTTATATAGAAATATAGAAAAATATAAAATTGATTTCACTGAAAAATAATGTACAGATAAAAAGTTATGGTCTGAATAAAAATCCAGAATCCCAACTTCCCCGACCCGTATCTCACAACTGACAACTCCAAATGCATCAAACTCACCTTTAATTGTATATAGAAGAAAATAAGCTATTTAGTGGCGGTGGTTTCGCCTTTGGCGGAGCTACGGTTTGAAAGTTGAGTTTTGGACCCCTATTGTATACTTGTACATATTAAAATATTCCATTTATTATTTATTCATTATTTTTGTATTCTTATATTTTTATAATGTTGTAAATATTACGTATAATAATTATGTACATTAAAATCAAAATAAAACTCAAAGGAAAACACAAAATAAAATTCATATACCAAATACATAGGTAAAGTACACACACATATACCTAGACTTTATACACTTTTATTTAATTAAGTGTACAAAACATATCAGAAAAATAAAAAAAAATTATATTTACATGTATAAAAGTATTTTATAATTTTTATAAATTAATAAACAAAAAGAAATAAAGTAAAATACAAAATAAAAATTAAAGTATTAAAATATATAGATAATACACCTACATAGGGGTATAAATGCGAACTTGTAAAAATATACTTTGTAAAAATAAATAAAAATCAGAATAAAACACTACATAAAAAATGAAACATTTTTTATTTTATAACCTAAATTAAATAATATCATTTATTATTTTAAATTGAATTAACAAGATCTTTTTCAGGGATTTTTCCTGATTGGTCCACGTGGACCAATCAGGAGACGGCCTCAGTTGACCTAGGTCAACTGGCCGTCCTTCCCCCTCAGCCTGTGTCAGAACCGCCGATCTCCCTCATTTCTCGATTTTTTCACCACTCCTGTGTTGCTCGAGGAGGGTTGCTTCCTTCACGAAAAATGTACCTGGTACATCCTTGATCCCCGCCGTCCTATCAAATCCACCAAGATCGCCTTGGCGCACCCGTGATCGTGCCTCGAAACTCATCATTTCGCCACCCTTCAAAAGCGACTCCCCGACTTCAATTCAAATTTGAATCCTTCTTCCGCCATTTTCACCCTCAAACCCCGTGTCCTTCGTGCTCCTGGTGACAGCAGGCGTCGAATAGAGCCTGGGTTCAAGGCATTTGGTGTAGAATCGAAGTGATTCGACCCTCGCCGGAGTTCCGTCGTGCTTCATCGCCCGACGTCTCTGGTGAGTCCCCTCCTCATTTCTCTTCGTTTTTTGTAGCTGTAGCGTAGGTTAGTGTAGGTCTATAGCAGTTTTTAGTTTCGTTCACCCAATCGCCGAGAATCCTAGATCGAAGCCACGGCGGAGCTGAGCTCCGCCCGACGTTTCCGGCCACTCCAGTGATCCATCGCCGTCCAAAACACCTTCATCCTTCTCCCCTTCACTCCGTCACTCCGCACCACCCATCATTCCCCCCTCGATCTCGCTCAGATCGAGCCGACCGAGCTCCTCTCTCCGTCGCTCGCCGGAGCTCTTCATCCCAGGCACCTCTCGCCTCCATTCGACTATCGGAGAGCCCTCCGAGCACCCCCTTTTTGCCGTGCTTCTAACCCTGCAGGAAAGAAGTCAAAGGGAGGCTCCATCAAGCCTCGAAGTTTCAGGGAAGCACCTCCAGGCGACCTTCCTCGTCCGAGCACTTCGTGCCGCCTCCGCCTCGCCGGAGACCACCAATCGACGCGGAAGGATCCCAGGATCCTTTTGCCCTTGATCCTGGGGTCGGAGCGGCCGTGTGTCGGCCGCCATCGCCACCCGAACTTCGCCGGGGAGGAGTTCTTCGTGAACCTCTCCCCGCCGTTGGATCATCCTCTGCTCCAGACGCGACGCCAACCGTCCGATCACCTCAGCCGCGCCGCCGTTCGATCTCCGCCACGTGTCCAAGAGCCTCGCCATCGACTGCTGGATCGCGCCCCGTGGGTATTTTGCATTTTTAACCCACGCTTTTTGTATTTACGTTTCAGTCCAGTAACTGTTAGTTGTAGTTTAAAAAGTTTTGTAATATTTGCAAGCAGACCCTCACGTTTTCACTATTTGCACTTTAGTCCACGCCACGTCACCTCACGTGACGGTGGCGTGTGACTTTTGGGTATTTTGCAAGTTAGGCCCAGAACTTTGGTGTATTTGCAATTTCATCCCTGTGCGTAGAATATATAATATGTTTTTGGAAGTTTTGCATGTATGCCCAGCCGGTTTTCTTTAATTACAATTATGCCCCTGTGAATGGTGTTTCACGTAAGCTGCGCGTGTCTTTTTGGTGGAAATTGCATCTGAGCCCCTGGATGTTTTCATAATTGCATTTATGCCCCTGCCAGGCTTAGGATTTTTGTATGCTTAGCTTATTTATTTAATACCTCTTTTAATTGCGAAAAATTCTTAAAAAAATAGGGATTAGCTCCTGTGTGCTTCTATTTCACGTTATATTTTTAGTTTTGGATTTTATCTTATTTTCATATTTATTAAAAATCAAAAACATGCCTTTTCTCTACTGTCTAGCTTAGAAAATGCCAAAAAAATATTAAAAAGTCTCGAAAAATTCCAAAAAAAATTCCATAGTGTCTATTTTACTATATTTTAGTTGCAGACCAAAATCCACTAAAAAACTCAAAAGAAAAACCTTAAAAATTTAAAAAGACTCTAAAACTTCAAAAAAATTTATAAAATCAAAGAAAACTCTAAAAAAATACAAACTCAGTTCCTGTTCGCCCTTTATTTTGCTCTCTTTATTTGAAAAATAGTGTGAAAAGTTTTGATTGCTGTTTGCTATTTTTAAAATTCATTTTGTTTCCAGCCAGCCCATTTTCCACTGTCTTCTATTATTTTAGTAATTAAAAATACCAAAAACATTCTAAAAATTACCCAAAAATCACAAAAACAGTAAAAAATTATAAAAAGACCAAAAAGACTTCATTTGCTAATTTTTGGATATTTTTGTGCATTTTTATAAATATTTCTTTCTCTCTTTTATTACATTGTTTTACATTCCAATATTGAAAAAGAAAATAGAAAAGTATAAAATATAAAATATAAAAATCAGAAAATTAAAAATCAAAATACAAAATTATAAAATTAAAAATTAAATAAAAAATATAAAAATTAAAAACCCACAAAAAGAAATTGGCTAAGTGATTCATTAGACCTAGGGTTTGGGATCTTTATCTACACTCTGCACCGTTGTTTCCTGTGTTCGACCCCTACTTGCTTGCCATTATACATTGTTAGTAGGGTATAATAAATTTTAATCCTTGCTCTTGATTGCTTTATTGATTGTGTGGGTTAATTATTGAAGACCGAGGGGGTTTGAGCAGTCGCATCAGCGATAGTGAGTCTGACTTGTCAGACCACTATTTAGCGGCTCTCGCTTTCTCGCTTTTCACCTGTGCAGATGCAGATTATGCAGGGTGTCCCAAAGACAAGAAGTCTACTTCTGACTTTGCTGTTTTTGTGAGCAACTCCCTTGTTTCATGGAAAATCAAGAAGCAGACAGTGATTGCAAGATCTAGTGCAGAGTCTGAATACAAGGCCATGGCACAAGGAAGTGCAGAGATGAGGTGGGTTAGGTCCGTATTGACGGATCTTGCTGTTGATGTTCCTCTTCCTATGCAGTTTTTATGTGATAATCAAGCAGCTCTGTTTATTGCCAATAATCCTGCTTTCCGTGAACGAACTAAACATATAGAGGTGGATTGCCATTACACTAGAGACATGATTCAGAAAGGTCTCATATCTACCACTCATGTTTCTACTGGAGATCAGATAGCTGATATCTTCACCAAGGCACTTACTAGAGGTCCTTTCCAGAAGTGTTGTACCAAGCTAAGCATGATAGATATCTACGCTCCAGCTTGAGGGGGAGTGTTGAGATTGTTGAGATAATTATGGTAGTTGTTGAGATAATTATGTTAGTTTTCTATTTCTGGTATGTCTCTCTTATGTAATTAACCCAGGGCTTTTCTCCTATATAAGAGAGCCCTAGGGTCTCTTCTATGATACGAAAAACGTTTCTCCCAACACACTAACATTACTATTATTTTCCAATTTTGCTCTAGGTGACAAGGAATTAACTTTTATCCACAATAGTTTTCCAAAATGGCTTGCTTGGGCCAACATGAGTTGCCACTAAGATCTATCCTTCGCGAGCCTTAATAATGGCTAATTTCTAGCTTGATCAAGGGGGCCTGGCCGTTGTCATCCTCTCGCTTTCACCGTTTGTCTAACAACATGGATTTTGAAGACCTTGATGGCTACATCTTACAGAGTATGCTGGAAAACATATGCTTTTCCTGAAGTTCGTGTCTCACGAGTTTTGGTTGGAACAATAACTTGAGGTACGTGCTAAAGTAAAAAATGTACCAAGCCTTCTGTTATAAAATAAATATGCGGAAACGAACATGGAAAAAGATAAAGAACACATGATTTTAACGTGGAACCCTACTCCGTGAGGAGTGGGATGAAACCACGGGCGAAACCCTCAACAGGGCATACCATGCATTGCTTTTTCTCAATGAGTACAGGAGGTCTAGGGCTCCTTATATAGCCTCTCCAGAGCCTCCAAGTCCCACCACTAGGCGGTATGGGACTAAACACATGGATGGGGTAAATGGATCTTCTCCAGGATCCATTTACCCTGTTACAACTCAATGGGCGCACACATGAATACTCCAACACTCCCCCTCAAGCTTGATGCAAACACGATTCGGCGCGTCGACGATAAATAAAATAATTTGGGCGGTGGAATATCGGTGGAGAAAAGGAGAGGTTGAGAAGAAGAAAACTCGTCGGGAACGAGGGGTTGAAGAAGAAGAACCGTGAAGACCACGTTGGGAGAGGAGAGAAAATAGAGAGGGAGATAAAATCTCAATTGATTATCAATACTGAACTGCTTAAAAACATTGGACCCTCATCCCTTTATATAGGAGGGATGATATTACAAAAATAGAAACTAATTTAAATTGACAACCAATTTTTCTAAATTGACTCTAACTAATTTAAAATTCAAAATCGATAACTAATTGATTGAGATCACATGCAATCTCATTTATTTAATTAGAGATACGATAATTAAAAAAAACGTAAATAAAATTGATCACTAATTTAATTAAAAATTCGACCCTATAATTTGAGGTCACGCTGCGTCAACTCTCCTCCGCTTTAAAAATTCGTCTCCCGACGAATTGCTTTATCTTCGTTCTGACGGTGGAGAATCCCATCTGGAATGGTTGAGCAAAAGTCCTCGATTTTACCCATTTTCCATGTTACGTTTGTAGTTTCTTTCCACTGAAGGGTATAGATGCAAATAGTCTACCCCTTTAACTAAAATATCTTCTCTTAGGTCCCCAGCAACTTCAACCTTAAAATAAAAGTTTTTATGATGGGGGACTTCACTGCAATTATCCCAATTCATATCCAGTTGCCTAATTGCAGGGGATTCGAGTCTCGCTAGGGTTTTTTTCCCTTCAAAAATCGGAGATGGCGGCGCCAAGAGGGAAGGCTTGTGCATCGCAGGTGGTGGCGACCAGCTGGGGGGCGTTGGCGACGCGTGGGAAGACGCGCAGGAGGAATGCGTCGAAGGCGGAGGGCCTGTGCGGGGGCGGCGAGGCGAAATCGCGGCCTTCGGCAAGAGGGAGGAGACGGTGGGGCGGGGCGGTGCTGGGGAATGGAAGTAGGGAGAGGGCTGGCGCGCGTGGGGGGCTGGGGAAAGGGGGAATGGCGATGGCAGGGAGGGGGGTGGCGGCGGCGTCGGGCTGACAGGGGGGTTGTTGGGCGACGCTGATGGAAGGCGGGGTGGCGAGGGGGGGCTGGTGCGGCACGCGTGAGGAAGGGGGGTTGTTGGTGGCGGTGTGGCGAGGGGCGCAGGAGTGGAAGGAGAAGGAGGAGGGCCTGGAGGGGGGGCGGCAGGGGTTGGGGAAGGTGGCTGAGAGGGTACATCGTGCAGGGGAGGGGCTATGGGCGGGGGAGGGGGCTGGGTCGGAGCCACAGGGGTTGCGAGCATGGGCCTGATGGTGCGGGGCTGTCAAGGTCGTGCTGCAGCGGGGCTGGAGTTGACGTCGGGGACGTTATCGGCGCTGGGGGCTGATCTGAAACATTCTGGACAGCAATCGTTTCAGCTTCTTTTTCTCCCGAACTGGCCTGGGCAGGGGTCGAATCTTCCTCCACAGTGCGGCTTTCTTCGTTAAAACTCGTGCCAACGGCTTCGGGGGTGGGAGGCTCTGATTGGGCGGTGCGGAAGTCCTCGAAGTTAACCATGAGAGCTCGAAACTCGGAATGGAGTGTGGTTTGCAAATGATGCAAATCACGTAACAGGCGCTCCATCTCCTTGTTGTAGGCGTTGATGGCCGAGATGGATCGTCGTTTTTGTTCGGATGAACGATGTCGGTGCGAGCGTCTGGAAGGATCGTCAGATCGTGAGGACGATCTGTAGGCCATCCTTTGATACCAAATGATGCAAACTGACTTTTGCACAGCGATAAAATAAATTTGAACGGTGGAAATTATTTGGTAGAAGAGATTGGAAGGGTTGAGAAGAAGAAATCACGCCTGTAGCGTGGGGTTGAAGGAGGAGAACCGCGGAGATCGCGTGGAGAGAGAGGGAGAGGAGAAAGGAGAGAGATAAAAATCTCAAAATTTCATTAATACTTGGCTGTCTAAAAACATTGGACCACCATCCCTTTATATAGGAGGGATGGGATTACAAAAATAGAAACTAAATTCTAATTGGAAACAAACTTATCCTAATTTGACTCTAACCGATTAACTACCTAATTTGAAATTCAAATTAAAACTAATTGACTACTAATTTAGAGATCACAGGCGATCCCTATTTTATTCAATTAACGACACGACAACTTAAATAAACGTAAATAAAATTGACAGAAATATTTAAATAAAAATTCGGCCCTATATTTCGGGCCCACGCTGCATCAAACCTCTTCGGTGTCATCATCGTACAATCTCACACTTGGATCCATAGGAGTAGTAGCAGGTTTGCATTCTGTCATTCCTGTCTCAAAAAGCAAATCCATTACAAACTTTCTCTGGGTCATCTCAAGACCATGCTGGTTCCTAGCAAACTCCAGTCCAAGAAAATATCAAAGATTACCAAGGTCCTTGGTCACAAACTGCGTACCAAGAAATTCCTTGGCAGTCTGAATGCCCTGCTCATCATCCCATGTGACAATGATATCATCTACATAGACAAGAATAGCGATGGTACCTCTCTACGTCTTCTGGACAAAAAGTGTATGATCTGCAGAAGACTGTACAAATCCCTGTTGCTCTATTAAGTCCGATAGCTTATGGTACCAAGCTCTAGGGCTCTGCTTAAGGCCATAAATTGCCTTATGGAGCCTGCATACCCTCTGGGACTCCCTCTCAGTAGCAAACCCTGGTGGCTGCTGCATATATACTTCCTCCTGTAGATCCCCATACAGAAATGCATTATTCACGTCAAGCTGATAAAGAGGCCAGTCCTTGGACACTGCAACTGCAAGAAGGATACGAAGCGTGGAGTGTCAGGCAACTGGGGAAAAAGTATCCTGGTAATTGATGCAAAATGAATATTCGGCGATGGAAAATAAAATATTTTGATGGTGGAATTTTTGGTGGAGAAAAAAATAGAGGGTTTGAGGAGAGAAGCTCGTCGGAAAAAGAGGGATTTTGGAGAAGAGAATCGCGGAGATCGCGTAGGGGAGGAGAGAGACGAGAGAGGAATAAATTGGAGGGGTTGAGAGGAGAAGCTCGTCAAGAACACGAGGGGATGGAGAAAAGAAACGTGAAGACCACGTGAGGGGAGAGAGAGAGAGGGGAGAGAGAGATATAGAATAAAATCTCAAATTTTCATATCACTGAACTTACTAAACAACTAGTCTATCATCCCTTTATATAGGAGGGATGAGATTACAAAAATAGAAACTCAAATTCAAATTCAAACTAATTATCCTAATTTGACTCTAATCGACTAATTTGAAATTCAAATTGAAACTAACTACTTTAGAGATCACACTCGATCTCTTATTTTAAAATAAAATTACGATGACTCAAAATAAACGTAAATAAAATTAACGGATAAAAAGTAGATAAAAATGCGGCCCTATTTCTCCAGTTCACGCTGCATCAATTCTCCTCCGCTTGAAAAATTCGTCTCCCGACGAATGATGGTCTTTCGCCGCATGTCAGCGCGAACGTTTGGACGGATCGTTAGATCGTGAGGACGATATGTAGGCCATGCTCTGATACCAAATGATGTAGAACGAATTTTGCGTAGACGGCGAAAATATATATTTTTTATTGGTCGAATTTTGGTGGGGAAGAAGATGGAGAGGTTGAGAAGAGAATGGAGGGGTTGAGAAGAAGAACACGCCTGTAGCGCGGGGTGGACGGAGATGAACCGCGTAGACCGCGTGGAGAGAGAGAGAGACTAAAGAGGGAGAGAGATAAATCTCGAATTTTGTAATAACTGAACTTACTGAACAACTAGTCTATCATCCCTTTATATAGGAGGGATGAGATTACAAAAATAAAAACTCAAATTCAAATTCAAAGTCAAACTAATTATCCTAATTTGACTCTAACCGACTATTTTGAAATTCAAATTGAAACTAGATACTTTAGAGATCACACACGATCTCTTATTTTAAAATAAAATTACGATGCCTCAAAATAAACGTAAATAAAATTAACGTATAAAAAATAGATAAAAATGCGGCCCTATTTCTCCAGTTCACGTTGCATCAAAGCTGGAGCATGCAATACTCAGCTTGGACAAATAGAAATAAACTCAACTCAACGCTACAGAACACTACGGACAATATCAACCCAACGCGCACATTGCTGCAGTCGGGGACGTTGCTTCTCATGCCGTGCAGGTGAGGAGGACGAACGGGCTGGAGTGTGAGTCCGCTGAATCTCCTCGTCGGAGAGCATGCGCTCTGAACTGCGCCTGTCAGAGTCGCTGCAACTGAAATGAGTCTCCTCATAGGAGTACTCTGGCCCGCCACAATAATGTGGACAACTGCTCCATCTCTGAAAGGGCCGAACTGAAAATGGCCGTAGCTGTGCAATCCTCGTCGGAGTCCACGGTCGCTGGAGAATGGAGTCTGAAAAAAAGTCTCGTCCTCGGAGAACTGGGTCTCTCCCATCTGGCTTAGAGAATGGTGCATTGCTCTGTCGGCTTTGTCGATCATGGGGACAAAAACAAACACTTAGCCGATCACAACTTTGTCGGCTTTTCAAAACATTCATCATTTTTTTTCAATATTTTTTTATAAGACGTTTGACCTTTTTTTTATCGGCTTTTGCAATTTCTTTTTTTTGAAATTGCGTACGACTTTTCTTTGTATGCGGCTTTTTTTTAACAGCGTACAGCTTTTTCTTTTGTCGTGTATGCGCCTCTTTTTTTTCTCCCTTTTTTTTGAAAAGTTGCAACTTCTTTTTTTTTAATACACGGCCAAATCAGGCCCAATATCTCAATCACCTCTCACAACTCATGGCACAGCTTCTCTCTCCCACCTTTCCCTCATTTTTTTAACAACAGATACGGCCCACTTGGGTCCAAATACTTCTCATCCCCTTTACATTTTGCAGCCCATTGTAGTTTTTTTTCTGGGCTTTCAAGCAAATAGCCCCACATTTTTTTTTGTTTTTTTTTCTTATGCGGTCAAGCCGAAAACATAGGGCCCCCAAATATTTTTTTTCTAAAACCGCAGGGTGCGCCCCCCTTTTTTTTTACCGCTAGGGTTCCCAACTGGGAACCCATCTCATTCTCTATGCCGCCGCCCCCTTTGGGGTTCTGCCGTTGGAACTTGGAAGGGCTGGAACACGAGGTGTCATCGCCTGAACCATGAGGAAGAGGGCAACCACCTTGGATCTGCGCCCTCCGAGCATCGCTGCGCGCGGGGCTGCGCCGTTCACGATGGAGGTGCGCCGTCGCCTGTCTGTTGCGTCGCACCTGCTGGGAGAGGTGCCGCCATCGGCTGGAGAGCGAGGGGGGCATGGCTGGAGCGCCGCTGCCGTTGTTGCGCGATGGGATGTCGCACGATCTGGAGGAGGGGGGAATCGAAGTCTGTGCGCTTCGTGGAAGCACTGGAGATGCGCGAACTGGAAGTACTAGATGGCACTCGCGGGTGCGCAACCTTGGAGTACTTGGAGCCAAGGACTGGAGAAGGGTGGCGTGTTGGGAAGAGGCGCCGCCCGAGGGATTCGCCACCGCCTGAAGAACTCGACGCCTGGAGATGGGTGACGCAGCCATGCTGATAGGTTGCTGTCGCTTTTGAGATGGCTGGAACATGGATTGACAGAAGCCTTCGCCAGGAGGGTTCATCGCACGGAGCACGATGCACGATAAGGGCTTCGCTCAGTGCGGATGGCAAAAGCTGCTTGAGGCTCCCGCTGCGGCAATCTGGGACAAGGGACGCTTGCGCGAGGGAATCCCTGCCTGCGCCTGGGGGTTTCGTGCCCGAGGGCCTGAACTTAGGGGTTTTACGAAACCCAGCAAGAACCAAATCATCTTGATATGGCGGAACAGGGATTAGGGTTTCACGAAGAAACCCTAGAACATAATCAAATTTCTTGATAATCAAATCTCGAAAAATAAAGAACTTGAAATCCTCAAGAACCGACCCGCTCTGATACCATGCTATAAAATAAATATGCGGAAGCGAACATGGAAAAAGATAAAGAACACAGGATTTTAACGTGGAACCCTACTCCGTGAGGAGCGGGATGAAACCACGGGAGAAGCCCTCAACAGGGCATACTATGCATTGCTTTTTCTCAATGAGTACAGGAGGTCTGGGGCTCCTTATATAGCCTCTCCAGAGCCTCCAAGTCCCACCACTAGGCGGTGTGGGACTAAACACATGGATGGGGTAAATGGATCTTCTCCAGGATCCATTTACCCTGTTACAACTCAATGGACGCACACATGAATACTCCAACACCTTCTCTTACTATAAGTAGGGTCGGCTACATAGATTCTTGCTCAAATCCATGTTGATAGATTCGACTATTTTTTACGCTGACCGTCGACTACCTAACGCAACCTCTGCAAGAGTGGGATTTGAACCCTGGTTTTTTGTGTGGTAGACACACTGTACTACCACTAGACCATTAAGTGGGTACGGGCTAAAGTACATGAAAATTTTGATATATAAGTAAAAATGGCTAATATAATCAATGATTTCATTCTAATGGATAAGATGAGAGAAAACACTTAAGGTGGTTTGAACATTTGCAAAAGAGGTCGACTGATGCACCATTTAGAAGATGCAAGTTTTGAGATGTTGAGTCGGCTAAGAGAGGGTGAGGAAAGCTCAAAAAGTGTTGGAATGAGACTATCCGAAGGGATCTTAGTTTTTTTGGATGTAAACCAGAGAATGCCCAAGATAGATCTGAGTGGAGGCAAAGAATCCACGTAGCTGACCCTACTTAATGTGAGAAAATGCTTTGTTGTTGTAGTGATTCGATTCTAACATATGATATGATATCTACGCATGGTTTATGGGGCCATGTTCGGTATCTCCATCTCGATGGGATTAATCACGTTGCTATCTACTTTTTGGAGGGGGTTATTCTCCATTTTATTGGAGGTGGTGCTGATGTTTTAACTTGTGATTGGGTATCGTAGCTTGTTTAAACTTGGGATAGACGATTGGTTTGATGAGAGGGCTGTGTGATTGGTTCCTGGGGTTCTTTGTATCGGAAACCAACGAGGAGTTGAGTGTGACAGAGGTTTATTTCAATGATACATGGCTTCCTACATTATACTCCAAATTTTCAAAGCAAAAGGTCCTAGATTTTTTAAAGTTGTCAAGTTCTTTGATACGATGGAGGGTCCGAGGGTCCTTTAGAGGGGTGATACTATTGAACATGGCGGTGATGGAATTTTTTCATCAAAAAGGCATACAAAATTCTAAATACCCCTCGGGTGTTTGACCTTGGAGATCTGGCTAAGAGTTGTGTGGCGATATTGAATTGGAATATATCATTGAAAGTGAATATTCTTGTTGTTATTGAATATTGAGAATGGGACATGTGATGATGAAAGTTCATAGGGAAAAGATTATACACAAGACCAATATTTAAGCGTCTAATGCCTCGATGGATGCCCATGACTTCTTATTTACTTGTGATTGATCTAGAAAGCTCTAGCTTGAGGTCATGATTGACTAGGTGGTTGCACGCGTGCTATGGGCTTCTGGCAGTCCTTGAGCCGTTTCCAAAATCTGTTGAAGCTAATGCATATGGAATATTTGGAAAAGAACTAAGGTTTTTCGTCATGAAATTATGTGAAGAACTTAGTCACTGATTTTGATTCTCTTTCGTTCATGTAAAGAGAAATTATATGATATCATTACTTTCATAAAGGAATAGTGATATAAATTTGGTTGCCTTTTATTAAAAAGGAAATTTTTACATTTGCGCCATTCTGGGATTTGCCAGTAACAATGACACCTCTACTTTTGTGCAATTGCACTCGTGCTCCTAACAAAACTACATAATAACATTTATGTCCCTCCCGCCCCTTTTTTGCTTAAATAACTAGAATTGGGCATTATTTGGGTAAGCTTAAATGACCCAATCAAATCATTGAAATTGGGTCAAATGAATTGAGTTATTTTGAGTTTGAGTTGGGTTTGACTAAATCATATTCCTTCAATGAGTATTCAGTTGGTTTGTGTTTAGTGGCTTTCACCCAACCCGCACAAACTACTCAAACAACTACTTTGAGTGACCCATGGTTTAGACCCACACAACCCAACCAATATATATTTAACATACGATATTTACAAGTCTAACATCTAATATATCTATATATTTTGATTCCAAATCTTATCCAAGCTCTCAGTTTGGTAACCAGTCATGTCCCCCTGAACATCATTTTAATTAATATTTTTTTTGAAGCCAAGAAAGGGGGGAGACACTCAATGGCGTTCACCTCTGGATTTTATTAAAGGAAGTAGAGGAAGAGGGAAGTACAAAAACACGCTACGCGCTCCAGGAGCTTAACAAGCCCGACACCTGTATCTTTACATTTTCCACATAAAATCTCTGTCCCGCGAATAGTAGAGCATTCCAGGCAAGCTAGATTGCCCAAATCGTAGCCAGCGGCCGCAATAAATCCCTCCTTTCTCGCCTACCTGCCGCCACCAGATCGGCACAAAATGCCCCCACGTCCGAAGTGCTGATCCAGCGCAGGGACGGGTCGTCCCAAAGGGGCGCCACCCCCTGGCAGGAGAAGAAAAGTTGCTCAGTCGTCTCAATCTCCTCATCACAAATAAGGCATCTGTCCGACACAATCCCCAGAAGCCTGGCACATCTGTCCCGCGTCATCAGCCGCTTCCTCCTGAACAACCATAAGAAGAACCCGATTCTCTCAGGAAGGCCCAGCCCCCAAAGGAAGGCGCAGTCCCTCGTCAAAGCTGCCGTGATTAATTACATGTTGTGATTCCCCGTACTTTTTCTCGGATGACCCCAACGTGATTAATATGCACTACCGCTTGTCTATCCTCTTGATAACTTAAGTATTGACTCATAGCCTCAGATCCTACCTTGTTGCCCCACAACCGTGCTTCCATATTAATCTACATCAGGTACGTCAAGTTCGTCTTGACTCTTTTATGTACTCAACAATTCCATCTTCACTTGAACATTCCCAGCCCTCTTCAACCTTATCAACCTGAACTTATGCCTACTTTGGCATTCTTTGCCCTGCACAAATTGTCCCATAAATACTGGCCTCAACTCTGTTCAACCTTTTTATGGAGGAAAGAACTAGCTTTCATCTTGTTCCCAAGGCTGATGCTTTCTACTTCTTGATGCAGAATGAAGGGATGCGGTCAAACATCTTCTTCTTCGAGGACTGATCAGAAATACTTTGAGAAATCCTTCCTATATATATAGTACACGATCTCTTTTTTGATTCTGATTGAAATTAAATATCCAGAGTTTAATTGAAATTGGATATCCGGAGTATGAAAGACACATTTTGGACTATTCAAAGATGCTTCTCAAACCTGGTTTTTTACATGGATAGTTTGATTTTCATCTAACGTAATCGACCAAAATCTTTCACCTAAACATCTCAACCAAATTTAATTTGATTGGGTGATGAGTGGCAATTAGTCACCCCAAATAGAATTCAACTCAAATCGAATTTAACCTAAACCCATCCAAATCGATTGATGTCATTAAAGTCAGGAATAAGTGTAATTTAACACCTTCATTTTCTTCTTCTCCTATGTCTTCCTCCTCAACATGAGATCCACCTCCTCGAACCCTCCTCAACTACCGCCCCTACAACACCTCCTTCCCAAACACAATGGCCATAGCCCGCTTCTCCCCCTTCCCTTCGGTCTGATACAATCCCCCATTCCCTGTGATCGCCCACAGCCCCTCTCCTCCCTCTTTCTCCACCCACCCCCCACCCCACGACCGCCCATTACCTCCCTCCTACACTTTGTCCAACCCCTGAGCCCCAACCCTCCTCGCATCGCACTGTTGCAAGGGCTTGAGCTCTCCGACCTCCACCTACTGTAAGATTAGAGCTTGCGGTCTTCGATGATGTACACCACCATGGGCTTAGTTCTATTCACCTCGATTCTCTCTTGCTATGTCGCCTCGACGCCCTTGTTCGAGGACCTTCTAGAATCCTTGTGACTCGTGCTTTATGTTGCCCATGCTCGAGGATCCTACCCCTCTATCACATGGTCATTGCTCGTAATGCAAGAGGTCATACATGTAAGTGAGAGCTTTCTTAATCAGAACATGGTCTAGTTCATCTCATAGATGATTGACTAACAGAAGCGCACCACTGTTAATGGTGCAAGGATGTAGTGTCACAAGTGTAATTGGAAAAATAGTTAGGGGTATAGGTGCTACTGGCAAAACTCAGTAGGGTACAAGTGTAAAATTCCATTTAAAAAAACATTTGCTTCAGCCTATAGATTTGTTTATCTGTAACACACTTGTTTATTTATGAACACCGATTGAGTCATTGAAACCTCTTTCAATGAGAGCACTAATCTGAGAATTATTGCTTCGCAGATTCTCGTGTATTATTGTTTTTGTTTTCTTTTAAATCTCAGGCATTTACCTATCTGGGTTCCAGAAATTATTTGTTTCTTGATAAATGCTGATGTTGGTTGTTCTATGTGCAAATTTCTCTAGGTTTCCATATCTTTTTTGATGGGATCACAGAAAGGAGCTCATGTGGATCCTGAGTTTAAAGAAGATGTTAATAAGAAGGGAACCATATGTCTGCACGCGTTCTCAGATCTATCACATGTTCCCCCTACAACATTCGTGTATCTTTTAAAGGAATGCTACATATATGGTAAAAAAACTGCCAATATGACTACAAATAAAAGAATTGCATAAAGTAATTTATTTTCGATATGTCCTATTTAAAAGATTATTGCAAAACATCATCTTTGATGTGCCATTTTCGTATGTCCTATTTTGATCATCTTTGATGTGCCATTTTCGTATGTCCTATTTTGACTGGACAGGAACACATAAGGCCACTCAAAAATTCCGACTGCTTCAACAACAAGTTCTGCTAGCCCTACATAACAAACCACAACCTGGACCTGCCACTTTCATTATTCAATGTCTCAATGTGGTGCCTTTGCTGGGACCTCCCTACTCAGAAGGCTTTAGCCACTTGTTAACATCTTCTTTCCGTCGCCTACATATATTGGGGAAGGTATCAGATTTCTCCGAGGCAAAAAGTTTGGCTGCTCGATTGTTTCTCGATGTTCTTTCTTGTGTTGTTAGACATGAAGAGCGCATTCTTGTCAAGCTGGTTCAAATTTTTGATATCGAGTTCAAAGACGTAAGAGAGGCTATAGACCATTCGAACTCGAACATCAACTCCGACAACTTAACAAAAGAGTATCTTGGGAATCACATCTATTCTTTTATAGAATCACAATCTTATGCGACCGCAGTGGCCCTTATGGAACGCTTCTCTATTTTTGAACATGAACAATCTGCATTGACTTTTCTTGATAAAATGATCCAAGACAGAGAATTTACTTCGGCAGAGAAATGGGCAACAATCATGGGAAAATCCATGATTAGCTTATTGATTCAGAGGTATCTGAACATGGACATGTTTAAAAAGGCTTATGAACTCATAAAGAAAAACAACCTCGAGGAGGAGTTTCCAGATGTGTATCATTTGTACAAACAAAGGTATCACAGATCCAAGTTTTATATTTTGTATTTTTCCCAAATATTGTTATCTTTCGATTGAACGTGGGATGATAGCTGAGGTATGCATGGTAGTTTGTTGAAGAAATTGGCAGAGAAAGGATGCTGGGATGTTGCTGAAGTAAGAGCCAAGAAGGACAAGGAACTTCTAGTTTACCTGGTAGTATAAGTTTTTGATTAGTTACTCTTTTCTCCATCTATGGGTGGTGGAAAAAAATATCTCACGCGCACACATTTATAAACTATTTTTTTCATTTTTATTTTGGGAGTTTCCCATCTGTTTTTTTAAAAATTAGTCGGTAATATTTATAATTATGTCACGGCCATTGTAATCTTGCTTTGTTTTACTTAGTTCGTCCCATACCATTATAGTCTTTGGTCAAACCACCAAGGTTGACTACAAGAACTTAAAAAGTAAGAATATTCTTTTCAAAGAAGATAAAAAAGTGTTTTTTAACCTTCCTTTTCTTCCATCATCTCCATTGTTCATCCTTCCATTGACCTGCCCCCAACAACACCAACGTTGATGGAGGTGGCTGGTGTACTCCTTCCTCCTTAACAAACCCTCCTAATTTCTCTATATAACCTTCTCTCCTTCCTTCCACATCCCTTCCTCAAAGGCTTTGCCGTACTTCTACTCCTTCCAAAATAACACCTTTGATGGTGTTAGAATGGGATGAATAAGGAAGAAGATGAGATAACAACAACAAAGCCTTTTTCAATAATTAAGTAGGATCAACTACATGGATTTTCTGCCTCCATTCAGATCTATTTTGGGTTATTCTCGAGCTTAAATCCAAATAACTAAGATCCCTTTAGATCCTCTCATTCCAACACTTCTTGGGCCTTCCTCACCCTCTCTTACCCGGCCCAACATCCAAAATCTCGCATCGTTTGCATTAACTGATCTCCTTTGCATTTGGCTAAATTATCTTAAGCGGTTTTCTCTCATCTTATCATCTATGGGAGTTATATCGATTTTCCTTCTGATCACATCATTCCGAATCCAATCTTTTCGTGTATGAACACATATCCACCTTATCATTTTCATTTTTATTACTGTTATTGTCTGAACGTGTCTATGGTTCACAGGCAAACATTTTGATCCATAGAGCATAGCAGGTTTGACGACTGCTTTGTGGTACTTTCCTTTGACTTTCAAAAAGATTTTCTGATCACAAAAAACAATGGAGACTCCTCTCCACTTGAGCCAACATGCATTTATTTTATGAGTAACATCCCCATCAATTTCCCCATCTTGTTGCAAAATAGATCCCAACATCTAAAAGAATCTTTTTTTAATGTTATCATCTCCAATATTCACCTCGAGTCCTTCACCGTTGTTTCCATTAAAGTGTGCACTCCATATATTCAGTCTTAGCCTTATATGAAATTCTTTAGTCTATAAGGCATGTTTACAAACTTCCAGCTTTTCATTTACTGTGTCTCTTATCTCATTAATCAACATAATATCGTCGGCATACAACATACACCATCGGTAAAAAGGAATGGACTCGAATTTAACCCTTGATGCAGATCAATGCTGATGTTAAAAATAGTATGTCTTTCCATATTGGATCCTTGCACAAGATGAAGTCCCATCATACATATCCTTTATAAGGTTAATGTATAGGACATGTACTTGTCTCTTCTCCAAAACTCTCCACAATATCTCCCTTGGTACTGAATTATAAGCCTTCTCCAAATCAATAAAAATCATATGGATGTTTCTTCTTTTTAGCTTTATAAATCTCCATTGTTCTCCTCAACAAGTGGATAGCTTCAATAGTAGAGCGGTCTGACATGAATCTGAATTGATTTTCAGTTACTTTGGAAACTTACCTTTACATTCTTTCGGTCACACATTGTCAATTTTCATAGTATGACTCATCCGTTTGATACGTCTATAATTCAAACAATTTTGAATATCTTCTTTATTCTTATAAAGTTGTACCACATAGTACTGACGGTTTTGCTGAATGCTGGATTGATGGTAATTGGTGCCCCACCTTCTCGGCGAATTTTTCAGACCAGAGACTGGAGGAATTTTTGGTTTTGCTCGAAGCGTTGAGGGAGGTGGGGAGTCCGGAAGGGACCACTGGTCTTGGAGGGGGGGTCCTTTCTCGGTCACGAAGGCCTTCGGGGCTATCTCTCGGCCACCGCCGTCGCTCTCGGAGATGCTTAGCCGGGATTGTGCTTTTCTTTGGGCTCTCGGACTCCCGGAGCGGATTGGTTTCTTCCTTTGGCTGCTTAGGAGGCAGAGGCTGATGACGAGGGACCGTTGTGCGAGGCTTTTACGCTCCGTCTCGGACAGGTGTTTGCTTTGCAATGCTTCGATTGAGTCTGCGAAACACCTTTTTTTCCTTTGCCCCGAGGTGTCTCAAGTGTGGCGGGGGGATGGCGTGGATTGGTGCCGTACGGACGGCTTTCACGCCTTCTGAGGAGTGTTACAGGAAAACAAGGTTAGACCAAAGGTGGAGATTCTTTGTCCGGTGGCCATTCTGTAGGCGATCTGGAGGGGCAGGAACGACTTGCTTTTCTCGGGGACAAAGATTCTATAAGGAAAACGTGTGGTTCTTTGCAAGGCGTTTGGTGGAGGATTGGGTGCTGTAATGGGCCTTTAGTAGCGGCGCCTGGTTGTAACTCCCTCTTTCTTCTTTTTTTGTTTCCGTTCTTCTAACTTTTAATAAAGGCTTGGGGCGTGCACCACCGAGTGTATCCCCCTCTTTTGGATTTAAAAAAATGCTTCTCCTCCACTTGGCAGGCATTTTCTTAATTTGCCAACCAACATTGAATAAATTTGTGAGCCAAGTCAAACCCCATTCACCTAGAGTTCTCCAAACTTTTATAGGAATGTCACCAGGTCCTATCCTTTCCCATGTTTCATAACCTTTAAAGCCTCCTCAACTTCCTTCCTTTGTATCCGTCTATAGCTTGCATGATTCATGGTACATTCACTACCAGCAAGATCTCCCAAACTAATCTCTTTATTTACTTCCTCAATGAAAAGCTTATGGAAATACTGCTTCCATTTAGTTTCTATATCCTTATGAGTAACAAACACATGTTCTTCATCCTTGATGCATCTCACTTGAGAAAGATCTTTGATCTTTCTTTCGCTTGCTTTAGCCAATCTATCTATATCCTTATGGCCCTCCATCGAGTAAAGTTTTTGTATAAAACTTGATAAGCTTTCGACTTAGCTTCACTTACAATCTTCTTTGCTTTTTTCTTCGTTATTTTGAAGTTTGTGACAATTTCCTCAGTTCCATCCTTATACATAGCTTTAAAGCAAGCTATTTTAATTTTAAGCTTCTCTTGCGTCGTTCACTCCACCACCAAGTCTCCTTTTGACATGAAACTCTTCCCTTAGATTCATCTAACATCTTTTTGGCTATCTTTCTGATACAAGATGCTACCTCTTCCCACATCTCGTTTGCACTTCCGTTACAATTCCAAGATAATTC
The DNA here is from genome assembly GCA_037367405.1 of Ottelia alismoides. NCBI lineage: Eukaryota > Viridiplantae > Streptophyta > Magnoliopsida > Alismatales > Hydrocharitaceae > Ottelia > Ottelia alismoides. Next base: position 240,747 of record JAZKJV010000190.1, on the reverse strand, counting down.
TTTATTTGAAGTCCAAAAAAAGAGGGGGAAACACTCAAAGGTGCTCGCCCCACGGTTTTTATTCAAAAGACAAAGCAAAAACAGAACAAGGGGGGGGGGCGAGAAACAAACACACACCGACCTCACAGGTCCACAACACCCAATTCTCCACCAAGCGCTTGGCATACATCCCAACGTTCTCCTTATAGAATCTTTGTCCCGAGAATAGCAAGTCATTCCTTCCTCGCCAAACTGCCCACAGGATGGCTAACGGATGGAGCAACTCCCTCCTCGACCTCTCCTTATTCGCAAGGAGCGAGTTCCAGAAAGTCTGAAGATCGTTCGTGTAGCACCACGCCAAGCCAGCCTCATGCCAAATCTGAAAGACCATGAAGCACGAAAAGAAGAGGTGCTCCACGGACTCAATCGCCTCATTGCACAACAGGCAAGTGTTGGAAACGCCGCCCAGAAGCCTGGCACACCGATCCCTCGTCATCAGCCGCTGCCTCTTGAGTAGCCAAAGGAAGAACCCAATTCTCTCCGGAAGCCCGAGACCCCAAAGAAAAGTGCAATCCCTGATCATCAACGCCGAAAGCGACGACGACCTGGAGATGGCCCCGAAAGCCTTCCTGACCGAGAACGGACCCTCCCGCCAACACCCCCCAAGATAATTCTTCTAAAACCTTATCCTTGAAGCTTGATTCCTTCAATTGAAGATTCCATCATTTATTTCCAATGATCTTGATAACCGTCCACTTCTTTGCCAACTCTTTTAGTTGCACATACATGACTAGCAAGCAATGCTGAGATGTCAAGCTCTCTCCTGGGATTACTTTGCAGTCTCTGCAATATAACCGATCTCTTGTACTCATCGTAAAGTAATCTATTTGTGCTTTAATCGGACCACTCTTATAAGTAATTAAATGCTTCTCTCTTTTCTTGAAGATAGTACTTGTTATGAAATGATCATAATTTACAAAATCCAAAATGACTTTTCCCTCGTCATTTCTATCCTCGAAGCCATGGCCTCCATGAACACTTCCTGAAGCATCCTTTCCCACATGTCCATTAAGATCTCCACTTAGGCAAATCATCTCTCTTTTTTTTTGAAGTCAACAAAGGGGAAGCACTCGTTGGTGTTCACCCCATTTTATTTAAAAAGGCGTAAAGAGGTTTTACAAAATTACAAGCGCCTAAAAACCAACCGCGAAACAAAATAAAACACCCACCACCAGAGCCACGAGGCATGGAACCATGCCTCCACGGCGCACACATAAGGCGGTCCTACCCAGGAGACCAATCGTTCACAAAACGAGTAACTTGAATCGCAATATTTTCCTTGTAAAAGCGCTGTCCCGCGAAGAGGGCCTCGTTCCTCCCCAACCAAATGCTCCACAAACGCGCGATCGCGACCAAAAGCTCCCGACGAGGCTTCCCAGTGGAAGAAGCCAAGCTGCCGCAGAAGGCCGTGCAAGAGGCAATGCTGAGCCAATCCAAATCAGACCACAGATCACGAACGAAGCCACATTGGAGGAAGAGATGGTCGCTGGTTTCCCGCTCCGTGCCACACAGTCCGCAAATGGGCCCAATATTAGTAAACAAAGAGGCGCAACGATCGCGAGTGAGAAGCCTCCCCCTGCGAAGGAGCCAGAGAAATACGCCAATGCGCTCAGGTACCTTGAGCCCCCAAAAGAACTTGCAGTCGCGCACAAGAGCCGCGTCTGCCACGTGCAAAGGAGGAACCAGGGCCAAATACGCCTTCCTCGTGGAGAAGGCCCCATCCCTCCATTGCCAATGATCCCTACCGCGAGAGGGCTTGCTGACATCCGCGAGGAACGCCAACAACGAGAGAAGATCCTCCAAACGGTGCTCCGAGAGGTTAGCGGAGATCCGAGGGCACCCACAGGTCTCGCTCCAACACGAAGCCACCGTAGCGTCCTTGTCATCTTCCAAAGCAAACATACGAAGGAAGAAATCCTTAATAGGACCCCTGCCCGACCAATCATCAACCCAAAATCTGTAGAAGTTGCCATTTCTGAGCACCGGTTTAAAAAGAGATCGATTTTGATTGAAAACCTTCAAGACCCCCCGACCAAAATTGGAAAGGATGGCCGTAGAAGTCGCCCGCTGAACAGGCAGGAAGCCTGCGCCCATCGCCTCCCTCAGAACATCCAGCAAGAAGCTAGCCTCATTCCCCCAAATCCGTGCAGCCCATTTAAGCAGAAGAGCATCGTTAGCCGCATTCAAACGCCTCACTCCCAAGCCCCCCAACCGCTTGGGCCTAGTTACGTCCTCCCAACTCACCAAGGGCACACCCCTACTCCCCTCGCCCTTCCTCCCCCAAAGGAAACCCCTTATGCATTTCTCCAGCCGCAATAGAATCCCCTTTGGCATGCCTCGCACCGAAAAGAAATAGATAGGAATGGAAGAGAGTACCGCTTTAAGGAGAACAAGCCGCCCGCCCCTGGATAAGAGAGCCGCGCGTCACCCAGACAAACACGCCTCCATCTTCTCCACGACAGGTTTCCAATCGCGAATCCGGGCGCGACCCGTAGCCAGTGGTAAGCCCAGATAGTCGAACGGGAGCTCCCCCGGGGAGGCACCCAGCAGCCGGCTGCTTTCGAGGACCTCCTCATGCGTCAGACGAAAAGGGACCATCTTGGACTTAGTCCCATTGATCACAAGGCCGGAAGCCTCACTGAATAAGTCTAGAGTAGCAGCCATTCCGGCAACCACATCCGGTCCACCCTCAATAAAACATAAAGTGTCATCGGCGAACTGAAGAATTGGAACATGAAAGGCCCCCAACGAGCAGCCACGGGTGAGCCCGACCGCAGCCACGCCATCGATCATGCGTGGCAACACGTCGACCGCCAACACAAATAGAAGGGGGGCGACAGGGCACCCCTGACGCACCCCTCGCCTCGGTTGAAAGAAGCCGCCGACGAACAGCCATTGAGAAGCACAGAAAGGGAAGCCGTAGACACACATCGCCGAACCCAAGAGATCCACACCTCCGGGAAGCCTCTCCGCCTCAAGACCGACCTAAGGAATCGCCAATAAATGCAATCGTAAGCCTTCGCGAAATCAATTTTCCATAGAATCCCCTTCCTTGCGGACTTCTTCCAAGCCTCCACCAACTCAGTGGCCACCGCCGAAGCAATCAGTGATTAGGCGCCCCCGAATAAAGGCCGCCTGAGAGGGGGATATCAGCGAATCGAGAACGGGGGCCAACCGCCGAGCCAAAACCTTCGCGATGATTAAATAAATACCATTGGAAATTGAGATTGGCCTGAAATCCTCGATACGATTTGCCGAATTGGACTTTGGAATCAACACAATAAGCGCCTTGTTAATTCGGTCGAAGCCATGGTTACCATCACAAATTTGTGGGCAACCTCCAGAACATCGTGAGCCACCACGTCCCAGAAGTCCCTGTAGAATGCCACTGGGAACCCATCAGGGCCCGGGGAAGCGTCAGCATTAAGGTCCCACACGGCCTCCTTAATCTCGGGCCAAGGAGAATGGTCTAGTAAGCGCCTCCGCATCAGAAGAATGGATATCAGTGGCCCCCCGGCCATTCCAACGCCATACGCGCGGATCGCGAAAGCCAAAAGCACACTTGAAATGATTAGCCAGAGCCGCGTCCAGCTCCTTATCCCCCTGGACGAGGGAACCGTTTACCAAAAGAGAATGAATATTATTAAAGCGCCTTCGTCCGCTCGCCACCCGATGAAAAAACGCGGTATTCGCGTCGCCCTCTTTAAGCCACCGCAGCCGCAACCGTTGTCGCCACTCCAAGACCCTCTTCTTATCCTCGTCTCTAACGACATTGGTTGTACCACTGTGCTCCATCAGCTCCTCCGAGCGCAACTTCCTCTCACCCTCCAAACGGTCCAACCGCACGATCACCTCCTCCGCCACCCTCCGCGGCGCGACACGCGCCAGACGAGATTCCTTCTTGAACATAGCCATCATCCCCCTCAGAGAATCGAGCTTATACGCGAATCGACGTGCCGCGGACCCCACAGACGAGGTCTGCTCCCAATGGTTCTTCACAATGTCCCTAAAGTTCTCCTCCTGTAACCATCACCTTTCATACCGGAAGAGACCCCTGGAGCGAAGGTCATCCCCAGAATCCCACACGATAGGAGTATGATCAGAAAACGCCCGTGGCCGAGATGACACCACAATAATGGGAAAACCTCCATGAGTTTGATGTTCGCAAGAAACCTATCAATCCTGGATCTAGAGGCATTGTTCCTCCAAGTGTAAGCGATGTCGTTGGGGCACCATCCCTTCCAAAGCCAGATCCCGAATAGAAGTCAGAGAAGTCGCTGAAGCCAGGGTCATTACCCCCACGCCCGTGTGGCCGATCATCAGAGAGAATAGTAACGTTGAAGTCGCCCCCCAATAACCAAGGAATATAAGGCGGAGGCCTCCTCCCGTAAGTCCGCCCAAAGATCCGCCGCGATACATGACACGTTGGCGCATAGATACATGTGCAAGCAATGGAAGAATTAGAATCCACACGAGACAAGACCACCGTAAGAGAGTGGCGACCAACGCGCACCGAGCTACAAGAGAACCTCGCCGATCGCCAGGCCAAAATAAAGCCACCCGACGCGCCAACCGCGTCCACAGATCGGAACGCATCCACCGGGCCCGCACAGAAGGACCGCCAAGAAGAATCATCCAACTCTGCCAGCTTCGACTCCTGGATAAAAGCTATGTCGCAGTCCCACTCAAGGAGACGCATCCCCACCATACGCCGCCTGTCAAGGTCCTCGAGCCCGCGAACGTTCCAAGATTAAACCTTCATGGAGAACTCACTGACTTTCCCCCGACACGAGAGAGACCGGCGGCCTCCGCAACCGTGTCGCGCAGCGAGAGACAAGTAGACACCAAAGGCTGACCCCCAGCTTATAAAGCACGCCTTGAATAACACTTCCCATATCGAGAGGTAGAGGCGATCCTCGCCTCAATGGAATCGAAAGGACCACCAGCCATCTCGGAAGAAGGCTCTGAAGTACCTGATGTGAACCCCTCAGGATCCGGGTACCCGTTTACGCGCAATTCGCAAGATATCATTCATGTTTAATCGCACAAGTCGCAAAAATACAGGGAAATTTTTTTTTTCGCAACTATGACATTCATTCTCAATACATGACCACAAGTAAAAGAGACAATATGGCACCAAAATTCTTTTCATTAATATTCATATCCATTTACAACATGTACAAGCATATTCCATGTTACAACATATATCCCAAAATGTGATACAAAAGAGATAACATTTACATCATTATCTGGACAAAAACTGAGACAAAGAAATTCATACCGACGGGTATAAACTCGGTCTCCAGGAAGCATGTATAGCTACTGAGCTGCAGGCTGTTTGCCTGCCAAACATGTTAGGAAAGAAAAGGCGTCAGCGGTTGCTGGTACCTCCCAAAAACTTATATAAAATAACAGGCATTTATTATTTACAAAAGAAAGCAAGTAGAGAGGCGAGAACAACTCAAATTAAACTTTATTTCTACTTTGCAATGAAGAAGGTTTTTCAGGCTACTTGTAAGCATCTCAATTGTTTGTCCCATACCCCAGCATTTCCCACATGTGACATATTTTATAGTACTTGAGTATTGATGAGTATCTGAGTGTAAGCACACATCTATTCATAGATCACGTTGTTGAGTGATAATGGAAAAGTTATGATTTGGAAAGATCTATTAATTTATTTAAATTATTGGGTAGAGAGAATGGTCATTTCCTACTAACCCTAACTTTTGATCGTAACTTCTCAACTCTTAATTCCAATGTTTCAGATATAATCCAGATGGTGTAGATGCATATATGGATGATATAGATGTAGAATCGCCGTCTGTTGGCGAAGTAACTCAAGCGGTGAAGAAGCCTACAAATGGCTCTTCCGTCTCGCCCTCTAATTGGAAGCGCGGTCCAATAGAGGGATAGGTCTATTCTCCAAATACGCCACTGAGACGGGTGAGAGAGACTCCCTTGAAAAGTCGCTCTAGAGAAAACAACCCGACTAGTACGGGCAACCGAGCTCGTACGGTAAAGCTGAAAAACCAGGATCCCCCGCCTGGGCATCGTAAAACAGGGTCAGCGGAACTGGTCTAAAGTCTGGATCCCAACGAGGCGTAAAAACACTGCGAGCTCGCGTAAAAACCGAAAAGGGATTGGGATCCTAGACCCGCGCACTTGGCAGCCGCTGCCCTAACTGGGCTTCCTTTCCTCCGCCCAGTTGAGAGTCACCGCGCTCTCGCACGGTCAGGTGCAAGGGCCACCATGACCGGCACCATTAATATTTGTCGATCATTACACATTCTTATTTCACCTGATCACTAATTCCCAATAATTTCTCTCGTTGGTATATTTATTCAAATATGATTGATGTCATTAGATGGTTAAGATCTTGTAAGAGAGAACACGGATTGGTCTAAACAGTAAATGGTTAACATTTAATTAAGTGTCCACGTAAGTATATATATATATATGTCACCTAATTTATATGTTGACTTCATCGCATATTCTCAAACTATTTATATAACATTTAATATCTGAATTCATAGGCTCTGTGAAGGAGTGATCTGCTTTAGGTTTTCATATAAGAAATTAATATTTAAAAGTGTGGAGTTGAAGCATTTAATGGTTCAAGATCACCATTATATTAGAGTTACATAGATCCACAAGCAAAATTCTGAAGATTTATCTATATATATTTTTGATCTTGGAAGGCTCCGGAAATGATATTCCTGTTAAAAGAATTTTAGTTATTCATTTATTCGTATAATCCGGACATTATTAGAAATGATATCAATTAACTTAAGAGTCTCATGCGCAACTCTGCATTAACTTCCCAATAGTTTTAAATTCTAATAATGTTAAGTAATAGAGGATGGAGAAGTTATATTAACTTTCTCAAGGAATGGAAAACTCGTAATAATTCTGTGAAACTTTGTATCTTTTCTTTTCTCCTTATTCCTGTACTATGTCAATCTCCTAGGGAACAATTATTGACTTGTAACTGTGTCATCCTAATCATCTTCACATTAGTCAGGCACTGGCATCCTCCTTGCAAAATTGTAACTTAACAAGTCCTTATTTTTTTTTTAACATGCATGTGATGTAGGCAAGCAATAACAAGGTAACAAGGCCATAAGACCATATATGTGTATGTAATTATCCTAGATGGGAACAACAGAACTGATCTTTCTACCTCCAGAACTTAGTTTCCAGCTATCTATTCAGATATTTTCATTTCTAACAATTTAGAGAGGAAAGATGGAATGAAAAAAACACATGCATATCTACAATATGGGAGATGATTGTACTTAAAATATTTGCTCCAGATTTTGAGAAGAACAAAAAAAAAGATTTTTAATTGTGCCAGAACATAATTGGCAGCAAGAAAATGGGGGAAATTATACACGTATGGCAGCAATGAAGGTTTGGAGTTGTACCTTAAACTTGGAATTAGAGCACGATGCAATAGCTCTAAGGGACTTGGGAAGATAACAACTCTACAGTTTCCAGCAAGAAGAAGATATGAATGAGGCTTCCTTGCTGGAAATTAGAGGAAATTTAGAAAGAATCATGGTAAGGGAAAGAATTTGGGAAAGAAAGGGGTTTTGGATGTACCTCTTTATCCTTTAAAGATAGAGAGAATATGCATACATGGCTGCTCTTGGACTGCATGCAGCAGTAGCTCCTTCAGACGTATGCAGTAGCTGTAGCAACTGTTGGAGGAGGAAGATCATCCGCAGGAGGAGAGTTACGGGTTCATATGACTGGAGTGGATTTTGGGGGATCAATTAGGGCAAAGGAATGGGTTTCGTTGGGAGAATGGGAAGAGGGGTCCCCGCATTAGAATTTATAGGAAGTAGAGAGAATTCTTATGATGCCAAGTGGTATTGCTTGGGGATCCAAGTGTCTACAATTAGGATTACGTGGATGCTGCACAGAAAAAACCAAATTTATATTATTATATATATATTTTTAACAGTAGCCGAGTAGCCGACTGCTACTGTAGGATTTGATTTAAATTTTTTTTTTCCAAAATCTCTCTTTATTTAATCTTCTTAAAATTGACCGTATTCACGCCTCGGCCATCAGATTTCGACGCACAATATCTCAATTTGATCCTCTCTGAATGACGATCAAAATAAGTATAATATTGATATACTTTCGGTTGGATTTTGAACCCCCGAAATTTTCGGATACGGATTTTTTGTTTAAGATTAAATTTTATAATTTTAAAATATCAAACGACCTCCGATTGACGAACGGTCAATTCCGTTGGTTTCGTATCGTCGAATCGGATCTCATGATGGTCTCGGTTTATTCCGCGGTTTTCCGAATTTGCGTCGCGGCTTTTCACGGCGCGCTCTACGATGCGACCGTTTTTTGGTCGATTTCGCTCGAACGACTTTTGATTCATAATAGATTGACCGTTTTAGGTTGTTTGGCATTGACCAACAATGTTTTTAGGTTCATTAGACCCAAAATCGGACGACTTCAGGTTTGATTGGAAACCGGATGCTACAAATATAAAAACCTCAAAGGGAGTCTCGTCCTCGAGACTCGAGTTAAGGCTATTCGGTGACTTGTTTGAATTTCATATGTCCATAAAAACCTCAAAGGGTTTTGAACACATAAAAACCTCAAAGGGAAAACAAGCCATATATTTATAATGTGTCTAATTACAAAAGCTTGTTTTGACGATTACATCAGAATAGCTGCGGATATCGTGCCCGCATGTCGGCTTCAGTCTCCCATGTCGCTTCCTTGATGCCGTGTCGGTGCCACAAAACCTTGACTAATGAAATCTCTTTGCTGCGAAGCTTCTTCACGGCACGGTCAAGTATCTGGACAGGCTTCTCCTCATAGGTCAGATCCGGCTCTACCTCGAGATTCTCGTAACTGATAATGTGGCGAGGGTCATGGACATACTTCCTCAGATTGGATATGTGGAAAACATCATGAATAGCTGAAAGATGTGGAGGAAGGGCTACTCGGTATGCCACTTTCCCCACTCTAGCCAGAATCTCAAAAGGACCCACATATCGCGGCGCCAACTTGCCACGAACACCGAATCTCTGCACTCCTTTCATGGGAGATACTCGCAAAAATACCCAATCTCCAACCTATAATCGATAGGAGTGTCATTAATATGAGAGTAATTTGGACATATATATATATGTCATGGATGAAGAAGAAATAATTAGATTACCTGGAACTCTAAGTCTCTCCTCCGACGATCCGCATAGCTCTTCTGGCGACTTTGTGCCGTCAGAAGCCTCCGCCTCACAAGATCAACAGCTTTCGCAGTCTCCTCCAAGAGATCCACGGAATATAAAGCATGATCACCTACCTCACGCCAACTGAGAGGTGTGAGGCATCTCCGCCCGTATAGGGCCTCGAATGGTGCCATGCCAATACTGGAGTGATAGCTGTTGTTGTACGTGAATTCCACCAAAGGCAAATGGTCCTTCCAGGACCCTTTCCACTCCAAAGTGCATGCGCGAAGTAGATCCTCAAGTGTCTGAATGGTGCGCTCACTCTGTCCGTCTGTCTACGGATGATAAGCAGAACTCATCTTCAGCTCTGTCTGTAGTGCTGACATGAACTGATGCCAATAGTGAGATGTAAATCTCGAATCCCTGTCAGACACCACCTCTCGTGGTATACCATGCAGCCTGATAATGTTCTGCACATAGAGCTTGGCCAACCTAGATGGAGTATAAGTCGTGTGGACAGGTATGAAATGGGCTGACTTGGTCAACCTATCAACAACGACCCATATAGAATCATGGCCACCTGGCGTCTTCGGCAATCCTGTGACAAAATCCATAGAAATGCTCTCCCATTTCCACTCGGGAATGGGGAGAGACTGCAGTAATCCTGGCGGTCTCCTGTGCTCGGCCTTGACCATCTGACAGGTCATGCATCTGCTAACATGTAGTGCCACATCGCGCTTCATCCCATCCCACCAGAAATGTCGACGCAGATCACGGTACATCTTCGTACTGCCTGGATGGATAGATAACCGTGAACTGTGTGCCTCATCCAGAATGTCTCTGCGAAGCTGCTCGTCATTGGGTACAACGACCCGTCCTGCCTTCCATAAAATAGACTCCATCACAACAAAGTCGTCAAATTCGTCCTTGACGGCGCGTATGTATCTATCTCGGATCCAAGGATCGGTCTTCTGGCCTTCTACAATACGATCCCAAAGGCTGCTATATCGAGGAGGCACGGCGGTAGAAATGGATGCGCTCTCCTGAGGATGCCAATCACTCAAAGCTGCAAGTGTATCCCACGTGTATAGCCAGTTCGCCGTACCCTCTGCATGCGCTCTCCTACTAAGTGCATCAGCCACCACGTTTCCCTTACCAGGATGGTAAGAGATCGTGCAATCATAATCCTTCAGCAACTCGAGCCATCTGCGTTGTCTCATGTTCAACTCCTTCTGATCAAAGATGTACTTTAGGCTCTTGTGATCTGTGAAAATCTCGAAATTCACCCCATATAGATAGTGACGCCAGATCTTCAAGGCGAAGACAACTGCCGCCAACTCCAAGTCATGTGTGGGGTAGTTCCGCTCGTGCGGTCTCAACTGCCGTGATGCGTAAGCAATCACCTGTCCTCTCTGCATCAACACTGCTCCTAGACCTTCTCCAGATGCATCTGTGTAGACTGCATAGTCCTGAGTGCCTGAAGGAAGAGCAAGAATAGGCGCTGTGGTCAACCTCTCCTTCAGTGTCTGGAAGGCCTGCTCACATGAATCGTCCCAAATCAATGGAACTCCCTTCTGCGTCAGTCGTGTCAGAGGACGAACGATGCGTGAAAATCCGTTGACAAAGCGTCTGTAATAGCCCGCTAGTCCGAGGAAGCTCCGAATCTGAGTAACTGTCTTGGGTTGCTCCCAAGACATGACTGCCTCAATCTTTGCAGGATCAACCGCGATACCTGCCCCAGAAATGATATGCCCGAGAAACGAGACCTGAGATAACCAGAACTCACACTTGCTTAACTTGGCATATAGCTTGTGCTCCCGTAATGTATCTAAGACGATCCGCAGATTATTAGCATGATCCCCTTCATTCTGTGAATAGATGAGCACATCATCGATAAACACCACTACAAACTTGTCCAAGTATGGACGGAAGATACGGTTCATCATATCCATGAAAGCCGCAGGTGCATTGGTGAGCCCAAACGGCATCACCACAAACTCGTAGTGTCCATATCGAGTCCTGAAGGCTGTCTTCGGAATGTCCGACTCGTGAATCCTCAGCTGATGGTACCTGAACGAAGATCGATCTTCGAGAAAACCGAAGATCCCTGGAGCTGGTCAAACAAATCATCGATACGTGGCAAGGGATAACGGTTTTTCACCGTTCTCTTGTTCAGCTGCCTGTAATCGATGCATAGTCTCATGGATCCATCCTTCTTCTTGACAAATAGAACCGGAGCACCCCAAGGTGAAGTGCTCGGCCTCACGAATCCCAAGTCAAGCAACTCCTGCAACTGCACCTTCAGCTCCCTCAACTCGGCTGGTGCCATGCGATATGGTGCCATCGAGATCGGCTGTGTATCTGGCAACAATGTGATTTCGAACTCAATCTCCCTCTCAGGAGGTAGCCCTGGTAGCTCATCAGGAAATACGTCAGGGTATTCTGAGACTACTCGGATGTCCTGTATCATCGGTTCCTGATCAGACACCTCCCGAACAAAAGCAAGATATGAATCGCAACCCTGATCAACAAGTCGCTGGGCTCGCAATACTGAAATGTACTCCATGGTGGGGTCATGTGTAGTACCCTCAAACGTGAACTCGGGTAGATCTGGAATCCTGAAGACAACCGTCTTCCTAAAGCAATCAACAAGTGCATGATGAGTGGATAGCCAATCCATGCCTAAAATCAAGTCGAACTCATCAAGCTGTAGGAGTAGACAGTCTGCGATCATCTCGTAACCGCCAATCAGTACGGGCAAGTGCCTGACTATCAGAGATATGACAAATAACTGGCCACCTGGCCCTCGGATGTGATATGTAGACGATAGCGTCTCTGCAACTCTATCTAAAGAAACAAGCAATCTCGAAGCAAGGAAAGAGTGTGTCGCGCCGGAATCAAATAAAACATGGAAAGGTCGATAAGAATAGTCAGTATGTGTGCCAGTGGGTTAGTCATCTCCTGGTCCGGTCGGAATGACATGGCTCTGCATGAGAACCATAACTAGTCATAGAAGTACCATTGAAGATACTTATAATATATGCTTTTTCTCTTCTTGGGATATAATTTGAAAATTAATGAAATTGGTGACATATGTGGTGATTGAATTCGAATGTCATATTTCCCTTCTCGGACTCACGACAAGTCGGAGGCTGTGGCTGAGAAGGCTGTGGCTGAGAAGGCTGTGGCTGAGGCTCGCCAGAAGCCTGTGGGCACTGTGCTCGGTAATGTCCCCACTCGTGACATCGGTAGCACCGGACTGGTCGAGTAGAGGGAGTAGCTGTGTCCGTGCTCCGAGCTGGTCCTGCAGGTGGTCTATCTGCTCGCTGCGACCCAGATGGTCGAGCGGACTCTGTACCTCGTCCGGCAAGTGCTCCTCCTAGAGTAGTCGATGGAGAAGAGCGAGCACTGCCAGAGAATGTCGAACCTGTAGGTCGGAACCGTCTGGCTGACCTCTGCTGCTGAAACGGTCGACGTATCGGCCCAAATATCGCCGCGGTCTAGGCGGTGCTCCAGACGAGCTCCCGTAACGTCTCCCTCTGATGTCCTCGAACTTCTCCGCAGCATCGGTAGCCTCGGAGATAGAAGTGATATGCAGTCCAGCCAGCTTCTCCTGCACCTCCTCTCGCATGCCGCCAATGAACTTCTCCAGATTCTCTTCTGGAAATGCGCCAGCTGCTCGTGTGTGTCGTGACAGCTCTGTGTATCGGATGAAATAATCTCTGGCGGTCATCTGTCCCTGACGAAGCTCGGCAAACAGTCGGCGCTGGGACTCCTTCCACTTCGCAGAAAAGAAGTGGGCTCTGAACCTTGTCACAAAGAGGCCACGAGGGATCGGCGGCGGGAAAAAAGCTGGCTCCTGGAACCATCATTCAAGGACATCGTTACTAATCATTGGACACACTTCCCGGCCTCGGGATCGGCGGCGGCTATTTTATCTCAGAAGCTCTCCTCTCTTCGCCGGGTTCTTGTCGACTTCAAGGCCTCCATTAGGCATTCACGCAAGGCTATTCGCTCCGAGGCCGAGAATATTATCATGCGCTTGGACTCCTTGGAGAGCGATCGTGATCTTTCTATGGACGAGCTTCTTCTCCGCTCAAATGCTAGTGCTCGGGTTCAGGCTGAGGATAAGAAGAGATGTATCGAATGGCGCCAAAGATCTAAGGTTAAATGGCTCAAGGAGGGCGACGCCAACCCTTCTTTTTTTCATCGGGCGGCTAGCAACCGGCGACGTTTTAATTTTATCAGGTCTATCTCCATCAATGACCATGTTTACTCGGATGATCGTGCGCTGGGTTTTGCCATTTCCGAGCAGTTCCGTCGTTCTTCTACTGCCCTCTCCCCGCGGCGTTGGCGTTGGCTTGGGGAGGGGGCCACCCGGATCTCGGATGCGGACTCCTCTCTCCTCACTCGCCCTTTTTCTTTGTCCGATCTTAAATCCGCTGTGTGGAGCTTGAATGGTGACTCTTCCCCGGGGCCGGATGGCTTTCCGGTCTCATTCTACAAGGATTTTTGGGAGGTGGTTTCGGGTGACGTCCTCGCGGTGGCTTCTGACTTCTACTCGGGCAACCTTGGCTTTGATCGTATCAACCGGGCGCACATCGTTCTTATCCCGAAGAAATCACCCGCCCTCTGTCTCGACGACTTCCGCCCTATTGCCGTCTCCAATGCCATCTACCTTATTATCGCTAAAACCTTGGCCAACCGTCTTTCCACGGTTCTTCACGGACTCATCTCGCCGGTCCAAGGTGCGTTTATCAAGGGGCGCCATATTGCGGATTGCATCCTTGTTGCTTCTGAAATTGTGGCTGATTGGAAACGCGAGAAAAAGAAAGGTATCCTTTGGAAGATCGACTTTTCTAAAGCTTATGATTCGCTTGATTGGAGATTCCTTTGGGCTGTTCTTCATCGGCGGGGCTTCCCAAGTGCTTGGATATCTTGGATGCGCAGATGTATCTCCACGGCCTCCCTTTCCGTGCTTGTTAACGGACGTCCGGTTGGCGGTCTCTTCCAACCCCGTAGGGGGGTGCGGCAGGGCTGCCCATTAGCCCCTATGCTTTTTGTTCTCGCCTCGGATGTCTTGACCAGGATGGTGCACGGCGTCATTGATGCTGGCCTCACTGCGGGATTTCAGAAAGAAGGCCTATGTGTGCCTATTATTCAGTTCGCGGACGACACCATGTGCTTCATTGAGGGGAACTCCGACGCGGTGGCTGGGATGGCACATGTGATCTCCCTATTCGGTGAATTATCGGGTTTGACGATTAACTTCGACAAATGCTGCTTCGTGCCCTTTGGCCTGTCCGCGCCTGAGGTGGCCGAGTGCAGCCTTATCCTCGGTTCGCGGATTGGGGAGCTCCCTCTCACCTACCTCGGTGTCCCTATTTCGTCGGGCCGGAATCGCTTGAATGACTGGAGGATGATCCTGGACCGGGTGGACTCGCGCTTGGCTGGCTGGAAGGCATCCTTACTTTCCCGTGGAGGTCGCCTTGTTCTTCTTAACTCGGTTCTCTCCGCGATTCCCATCTACTTTCTCTCGGTTCGCAAGTTACCTGTGGGCGTTCGCCTCCGATTGGAAAAACGCATGCGAAGATTTTTATGGGGTCGGGCGGATGGCAGCGGCCGCGGGATTCACTTGATTGCTTGGGATGTGGTTACTCGGCCCAAGAGTGCGGGGGGCCTTGGTGTTCGGCCCTTGGAGCGGGCCAATGAGGCTTTGCTTTTAAAATGGGTGCATAAGGTTTGGGGCAAGGATGAATCATTCTTTGGCAGCGTCCTGCGTGCGATTATGGGCGTGGACTGGTTTTCCTTCATCCGTGGGAGATGCCCGGCTCACTCTTCCCCCTTTTGGCGATACATTTTTGAAATATATCAAAAGAACCGTTCTCTTTTCTCCCCGGTGCTGGGATCGGGTACTATCTTCAACTTCTGGATCGACGACTGGACGGGGAGTGGCGCTCTCCGGTCTCGCTTCCCGCGGCTCTTCTCCTTGGCGTCTAACCGCTTGGCCACCGTTGCTGACTACTGGAACCACGGCGGCTGGTGCCCCGCCTTCTCGGGGACCCTCTCTGACCAGCGCGTCAACGACCTGGCCTCTCTGTTGGAGGCTCTCTCATCTTCCTCCTCCCCTGCTGGCGGGCGGGACCACTGGGCTTGGAGGAATGGTCCGTTCTCTTCCCGCAAGGCCTATCTTGCCCTGCTCCCTCCTCCTCCACCTCTGGATGCCTCCATGGCCCGTGACTGCGCCTTCCTTTGGGGGCTCCGCTTACCTGCTAGGATCAACTTCTTCTTCTGGGTTTTTCGACATCGAAGGCTGATGACTCGCGATCGATGCGCCACCATTCTTCACTCCTCCAGCACTCTTTGTCAGCTCTGTGGGTTGTCTGATGAATCGGCGGACCACCTCTTCTTCCTTTGCACTTCGGTCTCCCGGATTTGGGATGAGGTCGCCTGGGCTCGATCTGCCAGTACGGAGGACTTCTGCGACATCCTTTGGGCCAACAGAAGACGACCCCGCTCGCATCTGCTTGGCCCTCTGGCGCGCCTTTGGTCGATCTGGAGGGCTCGCAATGACTCTATCTTCTCGGGTGCGCGCTTCTACGTGGAGAACGTCAATACTGCGGCTTCCATATTAATCGCTGACTGGTCTACGTAGTTGGGCCTTGAGGGCCGGTTGCCGTTTTGTTATATTATTCTGTCCCCTCCCTCCTCCTTCTTTCTTCCCTCCTCAATATGTAAGTATCTCGCTCTATTCTTTATTTATAATATTATTTTTGGGGTGAACACCATCGCGTGTCTCCCCCTCTTTTGAGTCGTCAAAAAAAAAAAAAACCTCGTCACAAAATCGTTCCAAGTAGGCTCTCGGCCTAGCTCGGACACTACGGCCTCCCACCATCGCTCGGCGAAGTCTATCAGTGAATACTCTATGAAAGATAGCCACGTGTTTCGTGGCGCCTGAATCGCCCTGAGCACCTTCATTACTCTCTTCAGCCACTGCTCAGCGTCATCTGGTGGACCTGTGCCCTCGAACAAGGGTATGTTGGCCCGCTGAAAAGAAGTGAAGACTGACTGGTGCCTGTGAATGGCTGCATACTCGTGTGTATCCTCGTCAGCAAAGTCAACAGGGTCCTGCTCCCTGTCTAAGTCTGCATCCTCCTCAGCTCCATGCTCTGGAATGTCCTCTAGTGGATCGTCAGGATGAGGCTGCTCCACCTCAACGGACCGGTGCTGGTCCTGTCGTATCCCATCCTGGGATGGATAGTACGTGAAATCTGACAGGTCCTCAAACCTCATCTCCATGTCCATCTGCCTATCGGCAATCTCAGTCTGCTGGGCCAATATCTGCTCCTGCTGGCCTCTCATAGCAGCCTGCTGCTGCTGAAGATCGGTAAGTGCGCTCAGTATGCGTGCCAGCTGATCAGAAGTATCCTGACCTGGTCGAGATGCCATGGCTCTGCATGAGAACCATAATTAGTCATAAGGATGCCCTAGACAGATATTTATCATAAATGCTTTTCTCTTCTTGGGATATAAGATGAAAATTAATGAACTTGGTGACATCTGTGGGTTATTGAATATGAATGTCATATTTCCCTTTTCGAACTCACGACAAGTCAGTAGACGATCGCTATTCGAGAACTTAATGCGATCGGAATTGTAATATCGCGAATGTGCGTATCGGGGTACCACTGCTCTGATACCAAACTGTGAACCCCTCAGGATCCGGGTACCCGTTTACGCGCAATTCGCAAGATATCATTCATGTTTAATCGCACAAGTCGCAAAAATACAGGGAAATTTTTTTTTTCTCGCAACTATGACATTCATTCTCAATACATGACCACAAGTAAAAGAGACAATATGGCACCAAAATTCTTTTCATTAATATTCATATCCATTTACAACATGTACAAGCATATTCCATGTTACAACATATATCCCAAAATGTGATACAAAAGAGATAACATTTACATCATTATCTGGACAAAAACTGAGACAAAGAAATTCATACCGACGGGTATAAACTCGGTCTCCAGGAAGCATGTATAGCTACTGAGCTGCAGGCTGTTTGCCTGCCAAACATGTTAGGAAAGAAAAGACGTCAGCGGTTGCTGGTACCTCCCAAAAACTTATATAAAATAACAGGCATTTATTATTTACAAAAGAAAGCAAGTAGAGAGGCGAGAACAACTCAAATTAAACTTTATTTCTACTTTGCAATGAAGAAGGTTTTTCAGGCTACTTGTAAGCATCTCAATTGTTTGTCCCATACCCCAGCATTTCCCACATGTGACATATTTTATAGTACTTGAGTATTCATGAGTATCTGAGTGTAAGCACACATCTATTCATAGATCACGTTGTTGAGTGATAATGGAAAAGTTATGATTTGGAAAGATCTATTAATTTATTTAAATTATTGGGTAGAGAGAATGGTCATTTCCTACTAACCCTAACTTTTGATCGTAACTTCTCAACTCTTAATTCCAATGTTTCAGATATAATCCAGATGGTGTAGATGCATATATGGATGATATAGATGTAGAATCGCCGTGTCTGTTGGCGAAGTAACTCAAGCGGTGAAGAAGCCTACAAATGGCTCTTCCGTCTCGCCCTCTAATTGGAAGCGCGGTCCAATAGAGGGATAGGTCTATTATCCAACTACGCCACTGAGACGGGTGAGAGAGACTCCCTAGAAAAGTCGCTCTAGAGAAAACAGCCCGACTAGTACGGGCAACCGAGCTCGTACGTAAAGCTGAAAAACCAGGATCCCCCGCCTGGGCATCCTAAAACAGGGTCAGCGGAACTGGTCTAAAGTCTGGATCCCAACGAGGCGTAAAAACACTGCGAGCTCGCGTAAAAACCGAAAAGGGATTGGGATCCTAGACCCGCGCACTTGGCAGCCGCTGCCCTAACTGGGCTTCCTTTCCTCCGCCCAGTTGAGAGTCACCGCGCTCTCGCACGGTCAGGTGCAAGGGCCACCATGACCGGCACCATTAATATTTGTCGATCATTACACATTCTTATTTTACCTGATCACTAATTCCCAATAATTTCTCTCGTTGGTATATTTATTCAAATATGATTGATGCCATTAGATGGTTAAGATCTTGTAAGAGAGAACACGGATTGGTCTAAACAGTAAATGGTTAACATTTAATTAAGTGTCCACGTAAGTATATATATATATATGTCACCTAATTTATATGTTGACTTCATCGCATATTCTCAAACTATTTATATAACATTTAATATCTGAATTCATAGGCTCTGTGAAGGAGTGTGAAGGAGTGATCTGCTTTAGGTTTTCATATAAGAAATTAATATTTAAAAGTGTGGAGTTGAAGCATTTAATGGTTCAAGATCACCATTATATTAGAGTTACATAGATCCACAAGCAAAATTCTGAAGATTTATCTATATATATTTTTGATCTTGGAAGGCTCCGGAAATGATATTCCTGTTAAAAGAATTTTAGTTATTCATTTATTCGTATAATCCGGACATTATTAGAAATGATATCAATTAACTTAAGAGTCTCATGCGCAACTCTGCATTAACTTCCCAATAGTTTTAAATTCTAATAATGTTAAGTAATAGAGGATGGAGAAGTTATATTAACTTTCTCAAGGAATGGAAAACTCGTAATAATTCTGTGAAACTTTGTATCTTTTCTTTTCTCCTTATTCCTGTACTATGTCAATCTCCTAGGGAACAATTATTGACTTGTAACTGTGTCATCCTAATCATCTTCACATTAGTCAGGCACTGGCATCCTCCTTGCAAAATTGTAACTTAACAAGTCCTTATTTTTTTTTTTAACATGCATGTGATGTAGGCAAGCAATAACAAGGTAACAAGGCCATAAGACCATATATGTGTATGTAATTATCCTAGATGGGAACAACAGAACTGATCTTTCTACCTCCAGAACTTAGTTTCCAGCTATCTATTCAGATATTTTCATTTCTAACAATTTAGAGAGGAAAGATGGAATGAAAAAAACACATGCATATCTACAATATGGGAGATGATTGTACTTAAAATATTTGCTCCAGATTTTGAGAAGAACAAAAAAAAAAGATTTTTAATTGTGCCAGAACATAATTGGCAGCAAGAAAATGGGGGAAATTATACACGTATGGCAGCAATGAAGGTTTGGAGTTGTACCTTAAACTTGGAATTAGAGCACGATGCAATAGCTCTAAGGGACTTGGGAAGATAACAACTCTACAGTTTCCAGCAAGAAGAAGATATGAATGAGGCTTCCTTGCTGGAAATTAGAGGAAATTTAGAAAGAATCATGGAAAGGGAAAGAATTTGGGAAAGAAAGGGGTTTTGGATGTACCTCTTTATCCTTTAAAGATGGAGAGAATATGCATACATGGCTGCTCTTGGACTGCATGCAGCAGTAGCTCCTTCAGAAGTATGCAGTAGCTGTAGCAACTGTTGGAGGAGGAAGATCATCCGCAGGAGGAGAGTTACGGGTTCATATGACTGGAGTGGATTTTGGGGGATCAATTAGGGCAAAGGAATGGGTTTCGTTGGGAGAATGGGAAGAGGGGTCCCCGCATTAGAATTTATAGGAAGTAGAGAGAATTCTTATGATGCCAAGTGGTATTGCTTGGGGATCCAAGTGTCTACAATTAGGATTACGTGGATGCTGCACAGGAAAAACCAAATTTATATTATTATATATATATTTTTAACAGTAGCCGAGTAGCCTGCTACTGTTGGATTTGATTTAAATTTTTTTTATCCAAAATCTCTCTTTATTTAATCTTCTTAAAATTGACCGTATTCACGCCTCGGCCATCAGATTTCGACGCACAATATCTCAATTTGATCCTCTCTGAATGACGATCAAAATAAGTATAATATTGATATACTTTCGGTTGGATTTTGAACCCCCGAAATTTTCGGATACGGATTTTTTGTTTAAGATTAAATTTTATAATTTAAAAATATCAAACGACCTCCGATTGACGAACGGTCAATTCCGTTGGTTTCGTATCGTCGAATCGGATCTCATGATGGTCTCGGTTTATTCCGCGGTTTCCGAATTTGCGTCGCGGCTTTTCACGGCGCGCTCTACGATGCGACCGTTTTTTGGTCGATTTCGCTCGAACGACTTTTGATTCATAATAGATTGACCGTTTTAGGTTGTTTGGCATTGACCAACAACGTTTTTAGGTTCATTAGACCCAAAATCGGACGACTTCAGGTTTGATTGGAAACCGGATGCTACACCCGACCGGATGTAAGGGCTCGAGAGTATTTCCTCCAGTTGAATCCGCAAAGTCCTATAGGAGGATCCATCGGGCGGGCTGGGCAACTGATAAACGGATGCGAGTGGGCGAGGATCCGAGAAAAGAGGACCCGAGAAGAGGGGTCCAGAGTACCGGGGCAGCAGAAACGGGTCCGCGCAAGCCCGCGAAGGAGACCCCGAAGATCCGAGAAAGACCGATCCGATAACCGGACGCCCTGGCATACTGTTTACGTGGCTCGAGATTGATATACACAAAGAATTAGCCGACAAAGCAGAAGAAGACAGAGAGATCGAATCGCCATCGGAAGAGCGTGAAGCCTCCACACCCCGTATGAGTGGGTTAGCGCACGTTTCCCACACTGGTCGAAAGAGTGGTACAGAACAGAAAGAATTCCCAGGCGCCTCTTCGAAAACTCCCCCAATGGGTAACACGTGGCCAGAAGAAGCTGAATCGATGGCACGACGTCCCACCACCGCATCGTCACCGCCGCAAGCAACCGCAGACCCACCGAGACCCGCCGGAGAGGGTGCTTGCTTCCCGAACTGGTTCGCCGGCGATAAAATTGAGAATTCTAGCTTGAAGGTCCAACGGCCAATCTTCAATGTTTCGAAGAAAACTTGATCTCCTGCGGATGAAAGAAATGCTCGAGAGCACTCAAGCAGAATACGAGTGCTCGTCCAATCCTTGCCTGGCCCAAGTCCATCGTCGAGGACCGCCAAAACTTCCCCCCATCCACGAACAACCCTTCGAAAGGGCGTGGATGGTGCGCGATAGGAACGGCATACCCCTTGCGACAGCCACACAGACCTCCGATTCAAAGAAGGCACCATCCGCCACCCTCACGGGGCACCACGCCACGAAGCCGGCCTCGAACTGAGAGAACAGTCGCTCCCGTTGCTCCGGGAAGAGACCACGAACGCATCACCGAGAAGCATCCAAAGAAATAAAATCCCCGCCGAACCGAGGACCCAGAAACTCCAGGGTGGCGCCGCGCACCGCCGACCAATCGACACCCGGTCGAAGCAAGACCCCCACCGCCACCAGGCGACCATCATCGAAACGACGCTCCCCCTCATGCGCCGCCTGCACATACTCGCCAAACACCGCCGCCCATGCATGGGCGCCCCATGCAGCCCGACATCAAACGACTGCACCCTTGCGCCGCCTTCCCAGGATTTGCGGCAGACCAAGCACCACTTCTCCGCGAACCAACGACCCCTTCTTCCTCCCCCCCTCTTCTGGCAGCCCGCAAAGCCTCACCGAGCACAACCACCGCCTGGTCCAACTCCCCGCGAGGGCCATCGCCCCCCTCACTAGCAACCACCTCCTGAGCCACTCCCGCGTCCAGAAGCACGTCGTGAACCACCTCCGCCACCTCACCGCCTCCACCCCTCACCACCTGCGCGAAAGACCGAGAGTCCCTGACGACCGAAGTACGACCCTGCTGACGAAGAGCCGGTCGTAACTGGAACCAAAGGAAGGCGTCGAGATCCCCAACGCCCCTGCACATAACCCTGCGATATCCCGGTCCGACCACATGCAAAGCACCGTGGCGGAGTGCGACAGGACCCATAGCAAGGTGGCCACGCTCCCCACATCGGAAGCACTTCTTCCCGGGCTTTGCATGCGATACCGAGACCCACTCACCATCAATCGCCGACCGCTGAGCTCCCTGACCTTCGCCACGAACCCGTTCCCCGCACCTGAGGAGGAGGCCCCCCCGAAAGGCCTTCGATCAGTCGAGGTTCCCCTTCGCACGGACGGAGACGACCCCGCGAGACCTCCGCTGCTCTTCACTCGCCACTCCATCCACCTCTACCAAATCATCTCTTCCTTGCATA
The DNA here is from genome assembly GCA_037367405.1 of Ottelia alismoides. NCBI lineage: Eukaryota > Viridiplantae > Streptophyta > Magnoliopsida > Alismatales > Hydrocharitaceae > Ottelia > Ottelia alismoides. The sequence goes on along the minus strand of JAZKJV010000190.1, from coordinate 218,394 downwards.
ATCTTATCTAAATCCTCTCAAAAAGCGTGTTTATCCTTGCATAATCTTATCCAATTCCTCTCAAAAAGCGTGTTTAATCCTTTCCTTTAAATCAACTTGCGTCACACAAAGTAAGACTATATTCACAACTTCTTCTTCCAGCATCAATTTCAGCAAAATATTTCTATCCTCAAATCTTTGCACCTCAACCACACCATCCTTCAAATTCTTATAGATAACCATTCCAATACAATTTCTACCCCCTCTTTACATGCATACCATAATTTAAAGGGATATTTACACCCGTAACCCCGAGTAATTTCATAATTCCAATCATAACCCACATAATCATGAATTACACCCAAGACACTAAATTGTGCTTAACTCTTACATAGCACACTCTCGTATTAACTTTCGTCAAATTTCTCGTTAACTGAAACCGTCAAATATTTACATTTTACCCTTTAAGTTCCCATTATTTACATTTTCATCTTCTCACCTCATCCTCCAACACCCATCTCCTCTCTTTTCTCTCCCCCCGTCTACCACCTCCTCCCCTTCCTCGCCCCGCCGACCATCTCTGCCTCCCATTCCTCCACCTGTCAGCCAACTTCTCCTCCTCTTCACATAAAACTGTTGTTTGGGCCTCTCGTGCATCCGTCATCATCCTCAACGCCTTCGACGACCTCGAACATGCTGCTCTTGAAGCAATAAAGTCCAAGTTCTAGCATTTGTATACGATTGGACCCATATCGACAATCCCTTACGATAGCAAGGTTGCACCAAGCATTGCCGACTAGAGAAGGAGGCCGAGGAGGTGAGGGCAAGCAGACATGGAAGAGGGTGAATAGGGGAAGATCTGGAGGAGGAGGAGGTCGAGGAGGCACGCGGATCTGTAGAAGGAGGACGAGGAGGCAGGTGGATCTGGAGGAGGAGGCTGAGGAGGCGAGCGGATCTGGAGGAGGAGGGCGAGGAGGGGCGGATCTGGAGGAGGTCAGGGAGGAGGACGAGCGGACTTAGAGGAAGAGGAGGCGGGCAGACCTGGAGGAGGAGGAGGCAAGCAGATCTGGAGGAGGAGGTGGAGGAGGGCAAGGGAATGCGAATCTGGAGGAGGAGGAGGATGTTGAGGAGGAGGAGAACGAGAGCGGAGCACTTGTAGGAGGAGGAGGGGGGCGAACTTGGAGGAGGAGGTGGACAGACCTGGAGGAGGACGAGGGCAGAGGACTTGGAGGAGGAGGATGGCGTACCTAGAGGAGGAGGAGGTGGGCAGATCTAGAGGAGGAGGCCGTGGAGGAGGGTGAGGACGGGCAGATCTGGAGGAGGAGGAGGTAGATGGGTTGGAGGGTGGGTTGGGTGGTTGGAGGAGGAGGGAGGAGGGATTTCTGTTGGGAAAAGTGAATGAGATGATCTATTCCATAAGCCCTAGGCTCTCTTATATAGGAGAGTAGCCTATGGGTAAATTACATAAAGAGAACAACAGAAAAATAAAATAACGAAGAGGTACAGTTATTCTATATGCGTCAACACTCCCCCTCAAGATGGAGCATAGATATCAATCATGCTCAGCTTGGACGCCCACTTCTGGAATGGGCCTCGAAGTAATGCCTTGGTGAAAATATCAGCAGTCTGATTCTCTGATGTGACGTGAGATGTAGCAATGAACCCCTTCTGAACCATGTCACGTATGTAGTGACAGTCAACCTCAATGTGCTTGGTCCTCTCATGAAAGGCTGGGTTATTTGCAATGAACAAGGCGGCCTGATTGTCACATTCCAACATCATAGGAAGAGGTATATCAAGACATAGATCTGCAAGTAAAGATTTCACCCACATCATTTCTGTGCTAGCCTGGGCCATAGCCCTGTATTCGGATTCAGCACTGGATCTAGCTACCACTGTCTGTTTCTTGCTCTTCCACGAAACTAGAGCATCTCCAACATAGACTGCAAATCCTGATGTGGACTTCCTGTCCTTGGGGCATCCTGCATAGTCTGGATCCGCACATGCCGTGATAGAGATCTCCTTTCCTTTCTTAAATAGCAAGCCTGCACCTGGAGATGATTTTAAATATCTCAGAATCATGTGTATTGCATCCATATGGGCCTGACGTGGTTGCTCCATGAACTGGCTCACACGACTCACTGCAAATGATATATCAGGTCTAGTGATCGTGACATATAGTAGTTTGCCTACCAGTTCTCTGTACCTTCTCTTGTCCACCTCTTCTGTGTCATCATCATAAAGCTTCATGCTAGGATCCATTGGTGTCGTAGCAGGTCGACACCCTAGCATACCTGTCTCACTCAATAGATTTGTAACATACTTCCTCTGTGACATTACTAATCCATATGGATTTCTAGCAAACTCCAGCCCCAGAAAATATCTAAGGACTCCCAAGTCCTTGGTGACAAACTCGGTCCCCAGCCTTTCCTTTGCCTGCTTAATGCCCTGCTCATCATCACCTGTAATCAAGATATCATCAACATAAACCTTGATTACAATGATACCTCTAGCCGTCTTCTGTACAAACAAGGAATGATCAGCATTGGAGCGTTTATATCCTTGTTTCTCAAAAAGATCTGAAAGCTTCTGAAACCATGCTCTGGGGCTCTGCTTAAGGCCATAGATGGCCTTATGTAATCTGCATACCTTGGAACACTCCCCCTCAACAGCAAAACCAGGTGGCTGTTGCATATAGACTTCCTCCTGCAAGTCGCCATACAGAAATGCATTCTTCACGTCCAGTTGATAAAGCGGCCAGTCTCTAGCAACTGCAACTGATAACAGGATCCGTAGAGTGGAATGACGCGCCACAGGGGAGAATGTGTCAAGGTAATCTACCCCGTATGTCTGTGTGAAGCCACGTGCAACAAGGCGTGCCTTGTACCTGTCAATGGAACCATCTGCATTGTGCTTCACTGTAAACACCCATTTGCAACTCACCGGGCTGACATCTGGAGGTATTGGAACCAAGGTCCAGGTTCCTCTGGATTGAAGTGCCGCCATTTCTTCTTCCATTGCTAGCCGCCATCTAGCATCCTGCAAAGCATCATGATGATCCCGTGGAATGTCTGTAGCTGAAAGCGCCAATGCAAACGTCCTGAAGTCTCCAGATAGCCTCTCAAAAGACACAGCTGCTGATAATGGATATTTGGCACAGCTTCTCTTCGGCTTGCGTAGAGCAATTGGAACATCCAAATCATTTGTATTCTCACCATGCTCCTGCACTACATCCTGCTGTAAAATGTCGTCAGATCCATCAGCATTAATATTTTCATTACATACCATAGGCGAGCTAGTTGACGGGTCAGGACCATGAGCTGGAGGAGGCCTGCGGGTGTAATGGAATGGTAGTGGAGAGACTAGCGGTGGCGCTGGTGGTGACGGTGGTGGTGGTGGTGGCGGTGGTGTTGTTTGAGGTGGTGGCGGTGGTGCCATTAATATGGCATCAGGAGGTATAGGTGGTAGCTGCATGTCTCTAGATGCTGAAAAATACATAACAGATTCAAAAAATGTAACATCTGCACTGATCATATACCGCCGATGCACTGGATCAAAACACTTGTACCCCTTTTGAGTTCTGGAGTACCCCACAAAGACACACTTGACAGCCCTAGGAGAGAGCTTGTCAGTACCAGGCGACAACTGATGGACGAATGCGACTGACCCAAACACACGAGGAGTAAGAGCGAACAAATCCTTGTCTGGATAAATGATTGAAAAAGGAATCTGTTCATTCAAGACAGACGAGGGCATACGGTTGATTAGGTAACATGCAGTAAGAACTGCATCACCCCAGTAGGAGTAGGGAGCATGACTCTGTATAAGAAGAGACCTTGTGACATCAAGAAGGTGACGGTGTTTTCTTTCAGCAATCCCATTCTGTTGAGATGTATGAGCACAAGAGGTTTGGTGAATAATCCCTTTTGAGGAGTAGTAATTGGCCAAAGTGTGGGTGCATAACTCTAAAGCATTATCACTTCTCACAAGTTTGGCAGATGTGGAGAAAACATTCTGAATTTCATTTAGAAAATGGATAATAATATTTCCTGCTTCAGATTTATTTTTCTTAAGAAACACCCATGACACTCTCGAGAAATCATCCACAAATACAATATAAAACCTGTGTCCCTGATGATCGGGAACACGACTCGGACCCCAGACATCTATATGAAACAACTCAAATTTGGAGTTACCACTCCGACCTGGACGACTGGGAAAGGACGACCTGTGATGCTTTCCCAACTGACATGCCTCACACTGGATAGGTGTGTGAGAGAGACTATAGGGTAGAACTCGACACAACTTCTGAAGCGGTAAATGACCAAAACGCAGATGCCACAGGAGAGGAGATACTTGTCCAGCAGGAGAGGATGTGGTTCCAGCAAATGGGGTCTGGTTCAGACGGTAAAGGCCTCCTTGCTCATAGCCATGACCAATCACGTTGCCCGTACGGATGTCCTGAAAAATCAAAGAAGATGGATCAAAAATAGCTCGACAATGGAGATCCTTCGTAATCTGACTAATTGACAACAGATTCATAGAAAAATGTGGTGCATGTAGGACATTCTTAAGCTGCATAGAAGGTGTCAATCTAATCTCCCCCTGACCAGTGATAGGGGAATGTGTGCCATTAGCAATCACTACTGTCCGTCCTGGAGGGATCTGAGTGTATCCTGTAAGTAGACTCTGGTCGCCACATAGATGATGTGTAGCGCCCAAATCCATGATCCATGGCAGTGTATCAGATCTACTACTGTGGAGTGCAAGTGTACTACCTGAAGTACTAGTAGATGCAGAGGCAGAAGCAACAACATCAGTATGACTCTCTGTAGTCGGTGCTGGACCAGATGGTGGGATGATGCCCCTGAGGCGGGCAACTAGATCATCAAATCGTTGATCCAAGGTAGCAGCAGATGGGGGCTCTATCTGCTCAGCGGCTCGTGCAGATGTAGGGAATCCATGCTTCGAATAGCATGTGTCTTCATTATGTCCGACTCGGTGACAATATGTGTATGTTGGCCTAGTGCGGCCACCCCTTCCACGAGGTCCACGTCCACGGCCCTGGTGATGAAAACTGCAGCCTCTGTTTGCCGCCATAGCTGAGGAATTCTGACTCGCAGCTGCTGAAGGCACTGTGATCCTACTCAATCTGTGAAAAGCTTCCTCCATGGGAGGAATAGTCGAGTCCGCCAAAATCTGAGACCGTGCTGCCTCATACTCTGGATCAAGTGCAACGAGAAACACACCCACCATCGTCGCATTCCTGTATGTCTTTTGCTGTTCTGGCGTGGCAGTAAGAGGCATGAAGCTATAGAGCTTCTCGAACATCCCTCTCAGTGATGTGTAGAGAGAATGTAAAGGACGGTCGTTCTGCTTTATTGTGAATATATCATGTTGTAGTTGCAGGATCTTCGTTTCGTTCTTCGCCTGAGAATATGTCGCTGCCAGGATATCCCACATGTCTTTGGCTGTGGGTTGATGTAGAATGTCATTGGCAATTTCAATAGCCAATGTGCCAGATAGCCACACCTTGGCATATGCATCATCGGCCTCCCATGAGGCATGGACTCCAGTCTTCTCCGCAGGCTCAGGTTCGATAAGAATGTGCTTCTTACCTGTAGACTTCATCATACTCATGAACTGCATTGCCCACAGTTCATAGTTCGTACCATCCATCTTGATAATGGGCGCTGGACCACGAAATGCGCCAATAGACGGGATATCTGCCTTGCTTTCTGACATACTAGAGACGGAAGACTGGAGCGAATGACAGAAGATAATCTTTGTCTACAATGACATAGACGGGATTAGTTGCATGTGTAGACCTCAAGCAACTATCCCCATGAATGCGCGCGTGCTACGGTCTGCACACGCACAGGAATGACGAAGATGCACGCGGTATGCGCACAACGGTCTGCGCACTGTCTGGTACCCTTCACGCGCGCTGGTGGCCTTCACGCGCAGGTGCGCAATCGCGCACTGGAGATGGTGCGCAGGCGCGCTGGAGGATCGCGCAGGCGCACTGGAGATGGTGCGCAGGCGCACTGGAGATGGTGCCCTTCACGCGTAGGCGCACTGGAGATGGTGCGCTTCACGCGCAGGCGCACTGGAGATGGTGCCCTTCACGCGCAGACGCACTGGAGGATCGCGCGCTGGAGGATTGCGCGCTGGAGATGATGCGCGCGTGGCGTAGGCGCAGGTGCGCGCACTCGTGCGCAGGAGATTGCGCGCTGGAGAAGATGCGCAGGAGCACCGACGTGCGAAGGAGGAGAGGCGGCGGCGTTGGAGGCGCGCCGATCGAGAGAGAGAAGGAGAGAGATAGGACCGGCGGGTGGGGTGGGTTAGGGTTAGGGTATCGAGAACTCCGGTCTAGGACCGTCGCTCTGATACCATGTTGGGAAAAGTGAATGAGATGATCTATTCCATAAGCCCTAGGCTCTCTTATATAGGAGAGTAGCCTATGGGTAAATTACATAAAGAGAACAACAGAAAAATAAAATAACGAAGAGGTACAGTTATTCTATATGCGTCAACAATTTCGTTTTTTTTGAAAATTTAATAACCGTTAGATCGACCATGGGTTAGATTAACCCAATGATCTAGTTGGGTTAACGGAAAACTAATGGAGGGTTATGGGTGTGAAACAGAGTGACTATTCGAGGTTCCTGGTGTAATTCGTGATTACGCAGGGTTATGATTGTAATTACGAAATTACTCAGGGTTATGGGTGTAAATATCCCTAATTTAAAGTAGTTTCCTTTCTTTCTCTCCAAGTCATTTTGTCTCTTGGATACATAATATCTGAATCTTCCTTCTTTCCATCGTATCTACTATCTCCATCAATTTGCCAGTCATGCGAGACCCTTGCAAATTTTGGACTGCATCCGGACGTCGATGCAACATAACTAGCTTATTTATTCGCTTGTGTTTCTCATGCAATATGACTTGTAAATTTTGAACTACATCTAAGTAGCGATGTAGCGACCCTTGTCAATTTCTCATTGCATTCGGGGAATGGAACGCATCGCTAGTAGGCAACACTCCAACGAATCCTAAGGTTTGCTTAAATCCATGTTGAAAGATCTGACTGTCTTGAGGCAATTCTTAAATAGTATTTTTTTAATGTTGGCGACTACCTAACACAATCCTTCTCATTTAACAGGGCGTGGGAATGGCTATGGCTGAGTTTTTTTTTTGTTTTTTGAGAAATGGTGGGATGGATCTCCTGTAGAGGTCCATCCAAAAAATATAATTATAAATAAATGACATGTAGTTACATCCGTCATGATTCAAAAAGGGCTCTGGCATGCTCAAGTACATTCTCATAATAAAATCTCGCCCCCTCAAAGACCACACAATTCCTAGCTTACCACAGTGACTAAATAGTCGCACATATCTTAACTCTACCTTCTTCTGAGCCTGACCACCTTTTGCAAATAGAGTCCCAAAAGGTACCCTTATCGCTCCAATTTAAGTTCGAGAATGTTAGATTCCTCCATACTTCAGCCGACCTCGGGCATTTAAAGAAAAGGTGATCAATATCTTCTGACGGTTCACCACATCTTCTGCAACCCTCCTCCACTCCTGGGAAGATCCTTTCTCTTTTAGCTCCCGTCATTATCCGTTCTCTCCTTAGCAACCAAATCATGGTTTTAAAAAGATGCATCGAGGCGTCGAGGCATAAGTCTCAAGGTTGTTTTCCATGAAAACTGCCTCGAGGCTAGAGCCTCAGTCTGGATATCTGAGGCGTAAGCCTCAGAGACTCGAGGCCATACCGAGGAAGGCGGTACTGAGGTGGCCCCAAGGCGCCGCCTTGGTATACTGTGCAGTTTTTTGGGTAAATAAATAAAAACTATATAAAGCTATTCTTTTATAATAATTTTAAAGTTATTACGCATATTTTAGTTACAAAACATACAAGTCACAATCACAATATTTTATTATATTATCATTATATTTACTCCCAAAGCATAACATTTCATAAATATATAATTATACATTTATATTACAATCATCGTTGCATCGAAGAAATCATACAAGTGTACAATGATTGTTTTTAATTAGTATGAACAAATTTTATATCTATAAATGATATTCAATTGCTTGTATCGCTACAATGAGTATAATATATGTTTAAGAGACTATATTTTCCTAAGAATATTAGGAATTCACATATTTACAATAATCACAAATTAAAACTGGCATATATAGTTAATATGGTATATTTTATACATCTATAAATTTAAAATATTCAAATTTAGGATTTATGATCATATATTATGTCAATATTTGAAGTTTACGATTTTATGATAATATAATTATGCTTAATAATAATTTTGACATGTATTTTCTCTATAAATCGAGGCTTACGCCTCGACCGCCTCGAGACTTACACCGCGCCTCAATAATAGAAAACTGCCTCAATTCGCCTCACGTTTTTTAAAACCTTGAACCAAAAGAACACCTTAACTCTAGAGGGAATCTTCTAGGTCCAGATCCTCGCACAGTCTCTCGAGATCACTGGTCCTGATACTGGGGAAAGAGTAGCCACCACCTTGTAAGCCTTTTTTACCGTGAAGAAACCATCTCTCCAACACCATGAGTCTTTTCCTATCGAAGGTGCCTTAAGCCTAGTCAATCTGTTGGATAGGTACATAAAGTCTTCGACTCTTTGATCTGAAAATTTTGCTAAACTAGGCGTCCATGAACCATCTGACCACACATCTGCCACACAAATATCCTTGTATGAGGCCAACGCAAGCAATCTCGGGTAAAGGTCACAAAGTGCACCATCTTCTGTCCAATCAACTGTTCAAAAATGAAAACCACAACCATCGCCTAACAATGGGCGCAAGTGTCCAGTCAACTCCGACAGAACAGAACACACTCCTTTCCAAGAAGTAGTTGGCGACCCCACACCTTCACTACGGTCACCAAACTCGTAGAGAATGGAGCAAAAAGTGCCGTGATATAATTATGGAGAATATTTCAGGGGCTATCATTTAATTGAAAGGTTATATGGGCTTGGGAATCCATATTCTTAGGGAAAAGAGCTTCCTTACTTCTCTTTACATTGTTAAAGAATACGCTAAAATACCTATCAAAGTCACTGAAGTTCACTCTTAACAAGGTGCGTAGTATGGTCATTCTATAATGTAACTTAACGGTGATGTCATGCTCTGTATCATAAACGGATGATTGGATTTTATAACTATTTTAAGATCTGTCGGAGACGTTGTCACCTACCAGTGTCGGGATGAGAGAACGGAATTGTTGTGATTTAGGGTAAACGGACATGGAAAAATGATGTGGTGTTTAGGGATGCTCGGCGCTATTATGAGAATGTGATGGTTTTGGTTAGCTTGGGGATTGATAAAGGTAGGGAGTTCTAATACTAGGTGATTTTGTATGGGAAAGTTTCTCCGTCTTTTAATTGAGTGGATGTCAACTAACCTCAAGTAGCCATCCTTTGGCTTCTAAAAATTAATTTGATTTTATGACATCCTTTGGCTTCTAAAATTTAAAAGCTTTTTTATGTTACCCTAGTTCTCTTTTGTCTCCTTGTGTTCACCTCTAGAATGAAATGCGTCTTTGTTCCATGTTTCTAACACTTCTTTTAAATCCTAGAAGACAGTTCCATAGTTTTGTTTGAAGGTAATTTTAGAAGACAGTTCCATCATTCTGATTCTTTGGGATTGTATTCGATGCTGTATTCTCTCTAATCTCCTCCCTTTTTTCTTTGTAATTTTTCTGCTGTATCAATGAATCTGTGAGGTGAGCCCCATTGGGGCGTCACCCCTATTTACGATAAAAAAATCTTTTTGCTTGAAGGTAACTGCTTATGTTGTTCACGGTTAAATACCATAAGGAATACATCGAACGTGGATAGAACTAGTAACAGATACAAATTTGTAGCATGAGGATGTAGGGAATGATGTTGGAGAAAAGGGGAGTGGGAATGAGATGATGTTTTGCAGTTTTTTTTTGGAGAAATACGATGGTACAATTAATATGGACTTAGTTTAAGTAAAATAAGTCCAATCTCATAATGTTTCTCTTAATAGATTTTTTTGAGGCTCAAAAAGGGGGAAACACTCGTTGGTGCTCGCCCCAGTTATATATATATTAAGAAAAAGGAAGGCGAGAGATACTTACAGGGGGTAGTAGAGGAGGAAGGATGGAAAGGGAGAATAATAATACAAGGTAGACAAACGGCAAACAAATGCCGTGACCCAACTAAATACACCAGTCCGATATAAATCTATTAGCCATGATCGTCACGTTCTCCCTATAAAAACGCATCCCCGAGAAAATAGCGTCATTACGAGCACGCCAAATGGACCACATCGAGCGACGGGGCCCAGCATATCCGATCGATCTCTCCTCCTGTTGGACCACAAGATGCCGCAGAGGTCTTCAGTATTGTCCGCACGAGCCCAATCAACGTCGTCCCATACCCTCGCGACTGACGGACATTGAAAGAAAAGGTGGTCGGCCGTTTCATCAACTTCCCCGCAAAGCTGGCACAAGACGTTAGAGTGGGGAAGGAACATGGCGCAACGATCCCGAGTCATCAACCGCCGGTGACGAAAAGCCCATAAGAAGAAGGTGATGCGCGCAGGTAAGCGAAGCCTCCAGAAAAAAGCACAGTCGCGCACCAGTGGAGCGGCCAAAGTAGGGGGGGGGAGAGCAGGGCCATGAACGCCTTGCGAGTGGAAAAGACTCCATCTTTCCAAGTCCAATGATCCCGAAGAGCAGTGGGAGAAGCCGAATGGGAAAGAGCCTCCAGCATTGAGGCTAATTCCATCGTGCGTTGATCCGACAGAACCCCCGAGAATGTCGGGCACCAACAGCCATTGATCCAAAATCCGCAACAAAGGCTAGTCGATTCGACGCCAGTGCACACAACCTCGGAAAGCGCGCCTGAAAGGTACCTCCCCCGACCAGTCGTCCAGCCAAAACTTGAGGACGGCACCCGAGCCAAGCACCGGGGTGAACAGCGAACGGTTCCTCCATAACGTATCAAACACACAACGCCAGAAATGAGAGGAGTGTACCGGCCGAACCCCGCGCATAAAGCCGGCCCAGTCGACGCCCAAAATCGTCCGCAGCACATTACAAAGAAAAGAATCATCCTTGCCCCATATTTTACTTACCCATTTCAGAAGTAATGCCTCGTTGACGCGAACCAGGCTTCGGACACCAAGACCACCGGACCTCCTAGGCAAGGTCACCACATCCCAGGCGACCAAATGCACACCTCTGCCGCTGCCGTCCGAGCGACCCCATAAGAATTGCCGCATACATTTTTTCAGGCGACCACGAATTTCCACGGGCAATTTACGAACTGATAGGAAGTAGATCGGGATAGCAGAAAGGACGGATTTAAGAAGGACAAGACGACCACCCCAGGAAAGCAAGGCGGCCCTCCAGCCCGCCAAACGCGCCTCCATCCGCTCCAATATAGCCCGCCAATCATTTGAATGAGCCCGCCCAGCAGAGAGGGGAACACCAAGGTAAGGGAGAGGAAGCTCCCCAGCCCGAGAGCCAATCAACCGGCAGCACTCCTCCGCCTCCGACGTCGACAAACCGATAGGCACCACGATACATTTAGCGGCGTTAGTCGACATCCCCGAAAGCTCACAGAAAATAGAAATAGTATGAGCCATCCCCGCCACCGCCTCAGGCCCCCCTTCAATAAAGCAAATCGTGTTGTCCGCGAACTGGATTAGAGGCACGCAAAGCTCCCCCTTGCAGAATCCCGAAGTGAGGCCAGCGTCAATGACGCCGTGCACCATACGTGTTAAAACATCCGATGCAAGAACGAAGAGGAGGGGCGCCAGCGGGCAGCCCTGACGCACCCCCCTGCGAGGCTGAAAAGAACCGCCGACCGGCCGGCCGTTGATGAGCACGGAAAGCGATACCGTGGAGACACATCTGCGCATCCAAGCAATCCAGAGATTCGGGAATCCCCGCCTACGCAATACGGACCAGAGGAAGCGCCAATCAATAGAGTCGTACGCCTTTGCAAAGTCGATCTTCCAAAGAATCCCCTTCCTTTTCTCCTTCTTCCAATCAGCCACAATTTCCGACGCGACGAGAATGCAGTCCGCAATATGCCTACCCTTAATGAAGGCCCCTTGGACAGGCGAGATAATGCCATCCAAAATCCGAGATAGCCGGTTGGCCAAAGTTCTGGCCACAATAAGATAAATAGCGTTGGATACCGCGATAGGCCGAGAGTCGTCAAAGCGAAGCGTCGGGGTCTTTTTTGGAATAAGCACAATGTTTGCCCGGTTGATACGATCGAAGCCGAGGTTGCCATTACAGAATTCAGAGACGACCTCGAAGACGTCCCTCGAAACCACGTCCCAGAAGTCCCTGTAGAAGGCAACGGGAAACCCGTCGAGTCCCGGGGAAGAATCGACGTTCAAACCCCAGACGGCAGTCTTGATCTCCGCCAAGGAAATAGGGCTAGTAAGAAAGGCGGAATCGTCGTCCGAAATAGAGGAAACCCCCAGCCCGAGCCAACGCCATCGCCGAGATGGGAGAGTAGAAGAGGTATGTCTGAAATGGCCGGTGATGGCGTTTCCCATCTCCAGATCCCCCGTGAACACCTCATCATTGATGGAGATGGCTCGAATAGAATTAAGGCGCCTGCGGTTGCTAGCCGTCCGATGGAAGAAAGCCGTGTTGGCGTCGCCTTCTTTGATCCATTTTTCCCTTGAGCGTTGACGCCATTCAATAGTTCTCTTCTTATCCTCCTCCTGAACCCGAATAATGGCAGAAGTGCGCTCCTGAAGCTCGTCCAAAGAAAGCTCGCGCTCGTTCTCAGCGGAATCGAGGTGCATGATAAGTTCCTCCGCCTCGACGCGAGAAGCACGTCGCGTATGTCTGGTGGAAGTCTTGAAGTCAGCGAGTACCCGCCGAATGGTAGAAAGCCTCTGAGTTAGATTAGATGCCGCCGAGCCCGAGACCGGGACCTGAGACCAATGATTCTGGACGATATCTTTAAAGCTTGGTTCCAATAGCCAACTTTTTTCATAGCGGAAAAGACCCCGAGGATTAATTCCATCACCAGAGTCCCATATAATAGGCGAGTGATCCGAGAAGGCGCGGGGCCGCGAACCAACAGAACAAAGAGGGAAAGAATCCATAGCCAAGCCATTAGCGAGGAAGCGGTCAATCCGGGAGCGTGAGGAGCTGTTCCGCCACGTGTAAGAAATATCGTTCGGGACCAAGTTCACAAACGCCAAATCATTAATTAAGTCCAAAAATTCTTGCGAGCCAGGATCGCGACCTCCCCTCCCACGAGACCGATCGGATGAGTGAATTGTTACATTGAAGTCACCCCCCACTAACCAAGGGATCCCCGAGAACGAATTAGCGGCTTCATGCAAGTCGTCCCATAATTCCCGACGCAATATATGGCAAGGTGGCGCGTATACGCATGAGAAAGCCAAGAGAGCAGAAGAGTTGACAGATTCCAAAACGATCGAGAGCATGTGACGACCAGCAAGCATAGAGCTAAAATTGAACGAGCGAGATCGCCAAGTGACCAGTAATCCACCGGCGGATCCGACCGCGTTAATCGCACGATAATGATCGAATGGACCGGCACCAAATGAACGCCACGAATAATCATCAAAAGCCGCGATCTTTGTTTCTTGAATTAAAGCAACGTCACAACCCCAATCAGAGAGACGGGAGCCCAGTGTCCGACCTTTGACCATGTCCCCAAGCCCACGAACATTCCAAGACAGAACCTTCATTAAGATAATCGAACAAAAAGGCCCCAAAAGCAAGAACCCTGTGCTTTTACCAATCAACAACTGGCAGCAATCGTCCCCTGAGTATTCACCCCCTGTTCATCAACGACCGGGCTTCCCTCGCCGCCCTCAATATCGCGAACGCCCGCGGCCTCAGCCACCGCCTCCCGCAAAGAAGAGCAAGATTGCATCACCCGAGCCGCATGGATAGAGGGATTGCGCCTACTGTATGTAGAACCAAAGCGTCTGAAGGAGGAGTCCATCCCTGTACCTGAAAGGAGAGCTCCCGAAACCTGAGGTGAGAGAGCGTCAAGCATGATAGGGGGAGAACGTATCGGAGTCGAAGGGACCAGAGGTGGATTAGCGTCCAAGTGAAGGGCTTCAATTTGAATCACAAAGGAGTCGGGGCGAGACATTTGAATAGCCTCCTTAAACGTGGGCCGCGGCCACGATCCGCGCTGAACCGAAGAACCGCCCTGCGAAAAGGGGAGATCCGCGTAAGGATCCGAGAACCCATAACGCATACCTGGGGCAGAACCGAACCGAGAGGGTGCTGAAGGCGAATCGTTCTCGGGGGCCCCCACGACAGGGAGCGCAGAAGATACGTGTGTCAGAAGCGGAACATCAAAGGTCGTCTCGAAGAAACCCACACCATCATGAGTGCAAGGCGCCTCCTCGGAAAAAGCCACGGAAGGATCCACGTGGAAAGATTGAAGTGAAGCGACACGTGCCACGTGAGGCGGCGAAGACGAAGCGTCAATGCGGACTGGACCGACGCCGGCGGGCGAAGCAAGGAGGATCTGGTCGCCGTTCAACGCCGGAGCAGCAGGAATCGTCGGAGAAGGTGGAATAACAGTAAGTTCAGGCTTAAACCTCCAAGTGCCGATCTTGAGAGACCCAAAGAAAGACCGACCATTCGCCTCGCGGAGGAATCCTGGACTGCATTCGAACAGGACCTTCAAGGACTGCCAATCGGCCAACGGAGAGAGACCGTCGTCGAAGATGGAGAGGACAGATCCCCACCGGTGAAACACCTTGTTGAGCACCAGGATAGTCCTAGAAAGGAAAGGGACACCAGTAATGGTAGCCATGCAGACCTCAGTCGAGGAAGAAGCTCCATCAGCCACCCGAGGAGGCCGCCATTGAACCACATCGTTAGAGCCTTGAAACAATAAAAAGTCCCGAAGCTGAGGAGAGCCCGCGCACGCAGCAATGAGAGGCATTCATGACGCAGAAATCCCCAAGAAACGAAGGGCCCAGAGATCCAAGAACATGCTTCTTCACCGCCTCCCAACCGACGACGGGGTGACGAGCGACCCCAATAAGCACCGAGCTAGAAGAACCGCGGTCCATAGACGAAGACGGAGCCGCCACATGCAAGTCCTTAGCAAGAGAGAAAACAGACGTCGAAGCATCCCCGATAGCGAAAGAAGTTGCACCCACCGCCGGGACGCTCCCCGCGACCACCCCATGCGATTGGGTAAAATCCATATTAGCCAAAGAGACTGAAGGCTTTGGAAGAGAACGAGGGGCCACCACCTGCGCGTATGAGCGACCCGGGGTCTCCTGTCTGGAGGAGCGACCGGGTTGAGGAACACGCACCGATCGCACCAAGAAGGAAGAGAGAGGAACCCCGGACCGAACCAAGCTGCGTTGACGAATCCATCTGCAGGAGGCACGACGGTGCCCCGTAACCCCGCATGTAAAGCAACGTGGAGGCAGGGGACATGCAGAGGCGATATGACCCCGCTCCCCACACCTGAAGCAGCGCTTACCATCCTTCTTATGAGACACCGCCCTCCAGGCGCCAGCAGCAGCATCCTCCATGGCCATGACGACGTCCTTGTCTTTCGCTGCACCAGCCGCAACCTTCACACCCTCAACTGCAACCTTCGAGCCTTCAACGTCAGCCTTCGAGCCATCGACCACAACCTTCGAGCCACCAACCGCATCCTTCGAACCACCAACCAGGTCCCCATTGAAGAGCGACACAACCCAGAGAACCTCGTCAGAGGCCCCCGCGTCGACCGCCCACGAACAGCCAGCGAACGCCCGAGACCTAGCACCGCCTTCGCCGCTCCCACTCCCTCTCTCGCGCGCCATCGTTCTCTTATTTAGGGTATTTAAGTAGTGGGTACCCTTCTCTTAATAGATTTTAATGGTCACCACCTGCTTAGCTAGTTAATCCGCTGTCATATTCCAAAGAAATCTCATTGAAGTCTAGGTTTTATTTATGAGTGCAACTTGAAAAGTGGCATGGACTGCTTGCCAAAAGGAATGAATTTATTAAGGAGATACAAGATGAAACAAACCAATATGGGATTAGTTTAAGTGAACCGAATTTAATCTTGTGATGTTCATGTAATACCACCCACTTCAATAGTCTGGTGGTAGTGCAGTGCCTACCTTCCGAAAGACCATAGTTCAAATCCCTCATTGTGAGAGTTGCGTTAGGTAGACGACAACCAACGTAAAAAATAGTTGGATCTTTCAACATGGACTTGAATAAGAATCCATGTTACCGATGTACTGAAAAGTGGGAGAATGTTTCGCCATTTTTTTATGCTCATGTAATAGATTTTACAGGTCACCACCTTCCTAGTATTTCCACCCATCATAGTTTCAAAAGAAATCTCATAATGTTCATGAAATCTGGTTCTATTTATGAATGTCCCCTCTTCTATAAGCTTTCTTAGTAAAAAGAAACAGATTTTTACATCACGAGCCTATGAGACAGAGCAATAATAGTTTAACACGTACCTGTTACATATTTCCACTGCAATACCTAATTTGTTTACATATTTATACTCCCCATGTGTTAAAATTTGGTAAGTGTTTTTTTAGGAAAATGGGCCCGGAAATTGGACACTCATATATATATATATATATAAATAGGAAATGTCTTCAGGTTTACAGTATCCAAGACTCCTATAGATCCTTAGCATGGTTGACAACATTCTCAATATAAAATCTCACGACGAAAACTAACCCCCATTCTGTGGCAACCAAGAGCCCACAAAAATGGTAGGGACTTGAGCTATTTACTATGGGCTTGAACAAAACGATGTCGAGGGATTTGTAGAAACTGTCCAAGCAAGAAGCATCACACCACTTAGTATCTGTCACCCTCCAAATGCTCCTAGCTTAGTTACATGTGAAGAGTATATTTGGATGTGCTCTGGGTTCTTGTCACAAAGAGGGCATGTTTCTCATTTAAAATTTCATCCTTTGGATCTTAATACTATCTGGAAAAGAATTACTGAGGTCATGCTAGATATTGCTGCGATTTGCAGCCGGTACTTGGGGATGGGGCATCATTCTGCTTTTGGACAGACAATTGGACGGGCGACGGAATTCTCTGAGAGTTGTTCCCGCGCTTATACAGGCTGGCGTCTGATTGGAGGGTGTCGGTGCAACATGTGTGGGTGCAAGGGGCTTGTTCCCCTAATTTTCTCTCTGACTTGTCGGACCAGAGGATTGAAGAGTTCATTGCATTACAGGTGCATCTAGTGGAAATTGAAGGCCTCACCGGGGGGGGGGGCAGGATCATTTTGCGTGAGGGGATGGCAGATTCTTGGTGAAAAATGCGTATCATTTTTTGGTGGAGGATGGGGAGGAGGCAGATTCTGACATGGTGGCGAATTCCAGGATGATTTGGAGAAGTAGGGTGTGGCACATCATATTAAAATTGTTCTTTAGCTGCTTCATTAAGAATTAAGATTGGATTTTGACGCAGGTTTGCCGGGTTCAATTGCTGGGGGGTGGATGCTGAGGTTTGCGTAAGGTGTAGTTCGGTCGTCGAGGATGCGGGCCATTTATTCTTCGCTTGCTCATCTTCTGTTCATGTCTGCAAGGCGGCTGAAATTACATGGATTGATGGTCGCGATGGCATGGCTTTCTAGAGGAAATTCAGAGTGGTGTGAGAGTTCGGGCACGAAGATAGTGCGCATCCCTTCGCCATTTTGTGGGCGATCTGGTGTGCAAGTGCAAGGAACATCATTTTTGGAGCATGCAATTTTGGTAAAACTCTATATCTTTTAATCTTATAATTAATATACTTTGTGGTGAGTCCCAACTTCTGGGACGTCACCCTTTTCATTCAAAAAAACCTGACAGAGCTTCATCTACATGAACATGCTGCATCTCAGCAAGATCTCATGTAAAACTGAACACCCATCCTTTGAGCAGCGTGGAGGAAATGGCTGAGCGAAGAGAAGCAGACATGTGTGACAAAATCTTGTGAATTCTTTATATTAACATGCATAGCAAGTTCTTACTGTCCCCCTATTGCCTTACTGCCCTCTTCACTAAAAGAGCCTTGTTTTTCTCCTCAAGCCTTAAGATCCCTAGGTCCCTCTCACCCGTAGGCTGCATGACAAACTCCCAATCCACCACCGATACACCTTGAGTTTCCCACCTAGGGTCCAAAAAAACTCATTATTACCGCCTCTAAACGATGACACACTCCCATTGTCAACAACCTAGTGGAAGTGAAGAAGCACATAAATTGTCGACAAGACTACCTTAAGCAACACCGAGTGACCACCATGAGAGATATATGACATCTTCCAGTTAGACAACTTGCATCTAACTTCCAGTTAGGCAACCATTCTACCTGCGTATGCCTCCAACTTGTCAGTTGAAGCCCAAGATTGGACAATGGGATGTTCCTACATGGTGCAACAAGGATCCACAACACTACTCTATTTCTCCATCCGAGAGACCAATAACAACGGAAATTGATTTTATTCTATTGACATCGATGTCGACATCTTGTCGAAAATTTCCATAGTAGTAAAATTTTCCTTAGCCTCCATCATTCCACACTTAATGAAGAAGATAGTGCCATCACCCTATTTAAGTTCATGGATCGAGATGCTATTAAGAGAGTAGGTAGAGCTAATTCTTCTTTGCACAGCTTGACAAATCATAATAGCTAAAGCATCAACAATGATGGCAAAAAGGGGAGATACCTGCGGATTGTTGTACCGCTTTGTCTAAGCAATCTAGGTGTTTATGAATCCTTTCTCGACAAACGATGTCCATAGGAAACTCTAATCCACACCGTCATAAGACTTAAAGAAGCCGACCTTCTAAAACATGCCTTTGATTTGTCCACGTACTCCTTTACCTGGCCATCACCCTCTGACAACTTTCGAACCTTTCTTTCTGTCCATCTCTTGCGGCTCCCTCCTCTCCCATGCATTAAGCCGTAAAGGAAATCACTATATTTAACGGTTAAGGATGGAAAGTAATAAAAAGTAACCATGGAAGACCCTTGATATAATTTATTTATGTCTAGGTCACTCTCCTCCCTTCCGAACTCCTCAACGTCTCATTATTGACCCTACTCTTATAGCGATCCCATACCTAGACCTCGGATACCCTTTCTATCAACTAACTTCACCTATGTATAGATGATTGCAACAACCCCATGCAACACCATGGCCCCCCCTCTTTTAGGTTGTCGATCCCCTTGGTGCTACTGTCGTGGCACCCCACCATAGATAATGTTGTCATTTGACGAAGGGGAGGAAGTGTAGATCAGATCGACGGAGGTGGAGGTGGAAGAAGTGGTGTGTTTAGTGGAGATTTCGAGGTAGATGCAGTTGAGGGGTTTGATGGTGGCGACAAATTTGTGCAAGGGGTGGAGTGTGTAGGAGAGGTGCCAAGGTTGACAAAGGAGATTAGGCGAGACTGTTGTTGGGCTCACACATTGGGTTTATAGGGTTGGTGCACCATATGTACTGGATTTTGTGGGAAATGTTGGGGCTTGGATTGATTTGGGGGTATATGATTGATCGGGGAGGAGTGGTGTTGTGAACGTAAATAAATTGTTGCGAATGTCTTCTCGTAGCCTTTTTACTTCTCAATACATAACCAACAGATATAAAAATTTGATTAGCACATCAAAAGTTTACTGGAGGATACGATGTAAATTTGAAATGTGTAGATTCATAAAAAAGGGGTTAATCTTTTATTGCAATCTTCCGTTGGACAAAAAATATAAATAATCCAAAAAATGATTTTATGTCATATTCTTAGATAGAGTAATGATGCGAATGAAGGTACATGCGCAATTTGAGTTATTTAGACATCCACAACATGGATTGATATTCTTGTTTAATGATCTTTTGCAAGGTTTACTTGGCTTTGGAGGCTGGATACCCTGAAAAGGTTGATGAATTGTGTGATCGCTATTCTCTAAGTGGTTTCATTGGAGGTACTTTTTGCATGTCTGCTTCACTCTCTGTCTTTGTCAATTGTACCATTTGACTTCTTTTTTTCTCTTTTCAAAAAAACATTTGACATTTTTCGTTTAGTACTTGCCGTGCAATCCTTGTTTTATTGCTAGAGGATTTACAAGCAATCATCTCTTTACATTCTGTGGTTTTAGCGCTAATCCTGGATTTTTTTTCTTTCTCTGATTTCGTTCTCTCTTGTTAGTTCTTAGATTTCATAATTGGATACTTTCTCTAGTCTTTGCATGTTGAACCGACCACCACAATCTTTCTTGTTGGAAATAGACATTTGTTAACTCTTTTTGCTCGATGAAGCCATATTTAGTTGTGTGAAAGTTGCATAACCGCTATACAACTAGGATGTTTCGACCCATCATTCTTTTAAAAAATAACATTCTACGATGGACCATCCTTGTACATGGTTAAAAAACGAGAGGGCCCACTGAAAACAGTCCACTTGGAAGGGGTGTTGAAATTTTTATTACATCTATTTCTCATACCACATTACATTTTTGAAATGCGATATGTAAATCACATTTAAAAATGTGAAATAAGTACACTATCCATGGAATTGAAATGTTACTGACCATATAAAAGATTTTTTTATTGAGAACATTATTTAAGATTTTTTTGAAAAGAGAAAAGGGTATCCACCGTATAGATGTGTGCCCAAAAACTTCGCCATTTATCGCCTTAATACAGTTACATGCCGAAAGTCGGCCAAGGGTATAATAAACTATTACAAGTTCCAACACTCAACTCTACTACTTACTAGAGAGGATTTCTTGCGTCAAGGAAAGAGGTTGTTCTGTGCCATAAGTATGGTGTCAAAAATCCTTTGCAGATAAATATATAAGGGATCAAATTAGGAAAATGTATTATGGATCCAAAGACTAGTTTGTTTGATGAATAATCACGATAAGTGTATGCTTAACGATTTAGGCTCCTGGTTGGGAGGCTGCCCCTGTTATATTTTATGACATGATACATCATTAGCAAATTGATGCACTAATGTATTTTGTCTGGTTCCTGCTTATTTTGATATGTTAATCTTATGTTTATATATTTTGATGTCCTCTTGCTTGTATCTTTCATGGTACGTTTCTTTGATATGTGATGTCCATTAAATGCATACCATGGTATTTTAATACTCGCCTCCTGTAAGATCATACTAATGCTAGTTGGTACTCGACAGAACGTGAAATAAAAGCTTCAGAGACACAATATCTGCATCTTGATGAAATTGTTTTAGAAGAAGTACAATGGATTGATGAAATAGATGGATTATTGAGTGCTACAAAGCATATCGAAGAATGCAAAGTTATTGGTGTTGACTGTGAGTGGAAACCTAATTACGAGAAGGGAAGCAAGCCAAACAAGGTTTGTGGTTGAGATGCAATATATTTTTATTATGTTTGCTTTGGTCTTTGGGCTGGTTTATATTTTCATGCAATACCACAAGTTTCTGTAGGTTATTATACCTATTATAGTTTATTCATCCTATTGACTAATTTCTTCCATCTTTGAATGTTGAAAGTCCTTTTTTTAATTAACTACTTTTAATTTTAGATTATTCTATCAATTACCTATTATAAAAAAAGATTGTCAGTTGCACAAGAGTTTTTCATCGTGCTTACAAACATCTGAAGCCATTGATTATGTATTCCTATAAACTTCTTGAAACCATCGATGACTGCAGTAGGGGGGCATCTGATTGCATGTTGCCCTCGGAAGTTGTTGGTTCCTGTGACGAAGCATGTTCCTATTCCAGATGTTTGGAGAGCTAGTACTTGGGTATGCGATGATGTCTCTTTTGTTGCAATGGTGAAGAAAGGGGCTCAGTGTACGCCGCCTCTGGAGATGTTGATTGGAGTGGTCTTGGGGGAGAGAATGGACGTGGAAAAGATCCCGGTCGAGGTTGTGACTGCTCTGGGAGTTCGTTTATGGGAGATGCGATTCTTCTGGGGGGAGGACCTGGTATGTACATGAGGGCTTTCACCAAAGGATTCGACATGCCTTCTTTCGAGAAATATGCCTAAGGGGCGGATTCGATGGAGATGGCCACATTTCATAGATGGCAAACATAAGGTGCAAGTGATGGAGCCCCCAAGCGTGGTGGAACAACACCTGAAGTCCTCTGTCGCTTCCTCTGACATGGTAGTTGTGTTGCTGTCCCCAAATCCTTCGAGGTCCTCCACATCTAAGACTTTTTTGCAGGGAAGAGGGTAAAGAAATACAAGAAGATGAGAAAGGTTCAGGGTGGCCCAAGAGCCCCAGAGGGGGCGTCATTGAAGGGAAGATCTTTTTGTTGCAAGCATCGAATGGGTTGGGAGAAACTAGGGTTCTCCGTATGGCCATTGCCTAGTTGATGGGTATGGTTCCTACTAAGGGAACTTAGAAGGTTAATAAATAATAAGCAAAGATTCTGACATGGAATGCTAGGGACCTCGAGAACCCGAAAAGCGAAGGTGGATTGGGTCTCTAATAAACGGGTGGGGTTGTGATATTGTGCTTCTTCAAGATACAAAGATCCGTGGTTGGTCTAAACGGTTATGGGGTCCAATGGGATGTAGCAATGTCTCTGACTTTTGCATATTGGAGTCGAGGAACAATGTCGGTGGCTCTCTTGTTGCTTGGGAGAGGTAGTTCTTTACAATAGTTGCGGAGTCAAAGGGCATTTTTGTTCTCTTGGTGTTGTTGCAGGATATTCATATGGGTGTCGTCTTGTTGTTTTCCTGCATATGCGGCCCTACAATCCCATGGTTAAGGGGAGACCTTTAGACAAAAATCCGAGAAGTTAGGGAGAATTTTGCTTATGTCTTTGCTTACGAGCGGATTTTTATGTCACACTACTATCTTCGGACCGACCACATCTCCGAGGAGGGCAAGGCTCTGGTTTGGGTTTGTTGATCTGGTGTCAAATCTACAATTAGAACGGATGGACGCAAGTGATACAAGGTATACTTGGTGCAACACCGGGTCTAGATCATGGATTGATTGGTTCGTTGGGTTTGTTGAGTTATTGGATTCCCTCTGTTTTTAGTTTATGTATGGTCGTAATCTTGATCTAATCACACTCTGCTCATTCTGGTCTTGGGTGAGGAGGTGTTGGCCCGCTCTTTCTTCAAATCTGAGAGCTTAGTTGTTGGAAGATGGCTTCAGAGAGTTGGTTGCTGAGCATCAGTCAGTCTATGAGTGCTCAGGCTCAACAATGGGAAACTGGTTCAGAAGTTGAATTCATTGTAGAGGAAAATCTTCTCAAGAAGAAAGTTATGGAGGCAAGAAAGCTCCATTGCACGACTGCGGAAAGTGGGATCCTGAGGTTGGACATAGAAGAAGACTAGAGATCTCGGGCCAGATGAGCTACAACTGAGAATGAACTCCATGAAGATCATTATAGAGGAGTTCAAGAAACAAGTGGTAGAGAGGAAGCATAGATCTTCTATGAAGTAGCTCAAGGAGGGAGAGGCTAACTCAAAGTTTTTCCACATGGTAGCAAGTGGAAGACAACACAACTTGATTCGACCGGTGGTTGTGGAGGGCATGGGAATTGAGGGTGATAGAGAGATGGAAAAAGAATCGACGTCTTTTTTTTGGGGATCTCTCTTGCAGAACTAGTGACCACCCATGGAGATGGTTGGAGACCGGGTCTCCATCCTTTCTGAAGAA
The DNA here is from genome assembly GCA_037367405.1 of Ottelia alismoides. Lineage (NCBI taxonomy): Eukaryota > Viridiplantae > Streptophyta > Magnoliopsida > Alismatales > Hydrocharitaceae > Ottelia > Ottelia alismoides. The sequence goes on along the minus strand of JAZKJV010000190.1, from coordinate 194,732 downwards.
GCATACCAACATGCTGACTCGGAGTTTTTTGCCCGTGGAGGTAAGGTCGGTAGTGTGGAATTTGAATGCATATGGTATGTATGGTCTTGATGGTTTTCCGAACTTCTTCTATTGGGAGTTCTAGATGTTGTAGAGCAGGATGTGATGGCAATTCTTAAAGAATTCGCTTCGGGCCATGTAGAGGTTTTGCCAGACTCAATAGGCCCCTTCATTTTCTCCTTAAAAAGTGTCGAAAATAAAGAACATGGAAGCGGAATTGATAATCAGAGACAAAACATGAAACATAACCATCATGGATTTTACGTAGAACCCTACTCTCTAAGGAACAAAATGAAATCAAGGGAGAAGGCCTTAAAGGGTCAGATATTCTATTAGAACTTCACAATGAGTACAAGGTGTGTGGGGCTCCTCCTTATATAGCCCCACAAACAAACCAAGTCCCTCGAGTGGGGGTAATTCGATCTTGGAGAGATCTACTTACCCAACTGTTACATACACCAACACTCCCCCTCATGCTGGAGCTGAGAAAGCTGCAGCTTGCAACAAAAGAAAATATACAACACGTCTTCATCAGATACATCTGAGAGAGACAAGGATAGAAGCTTGAAGTAGTCGATGTTGGTAGAAGACCTCACACGAGGACGGGTCTGTGACGTTCATGTCGTGCATGAAGAAGAGTCTTTGCGACAATCAGGTCGTGTCTGGATTAGAGTCATTGTAGAAGAAGTCCAACGTTGAGTAGAAGTCGGGAAAAGACATCCGATGAAGTAGTCAACGATCGGTGAAGACGACTGATAGCAGCATAGTGTCAGTCCTTCAAGTCTAATGGGGTGGTTGGGCAACATAAGTCGAAGACGATCGCATGTAGAAAATTCCATATGGAGTTGATGTCTAAGTCAAGCATCAGAAGTTGAGTAGTCGTCCTCTATGCATATCTCGAGAGAAGAGATTGCTTTTGTTGAGGAGCCACGAGTAGAAGATGATGGACTTGATGAAAATCCTATAGATACATCTCAAGAAGAAGAATGTGCCCTCTCTCACTCCCCATTTCACCCATACTTGATAGCATAGTAACACAGACGATCAATTCGGGATAATCAACATAAAACATGCATTTTTTGTATCCGTCATTTTTTGGGTTATTCTCTTTTTTTTCGCAAATCGGGCCTCCTATTTTTTGGAGAAGAATAAAGACCCCTTCTTTTTCTTTGAATACACAACACAATTGGGCCCAAATGTCCCACCCCCTCTTTTTTTCTTATAGCCGCAACCAATTGTGGGTTCTTTTTTTATTACAGGACCCATTGGTCTCTATGAGAGGGAAACAAATAGGGAGAAGGTGGAGGTCAAGTGACCCTATTTATCTCTAGGCATCGACACCTTTCTATCTTCAAACGACCAATTAGGATTCTTATGTGAACCCACGGGAGACATCTTTGAGTCTTCGATTGTGCCCCCTCCGAGAGATCTCATGCATGTAAGAGCAAGAGATTGGTGGTGGACATGAGATGGCGGCGAGCTCTCTCGTATCCGAGGGAAGGGAGTTCTCTCTTCAATGTGATGGTGAGTTGGCGGCGCCTGCGGAGAGTCTTGTGATCTGAGGACTTCGGGCGGAGGTGTCACATTCCTAGGGTCCTGCGTGACTATTACTAGACCATATATTTCCTTTGCCGATAGTAAAGTCAGCCAGTTTATGGAGTAGCTTAGATATGTCCAGATGGGCGCGGTTCACATGATCTTGAGGAATATGAAGTTTCACCAGGTACATGATTGTTTTTAGCAGAAGGAAATCCCTTACCATCATGACATGTGCAGATGCAGACTATGCGTGATATCCCAAGGACAGGAAATCTACCATCGGCTTTGCAGTATTCATAGGGAGCTCTCCTTGGTGTCATGGAAGAGCAAGAAGCAGACTTTGGTTGCTAGATCTAGTGCCGAGTCAAAGTACAGGGCCATGGTGTAGGAGGGCACTGAGATGATATGGGTCAGATCCATTCTTACAAACGTAGTTGTTGATGCGCCTCAACTTATGCATTTACAATGTGACAACCATGCTGCTCTTTTCATTGCCAGCAACCCTTACCTTCTGCTAGAGGACCAAACACATTGAGCTAGATTGCCATTATGCACGTGAAATAATTTAGAAGGGTTTTATCTCTACTTCCTACGTAATTTCAGGGGAATATACATCATATGTTTTCACCAAGGCTCTAGTTGGGGGGGTCATTCCATAGATGTTACTCCAAGTTGAGTATGATTGACATCTATGATCCATCATGAGGAGTGTTGGGAGATATATTTATCTTTCCTTATTATAATGTATTTTCCATTTCTTTCATATTTATTGTGTAATTTTGGTTTCTCTCCTTTATAGAGAGTCCTATGGTCCCTTTCAGTAGACAAGTCATTATTTTCTTTACACAAAGGGATAGACGGGAACAAGGTTGCAGAAAGCGGTAGTCGGTACTTGGTCGGTAGGGTCATTGACTAAGAATTAATTGGCAGTCGGGAGAATAATCGGATTTAGTCGGCCATTGGTCGGTTTTCATTTTTTTATTATTTTAAATATATAAATCAATTTTTATACACATATGTACGTTTTCTATCCTCTTGTAATGAAATAAAAGAAGTAATTGTCTCTAATATAACATTAAGCATATTAGAATAAGTTTTTTTTTTTAAAAAAATTGAAAAACTAAAAAATTAAAAAAATTTCTATGTAAAAACCGGCCTTGTAGTCGGTCGATTAGTCAGCCCGATTAATCGTGTTGAGCGACTAATGGCCGATTAGGCCTAGTCGAGTCGGCTACCCCACCGATTCGACTAGTCGGGCAGATTAATCGGCCCAGTCGACCGACTTTTACAACACTGGACGGGAAACGACTAGCATGGCTATTGTTTTCAAGATTTTTGGGGAGTTATCTGGCAGTGTTCGGAAATGCGGTCCATGCGGCCGCATATGCGTATTCAGTCACTTGAACGAAGCGTATATGCCATATGCGGCAATATGCAGTCAAAACGCATATGCGGTCCGCATATGCGGCATATGCGGCCGCATATCTGATAAGATTCATGCTAATCCATGACAAGTTGATGACACATTAACTCGTTTTTTTCGAGCAACTCTTATATCATCATTTACATTGATGCATATTTTCATTGTTCTCGTATATGTTGCATTTGAGAATATAATCTCGGATATTTTTTCTCATATACATTTTCCCCATTGTTCTCAACACTTATTAATGAATTATTTACTGTTGTTTTTAATTTTCTATCTAATGAAATTCATTCTAATTTTTCGAAGAAAACATGAAATAATTGACTGACAATCTGAATCTTTACATTTTTGTGCTTTCAATAAATTTTATATGCAAATACAATCTTCCCCTATATTTTGTGTCAACATATTGTGTCCCTTAAAGATACATATGTGTGTATAATTTTGGGTGTATGATTTGTATACCTATGATTATTCTTGAACTTTTATTATCTATATGATCTATATATACATTAAAGGTTCTTTAATAGAATTCATGTGTTACATGTTGAATCCAAATTTGTATATGTATATATATGCATTAAATTCAAAATACCCCCTAAAAAATAATCAATTTATAATATCATGCTTATATATCTTATTGATTATATTATCTTATCTGAAAATTTTGTTTTTGTTGAATCATCAACTTTTTTATATAATCACATTTTATTATTTATTTTATAATATTTTAAATTAAATATTATAAACCACATATACTTCCGTATACTCCGCATATCCGCTTACTCGCTTTAGACTGCATGACTGAACGAATACCGCATACCACATTTCTGAACCTTGTTCTCTGGACTTAGAGATCTTTTCACAATTATGCCTTTTACTCCTCCGAAGCAGATGCACTGGATTGTTGGAGTTAGAAACGGAACGTGGGTCTCTCCCGATTCGTTACTTAGGATTTCCTTTGACTTGCGACAGAATGCGTATGTCGGATTGGATCCCTGTTATTGAAAAACTAGAAAGAAAGATATCAGGACGAAAGGCATCTTCACTTTATTATGGTGGGAGCTTGGTACTTGTGAAGGTTGTACTTGCGATGATCCTGATTTTTTTAATGTCATCCAGATTACCTCTTTTTGGGGTTCGTCTCGGAATTAAGAAGTGTTGGGAAAAATGAATAACTTGTTTATTCCAGTAACCCTAGGCTCTCTTATATAGAGGAGAGACCTATGGGTAAATTAAATGGAAGAGACATAAAGAAGATAAAATAACTGACATGGTACATAGACGCACATAAATATCTCTACACTCCCCCTCAAGATGGAGCATAGATGTCGATCATGCTCAGCTTGGATGAACACTTTTGAAACGGCCCCCAGAGTAATGCCTTGGTAAAGATATCTGTTGTTTGTTATCCTGAACTAACATGAGAGGTAGAGATCAACCCCTTCTGGATCATATCTCTAGTGTAGTGACTGTACACCTCAATATGTTTAGTTCGCTCATGGAATGCAGGGTTGTTTGCAATGAACAAGGCATCCTGATTATCACATTGTAGCTGCATGGGTAGATTGACATCTACATTTAAATCTACTAATACTGCTCGAACCCACATCATTTCTGTGCTTGCTTGTGTCATAGCTCTGTGCTTAGATTCGGCACTTGATCTAGCCACAACTGTTTGTTTCTTGCTTTTCCAAGAAACAAGAGAACTATCAACGAACACTGCAAAGCTTGCCATGGATTTCCTATCCTTAGAACACCCTGCATAGTCAGTATCAGCACACACAGATACCTTGAGAGTTGCTTCTTTCTTGAAGAGTAATCCTGCACCTGGAGAAGACTTTAGATATCTTAATATCATGTATATAGCATCCATATGTATCTACCGAGGTTGTTCCATGAACTGACTCACTCAACTTACTGCAAATGCGATATCAGGTCTGGTAATGATAACATATAAGAGCTTCCCCACTATCTCTCTGTACCTCCTCTTATCCACTTCATCCGTATCATCCTCGTATAATTTCATACTAGGATCCATAGGAGTAGTAGAATGTCGACACCAAATCATTCTCGTTTCAACCAGCATGTCTGTGACATATTTTCTTTGGGTCATCACAAGACCCGGTGCATTTCTAGCAAATTCCAACCCTAAGAAATACCTTAGGGTGCCCAGATCCTTAGTAACAAACTGACGGCCAAGACACTCTTTTGCCATCTTTATTCCCTGCATATTATCTCCTGTAACAAGAATATCATCAGCGTAGACTATTATTACAACAGTACCTCTCGATGTCCTCTGCACAAAGAGTGAATGGTCTGCGTTAGACCTCTTGAACACTTGGTTCTCAATCAAATCTGAGAGTTTCTGAAGCCATGTTCTTGGACTTTGCTTAAGGCCTTATATAGCTTTATGAAGTCTACAGACCTTCTGACACTCCCCCTCAGCAGCAAACCCATGTGGATGCTGCATGTAGACTTCCTCCTGAAGATCTCCATACAGAAAAGCATTTTTAACATCCAACTGAAATAAAGGCCAATCACGTACCATTGCCACGGAAAGTAAGATATGTAGTATAGAATGACGAGCCACTGGAGAAAAGGTGTCTAAGTAATCCACTCTGTAGGTCTAAGTGAAAACATGCACCACTAACCTTGCCCTGTAGCGATCTATGGTACCATCTGCATTCTGTTTAATAGTGAATACCCATTGCAACTGACTACAGACGCCCCAGGAGGAGCCGTCACCAAGCTCCAACTACCACAGGATTGCAATGCGGCCATTTCTTCTTCTATGGCCAAATGCCAGCGAGTATCCTTCAAAGCTTCATGATGATTTCGTGGAATCTCCACAGCAGATAAGGCAACACTGAATATCTGAAATTCCCCTATGAGACGATGAAATGAAACCTGAGAAGCAAAGAGGTATGACGCGCATGACCTCTGCTGCTTGCGAATAGCAATAGAAATATCCAAGCCATGGGAAACCTCGTCCATCTGTGGGCTAGTCTCCTGCATAGAACCTTCCTCAGACCCATCATTAGAAATCATGTTATCAAAACAAACCTGGGGCACATCAGATGGCTGACGATGACCATGAGCAGAGGAAGGTCGACGAGTATAGAATTTTGGTAAGAGGGGAACGATGTGTGGCTGGGTAGATTGCGGAAGTGGTGAAGAAGGTGGTGGAGGAGGTGATAGTGGTGGTGATGAAGCGACAATATGCACGGGTATAGAAGACAGTATTGTAGGAGGAGGTGGCATGTAAACTTCATTATCAAAATTTAAGGAAGGCAATATGTCTCATGTCAGAGAGAAATACATTACGGACTCAAAGCATGTGACGTCAACACTTATATAGTATTTTCTGCCTAAAGGATCATAACATCGACTGAGTCTTGGAGTACCCAACAAACACACATTTGATAGTCCTAAGAGAGAGCTTATCAAGACCTGGAGCCATCTGGTGGACAAAAGCAACGGAACCAAAGACATGAGGAGTAAGTGAGAATAACTCCTTGTCAGGAAAGGCAATGGAAAAAGGAGTTTTCTCACCTAAGACGGACGAGGGCATGTGATTCATCAGATAACACGCCATAAGGACTGCGTCACCCCAAAACGAGTGCGGGACACGACTCTGAATAAGGAGAGTTCGAGTGATATCAAGTAAATGACGATGCTTTCTCTCAGCAACACTATTTGCTGAGAGGTATAAGGACATGTTGTTTGATGAATAATCCTACAGGAAGAGAAAAAATTGGATAGAGTACGTGTGCAGAATTCTAAGGCGTTATCTGTTCTTACACATTTCACAGACGAAGAGAAAATATTCTGAACTTCATTGATAAAAATTTTAATCATATCTGATGAATAATCCTACAGGAAGAGAAAAAATTGGATAGAGTACGTGTGCAGAATTCTAAGGCGTTATCTGTTCTTACACATTTCACAGACGAAGAGAAAATATTCTGAACTTCATTGATAAAAATTTTAATCATATCTCTGGCTTCATATTTATTTTTCAATAAGAAAACCCATGACAAACGTGAGAAATCATCAACAACAAGAAGATAAAAACCTGTGCCCCTGAAGATCAGAAACACGACTGGGACCCCAAATATCAACATGAAACAACTCAAAAGGGGAGCTACTACTCCAACTCTGATGACTGGGGAAAGACGAACGATGATGCTTCCCAAACTGATAAGCTACACACTGGAATGTAGAGCCTGGAGAGATCTGCAACAAAATATGAACTCATCTTCTGGAGAGGAAGATGACCAAAACGTAGGTGCCAAGTGAAAGGAGAGACTGGTCCCGTCGAGATAGAAGACGCGCATGCATATGGAGTTTGGGATCAATCTATAGAGACCACCTTGTTCACGGCCACATCTAATCACCATGCCTGTAAGAATCTCCTGAAAACAAGAGATGATGGGTCAAATATAGGTCGAGAATGCAAATCTTTTGTAATTTGGCTGCTGGATAACATGTTCATAGAGAAATCGGGAGCATGGAGCACATTCTGTATATGCATTGGAGGTGTAAAAGTAATCTCCCCTTCTCCTGTGATCGGAGAATGAGTACCATCAGGTATCATGATTGTTCTTCCTAGAGGAATATGTCTGTAGGCTATAAGTTGTCCTTTATCTCCACATAAGTGATGTGTTGCCCCAGAGTCCATAATCCCACTCTGGAATCTGAGATGCATAGCATGAGGTAAACGCAAAAGTGCTACATGAGGTGTTGGCTATAGCAGAAGTGCTAACAGAGACGTAAGCTGCAACATCTGAATGACCTCTCGGAGATGATGAAGAGGGCATGATGTCGCGCAATCTGGCCACTAAGTCGTCAAACCTTACATCTGAAGTAGGAGTAGTAGGAGTCTCGACCTGCTCTGCTACACGAGCTGAAGCTGGAAAACCATGCTTAGAATAGCATGTCTCCTCAGTATGACCCGAACAAAAGCATGGCTGACGAATACGCCCTCCTCTACCATGAGGTCCACTTCCACGAGAGAAAGGACTACCTCTTCCACTGGAGGCTGCCATAGCTGATGAAGTCTGACTGGTGACAGTAGATGGAAACAATAATCCTGCTTAGCCTCCGGAAGGCTTCCTCAATGGGAGGAATAGTCGCATATGCAAGGATCTGAGAGCGAGCAGCATCATATTCAGGATCCGGGGCTGCTAGGAATTCACCAACCATAGTAGCATTCCTATATGTCTTTTGTTGCTCGGGAAGGGCTGTGAGTGGCATAAAACTGTGAAGCTTCTCGAACATTCCCTGTAAGGATGTATATAGAGAAGAAGTCGAGAGCCACCGACAATCGAGGGTTCGACAAGATAAATAAGGCCCTGATTGTGTTGATCCCCAAGTGCTCAAACGACTGTTTGCATTGAAGATTTCCGTCTGATCTCCATTTCCAATGGGATTTATTTAATAATTGCTAAGGTCTTGGCCAGGAGACTTGCTCCACTTCTGGCATCGCTTATTTCGCCTACGCAAGCGGCCTTTATCCGTGGCCGGCATATATCTGATTGTTTTGCTATGGCGTCGGAGCTCGTAGCGGCGTGGAAGAGATCCAATACTAAGGGGATCCTTTGGAAGATTGACTTTGCTAAGGCGTATGATTGCCTTGACTGGCGTTTTCTATGGTCGGTATTGAGGCGAAGGGGCTTTCCTGCGACGTGGATTTCTTGGATGCGGTGATGTGTTTCGACGACCTCTCTCTCCATTATGATGAACTGGTGCCCGGTGGGGGGCTTCTTCCAACCGAGGAGGGGGGTGCGGCAGGGGTGTCCTCTCGCACCTCTTCTCTTTGTGCTAGCGGCTGATGTCCTGCCTCGGATGATTGAGGGAGTGGCTGCGGCGGGCTTGACTAGGGGTTGTTATATTTGGGGAGCTCCATGTCCCTTCCATTCAGTTCGTCGATGACACCCTTGTGCTTTGTTGAGGGGGTCCCGATGTGGTGGCCGGTATGGCCACCACTATCCATCTTTTCAGTGAGGCTTCGGGACTGGTCATTAAGCGTCGAAGTCTAAATTGGTCCCTTTCGGCATGTTGGAGGGGGAGGTTCGGGAATGCGCGCAACTCCTAGGGGCCGGCCCCTCTTCTCTCCTATTCGACTATCTTGGGCTCCCTCTTACTGTCGGTCGTTCTCGGCTCCGCGATTGGAAGGTGGTGGTCGAGAAGATGGAGGCCCGTCTCGCGGGATGGCGAGCGGGTCTATTGTTCAGAGGTGGAAGGCTGGTTCTTCTAAAAGCGATACTTTCATCTATTCCAGTTTACTCTTTCTCGGTTCGTGGTATGCCCAAGGGGATTCGTCAACGGCTGGTGAGATATATGCGTGGGTTCCTGTGGGGTCGGAAGGGGGATGGTTGTAGGAGGGTTCACCTTGTGGGGTGGGAGGTAGTCTCTCGGCCCAAGAGGTGCGGGGGCTTGGGGGTCAGGCGCCTGGATTTGGTTAATGAAGCTCTTTTGCTTAAGTGGGCTTCTCGGCTGTGGGGAAATGAGGAGAGCCTTATGGTTAATGTACTGCGGGAGTTGTTGGGCGCGGATTTGTTTGGATGCTTTAGGGGCGATTCATTGGGCCGGCTATCTCCTTTCTGGCGTGGTATAACGACTGTTCTCAGGCATAATCGCTCGCTTTTTAAGCCACTGTTGGGCAACGAGAGATCCTTCCGCTTCTGGACCGATGACTGGACCGGAAGGGGTGCTTTAAACTTGATGTTCCCGCGCCTTTTTGCTTTGGTCGACAACAAGGACGCGTCTGTGGCTTCGTGCTGGGAAAAGGACTGCTGGAGCCCTACGTTCGCTGCTACCCTGTCTGATCATCGGGTGGATGATTTTTTATCGGCTATTGGCTCATCTTGGTGACGCTCCTCGTCCCATTACTGGCCGTGACCACTGGGCCTGGAAGGATGGCTCTTTCTCTTCATACAAGGCATACTCTGCTATTGATCCTGCCCACAATGACGATGACGAGATTTTGGTGCGTGATTGCAGATTCTTATGGGGATTAAAACTCCCTGAGCGCATTGGTATATTCTTATGGCTTCTTCGTCGAGGACGACTTTTGACTCGTGATCGCTGTGCAATTTTATTTTCGAACGTTGGCTCAATGTGCGTTCTCTGTGATGCGGAGCGGGAGACAATTCCTCACCTATTCTTCGAGTGCGGCCATGTTCGCAGCTTGTGGGATGATCTGCCTTGGGCTAACGCCATCTCCTTCCCTGCGTTGTGCGAGAGCTTGGCTAATTTAAGGGGAGGGAAAGGAAGACTCTTCTTGATCCAATCGCAAGACTGTGGAGTATCTGGCTGGGAGGAACGAGGCAATTTTTGCGGCCCAACGGTTTTACAAGGAGAATATATTATTGAGTGCCAAGCACTTTCTGGAGGATTGGTCCTAGGGTTGTCATACTTTGGTTTTGGGGGCTCCACTGCTGGTGCCTACCATCTCGGATTGGGCCTCTTTTTTGTACCTTTTCTCTGTTCTTTGTAAAATTTCTCTCGTTTTTTTTAATATATTGGGGTGAACACCGTCAAGTGTCTCCCCCTCTTTTGAGCTTCATAAAAAAGGATGTATATAGAGAATGGAGAGGTCGGTCACTCTGTTTGATCGTGAAGATGTCATGTTGAAGCTGGAGTATCTTGGTCTCATTCCTCGACTGAGAATATGTAGCTGCGAGGATGTCCCACATAGCCTTAGCAGTGGGCCGATGTAACACGTCATTGGCGATCTCTGTCGTCAATGTCCTTGAAAGTCAGACTTTGGCATATGCATCATCTGCCTCCCAAGAGGCGTTTATACCCATCTTCTCCTTCGATTCTTCTTCGGTAAGAATATGCTTCTTACCGCTCGACTTCATGAGACTCATGAACTGCATCACCCAGAGCGCGTAATTCGTCCCGTCCATCTTGACTATAGGTGCTGGATCCCTGAATGCGTCAGTTGACGGAACATCGATCTTACTTTTTGACATGATGCCGATAGAGGGAGACTAGGGATGACAGAAGTTTGAAAATAATCATTTACACAGACATGTGGGGATGTGGCTGCGCGTGTAGACTCAAGACGCAACCAATCCTATCAATGAGGTGAAGAACGGAGGAGCGCTTCTTCTAGGTCACCCCTCAGTGCACGCAGGTGCACACAACCGCGCAAGTGGTGCAAGTGCACACAACATGCGGGTGCACACACGCGTGCTGGGCATGAAGGTGCGCTGAGCTGGAGGCGCTGCACAGGAGGTGCACGCGCACAGGAGATACACGCGCAGGAGGCAGAGGTCGAGAGCGATGCGCGCGGGCCTGTGCCAAGGGTACGGGGTCGGCGGTGCAGGGATCGGCGGTGAGGGGCTAGGAAGTGGGGTTAGGTTTAGGGTTAGGGCACGAGAGCTTCATGCTAGGATCGCCGCTTTGATACCATGTCGGGAAAAATGAAATAACTTGTTTATTCCAGTAACCCTAGGCTATCTTATATAGAGGAGAGACCTATGTGTAAATTACATGAAAGAGACATAAAGAAGATAAAATAACTGACACGGTACATAGACACATATAAATATCTCCACAAGAAGATTGTGAAAAAGTTCTTCGGGGGAAAGTTGGGCCAAGATACGTCTGGGATCTACCCGTTCGATTCGGTGATAGTCACCTTACTCATGAAAGATGGGGTCGTGGAGTCCCCCGATTAGAGATTATGAACAAGGTCTTTCTCTTGAAGTGGATTACTCGAATTTAGAGAAGCGGGGAAGATATGTGTTGCAAGCTCTTTCGTGGTATTTATGGCATCCAAGCCCAGTCTGTCGCCCTTCATTCTAAACTTATGTATTCAGGAAGGATATTTTTTCCTTACTACCACAATTGTGTGGCCTTTTCACACCGATTTTAGGTGATTGACACTCCTTCGCATTTTGGAAGGGTGATTGGACGGGAGATGGATGTAACATCCGGATCTGCACAAACCCGAACCCGACCCGAGTAGAGTATGTATAACTCAATAAAGTTACTAGTTAGCGTTAAATAACATAAATCGATCAATTGATCGTAAATTAAAAGTCATTCGGGCGAAATCGATCAAAAATCGATCGCATCGTAATGCGTACCCGAAAAAGCCGTGACATAAATTCGGAAACCACGAAATAAATCGAGACCACCTAAATGTACGATTCGATGAAATAAAATCAACGGAATCGATTGTTCGTCGATCGGAGGTCGTTTGATATTTTAAAACCGCGAAATTTATCCATAAACCAAAACCATATCTTGGAAATTTCGAGGGTTTATCTTCGATCTGAAATATATGAATATTATACTCATTTTGATCATCATTCAGATATAGTCAAAACGAGCTATTGCATATTGGAATCCGACACTCGAGCTGCGAATACGGGTGATTTCGGTTTTTTTTTTTAAATAAGAAAGGAGAGATATAAAGTTAAAAAAATAAAATATTTTTTTTAAAAAAATCAGTACAGCAGCAGCTGCTTGCTGTCCTATTGCTGTACATGTGGCCAAAAAACCCCCCACATGTCAAACAAAGAGCTCCTCTTTTGACATATATAAGTACCAGCCTACTCACCTTTTATTCTACTCCCCTCGTATTGTTCTCTTTTCCATCTAAACTTCAGCCGATGGAAGTTTCAGCCTTTTCCCTGTTCTACAACAAGCAGCTGCAGCCTTCTCCGAGCAGGAGAATCCAAGCTGCTGTTGCAGCTTTCCATTTGACCAGCAGTTGCTGCTGCAGTATGCAACTTCAACGACTATTGTTGATCATCTAGGCAGCTTACAAGCTGCTGCATTATTGTAGCAACGTTGCTGCTACAAACCAATAGCATGAGAGTTGCTCCTCCTCCCAGCCAAGCAACCGAAGGAGCTGCTACTCCTTGTCTTTGGGCTGTTGCATGCAGCCACCAACTTCTGCTACTGCTCTTGGGGAGCTGTTGCATGCATTGATCCAAGCTCAAATTTTGATTTCCAAAACTTGGAAATACATAGGTACAATTTTCCCCTCTTGCTGCAATCTATGTTTTTTTAACAATATGTAGCTTTCTTTTTGTAGCCATGCATGGATTCCCGTAGAAAATTCACAACTTTGATATCAGAATTCAGTATACCTCATTCTCTTTTGAGTATCGAAACCTGATTAGTTTGGGTTCCTCTAATACTACCCAGATTTTGAAGTGTCAAAAGAATATCCATTTTGTTATCCATACTGGTATATATATGATGACTTATTTTCTAATCCAGATATGGAGGAAGTAATTGTTTTCTAGCAAATAATCTTTAATGAAGCTTTGGAAGTTCTGTGAATTTAATGGTATGAAGCTCCAGTTTTGTAATGATTCCAGAAAATTTTTAGGTGAAGAGACAGTTGGGGTGTTAATTAATAAAGCCTCTATAATTGCTGTAGAATATTGATCTTATTGCTCAAGTTGTAGGATTGAAATGTTTAACTTCTTCCAAAGAGAAAAAAGCAGTTAGAAGGCATTCTATGAAATTACATTTTTAATTATATAGTGGTTTTGGATTTTGTATGTGAAATGATTTTGCCTTTGGCCAACATTTTTATTGATTATAAGGTAAGTAGCTGACACCCCAGTTTTTTACTTTGTAAAGATTGATAAAGAAAAATGCGTAGACCATGTCTCAAAGATTTTGTTGACATGTTCCAACACCTTCTCTACATCGAATATTGCATTTGCAAAAGGTTATACCATTCCCATAAGCCGCAACATCCATATCACAGTCAAAGAGTAATCGTATACATTAACTGAAGAGTAGTCGCATAATCAATTGAAGCTTCTGTCCCCAAACACGTTAAAGAAAGATGATCCACATCCTCAATCTCCTCTATGCAAAGACGGCACTCAATTTCTTTAGTATTCAACAACTTCCCTCCATCTTGAGTCAAGATTCATTCCATTCTTAATAACCGAAGATATGCCTTATATGAATGGATATCCTCATATTCCAAAGAAATTGCAATTGTTACTCTATAACTTCTTTATCAAAATAAAAATATACCATCTTCCTTGATCTAGTGATCCAACTTGTCTGAAGATGTGTCCACTGCATTGTCCAGGACCTTATAAAAGGAAATTTTAATAGCATTGCCGTATGAATGTCAAAGAGAAGGTATATGGGCACATGAATAACGAAGAGAAGATTTGTTCTGATATGTTAGGAGGTAACCTATTCCTTTTTAAGAGGTTTCTTGTAGGGTTACAGTGAGGGTACTCCAAAATAAACAAAGACACATATACCTTAAAGGGTTTTAAAATAAAAGAAAATAATGAGGTAATCTGGTAATAAATTATACTAAAATCCAGATCTAATAAACAAGCTTCTCATTTCATGAAAAAAATGATGAACGATGAGAACATCGGGATATTCTCTTAGAAGAAGGCTATCCATTTCAATCAATAATCATGCCACTAAATTAAGAGTTAAATGAGGAAAGATTTGAGTTTCTACATTAAATTGAACTTTGATCAGGATCAAGGAATGATTGAATCTCATGATTTCAAAAGTGATAGCATATGATCACAAAAGACAATCCTCTTGATGAAATAACCCTTTAGGTATACTCTACTCGCTATAAATCACTCTTGGCTGAACTATTGACGAAAGACCCAGATCTGTATAGTTAACCACAATAGAGATTGAGAAAGGATGAGGAAACAAGTTAGTGATGGTGATTCGGCAACGATTGGTAATTATGAGTGGCAGTCATGGTGACCTTTGCATCTGGACTGTGCGAGGGTGCGGTGACCCTCAACTGGGCGGATGAAAGGGAAGTCTAGTTAGGGGCAGCGGCCTCTTGGTGCGCGGGTCTAGGGTCCCAGTCTTTTCTCGTTTTTTTTCGCGAGCGCTCACAGTTTTTTGCGCTTCTCTGGGATCCACAGGTTTCTTTTAAAGACCAGTTCCGCTGACCCTTGTTCTTTAGGGTACCTAGGCTGGAGGACCCATGGTTTTAGTTTTTCGAGCTCGTTAGCCTGTACCGGTCGGGCCGGTTTTTCTTTTAGAGTGACTTTTCCGGAGAGTCTCTCTCACCCGTCTCAGTGGCGTAGTTTTCGAGTAGACATATCCCTCTATTGGACCGCCCTTCCAATTAGAGGGCGAGACGGAAGAGCCTTTTGTAGGCTACCTCACCGCTTGAGTTTTGTTTTACTTTTCGCCAGCAGACTTGGCGATGCTACATCTGAATCATCCGTGTGTACATCTGAATCCTCTATGGCTACATCTGAATCAGTTACAGTTGAATCTGGAAAAGTTGCATTTGAGATTGGATTGAGTCACAATAGAGTTTGACTAAAATTGAATTACGGTCGAATTGGTTACATGGGAGCTTGGTTACAGTTGAGTGGGTTGTAGTTGAGTTTAGTTTCCATTGAGCTAGTTTTTTTTGACACTCCAAAAAAGGGGGATACACCCGTAGGTGTTCGCCCCATATTATTAAGAAATTAGATAGAGAATACTTACAGTGGGAACGAAATGGAAAAAATAGGGGTATATGATATCAATAAGGATACCAATCGCCCCCCAAAGACGCTACATGGATGACCAATCCATAAAAAGCGATTCGCTTTCAATACAAATATTTTCCTTATAGAATCTCTGCCCAGCAAAAAGAGATTTGTTTCTTCCCCAGCCAAATACTCCAGATGCGCGCGATGGGAATCAGTCTCTCCGCCCTCGGCCGATTTGCAGCGATAGCTAAACTCTCCCAGAAAGTCTCCATCGAGGAACGATTTAGCCAAACGACGTCATCCCAAATGAGCCGCACGAGGTCGCAGTGAGGAAAAGATGGCCGGGCGTCTCAACAGCCGAATCGCACAAATCGCACCAATTGGGTAAGTTTGGGAAAAATAAGGCACAACGATCGCGGGTAAGCAATCTTCCACGCTTAAGAATCCACAGAAAAATACCAATCCTTTCCGGGAGCTTGAGACCCCAAATGAGGTTGCAGTGATCGAGAAAAGACGCCTCCGAATGCACGGCGATGGGGAGAATAGAGAAATACGCCTTCCTCGAACTGAAGGACCCCTCCTTCAGGGCGAAGTGATCACGGCCCCCGAGGGAGTAGGGGCGTCCACAAGTAAAGCCATCAGCGCGGAAAAGTCATTCAGCCGCTGATCGAAAAGATTATCCACCAAGTCGGACACCAGGAGCCATCGGTCCAGCACGAAGCCACCGATGCACATTTGTCCTCGGCCAGCGCAAAAAGCCTCGGAAAAAGGTTCCCGAATATGCCATTACCAGACCAGTCCATTGTCCAGAAACGGAAAGAGTTCCCATCGCCGAGAGTCGGCCTAAACAAGGATGGATTGCGGTTGAAGACAGAGAAGGGCCTCGCGCCAGAAGGTGGGAGAATGATCATGGGAGCGACCGTCAAAGACGGAGAGAAAGGCATTCCCCGCTGCAACGCGGAGGCACCGCACAAGGAAACAATCATCCCGACTTAAAAGCCTCATCGCCCATTTGAGAAGCAAAGCGTCACGCATTACCTCCAGTCGCCGAACACCCAGACCCCCGTCGCGTTTAGGACGCGAAATGTCATCCCAGCCGACCAGATGAATCCCTCTTCTATCAATTTCATTCTTACCCCATAGGAAGCCCCTCATACATTTCTCCAAGCGAAGCCGAATCCCCTTAGGCAGGCCGCGCGCCCGATAAGAAATAGATGGGATAGCCGAAGAGGACGGATTTAAGAAGAACCAAACGCCCACCTCTGGAGAGCAGCGACGAACACCAACCAGCCAGCCTTGCCTCAACCTTCTCCACCACCCTCTGATAATCACGCAAGCGTGCACGGGCCCACCGAGAGGAGGTAAGCCCAGATAATCCAACGGAAGTTCCCCGAGAGAAGCCCCCAATATAGAGGAGCATTCCACAACCTCCAAAGACGAGAGAGCAAAAGGCACAAACTTCGACTTGGCCTGATTGATGCGGAGCCCCGACATTTCGCAAAAGTTGGACCGTAGTGGCCATCCCCAAAGACTGAATCCGCTCCCCTCGATAAAGCATAAGGTGTCATCCGCATATTGAAGGAGAGGGATATGCAGATCACCCATAGTGCATCCGCGAGTAAGCCCAGCGTTGGTGACACCCTGAATCATACGCGGCAGCACGTCAGCCGCCAGAACAAAGAGAAGGGGGGGCAAGGGGGCAACCCCTGACGAACCCCCCTGCGAGGCTGGAATAGGCCCCCAACCGGCCGACCGTTAAGAGATAAGGAGAAGGATACGGTAGTAACACATCGTCGGATCACGAAATCCACAACGGTGGGAAGCCCCGAGACTTCAAAACCGACCATAAGAAACGCCAGTCCAAGGAGTCATAAGCCTTAGCAAAATCAATTTTCCAGAGAATCCCTTCGTACCATTTCTGTGCCAACCGTCAATGATCGGGATGCCAGGGCGTAACAATCTGAGATTTGCCTCCCTTGGACAAAAGCTGCTTGGGCGGGTGAATGAGAGAGCCAAGAAGGGGCGCAAGGCGCCTAGCCAAAGCCTTCGCAATGATTAAGTAAATGCCATTGGAAATCGCATATGGCGGAAATCCTCAATACGACAAGCTCCCTGGGACTTCGGAATGAGAACCACAGAAGCCCGGTTAATCCTGTTGAAGCCCCGGTTCCCCTCGCAAAACTCGAGAGCCACATCCAAGACATCATTGGCGACAACATCCCAAAAGTCCCTATAGAAAGAGATTGGGAACCCATCGGGGCCAGGAGAGGCGTTAACGTTAAGGTCCCAAACCGCCCCCTTAAGCTCGTCAAGCGAGAAAGGCCGAGATAAAGCTGCTGCATCCGAGCTAGGAAGGCGTGGGGATCCCGGGACGCCGTCCAGCGCCAGGAGGAAGAAGGAGGCGATTGAAAATTTTTTTGAAGTAGTTAACCAAGACGAGCCCATCTCACGATCACCCTGAAATAAAGCGTCCCCAATCTCGAGGGAAGAAATACAGTTAGCGCGCTTACGCGCACTGGCGACCCGGTGGAAAAAAGCGGTATTAACGTCCCACATCCTTGATCCAACGAAGCCGCGAACGTTGCCTCCATTCAATGGCTCTTTTCCTATCATCCTCCGAAACAATCTGCAAAGCTGAAGATCTTTCAATTAATTCCTCCGGGGATAGCTCCCTAACGTTCTCCAAGCGATTCAAATGAAGAATAATCGCCTCAGCCCCATTACGATTTGGAAGTCTAGCCTGACGAGAAGAAAATTTGAAGGAACGGAGAACACGTCGGAAGGGACGAGAGCTTAAGAGCAAAGCGACGAGCCGCACCACCAGGGAAGGACGTCTGGGACCAATGATTGTGCACCAGCTCCTTAAAATTAGGCTCCAGAAGCCAACTCTTCTCATAACGAAAAATACCACGCGGGCGGGAGGACTCGCCCGAATCCCAAATAATGGGACTATGATCCAAAAATGACCGAGGTCGAGAAGAAAACCGAGCATAGGGGAAAAGCATCCAACCAACGGGAGTTAGCCAAAAACCGGTCAAGCCGAGATCGAGACGAGTTATTACGCCAAGTGTAGATGATATCCGCAGCCACCAAATCATCAAGAGCCAAGTCATTGATGAAATCCAAAAAATCAGCAGAGCCCGGATACCTTCCCCCCGTCCACGAGGGCGGTCATTTGAAAGCAAAGTAACATTAAAATCCCCCCCCCCAGAATCCACGGTATATCCCCAAAAGCCGTGGCATCACCAAGCAGGTCCTCCCATAAAGCACGACGGGCAAGGTGGCATAAAGGCGCATAAACACAAAGAGAAAGCCATAGATACATTAGTGTCCACCTGCACAAGGATCACAGAGATAGAGTGACGTCCCAGACGAGAGCTGGATAAAGAAAATCTTGAAGAACGCCAAGCCACAATAGCACCACCAGAAGATCCAATCGCGTCCAAAAGAGCAAAAAGCATCCCCCGCCCCGCCCCAAAAGATCTCCATAGAGCGTCATCTACCCCAGAGAGCTTAGATTCCCTGTAGATGAGCGACGTCACAATCCCAATCGACCAAACGCGAGCCCAAAGCCCTGCGACGCAAAGGGTCACCCAGACCACGAACATTCCAAGAGAGAAGCTTCATTAAATATTACAAAAGATCCCAAAAAGTGATTGCGGACCAAGGAACCGCTAGACTTGATCACGGCGCTGGCCCGACCGACGAAGCCCTGCCGCTTCTGCCACAGCCTCCCGAGAGAATAGAACCGGCGAAGGAGAAAGCCCCTCGAAGGACTGCTCAGGCGCCGAGCATAAACAACTCCATATCTAGTCGGGGAAGCAAACGAAGCATTCCAAGAGTTCCACGAGGCAGCAAATCGAGACGGGGATATCGGCGCAGCGTTGTGAAGAAGAAGCCCAGGGGTCGCCAGAAGACCTAGAAAGCCCAAAAGCTGAGAGTGGCTGGCTAATAGACTGAGAGAGAATAAGAATAGTCAGGTAGCCGAGCGCAGGCGACCTCCGAGGACCCCGAATCAATTGCCAACATAAGAGGCGAGGAGATGGAGGAAGATGTACTAAAGTCTTCAGAGCAAACCGACTGATAGAAGGGCACCGCTGAGATAGGAAGAGGGCAGGGAATATCTGAAGAGCAAATAAGAGAGTCGCCTAAAAGTACCGGGTCAGGCGCTGCCCATGACAGGGTCCGAAGAGGAACCGACCCGGAATGAGGAATCGGAAGCGCCACATCGAAACACGGGGCAAGGCCGCGGCCCTGCGGATCGGGAATAGCAGAGAAATCCTCCGACTGCGAATCGTCCTCGAAAAAGCCTTTAGGCACGTGAGAGGGCGCCCGTCCAACTGCACACGCGCAAACGAAGCCCAGGCGACGAAATCGAAGGGTTGCCATGCATCAGCGACGCTTCGAGAAAATCCTTGGAAAGTGACACGTGGGCCTCCGAAGACGAACCGCCGACGTCAGAAACAGAGAGAGGGCCGGCGATCTCGGCCGAGGAAGGCATTGCCGGAGCCGCCGGCGGCGCGAGGAAGAACTCGAGTTTGAAAGACCATCTGCCAAGAGCCATTATCTCGCAAAGAACCTTGCCAGCCATGGAGCGGCATAGGGTGGAGGAGCATTCCACCAGAATCCTCGTGCATGACCAATCAGAACCGGGAGTCAGGCCATCGTCCAGGATAGCCACCACCTGACCCCAACTGCGAATAACCTTGGAAAGGCAATGAGCCGATCGAGAGAGGAATGGAACGTCGCGGACCTCCACCACGCATAGCTCGGAAGTTAAGCTCGCACCGTCAGCAACCCGAGGCCGACGCCATTTGACGACCGACGAATCCGAACGAGTAAGGAGGATTTCCCGTTGCTCCGGGGAGAGTCCTCGAGCACAACAACGAAAGTCATCCAAGAAGAAGAAGTCCCCCGATAAGCCTTCGCCCAGGAGAAGTAGAGTTGCAGATTGAATCACCTCACGGTCAAAGCCCCGCCGTTGCACCACGCCAATCGCCACACCATGATTGGCACCCAGCGCCTTCGGACCGAAACTCGCCATCGCCGGAAACTCCGAAGAATCCCCCGCCGAACGACCATCCACATGAGGATAGGGGACGCCACGCCGAGACGAGTCAGGATGCACCCGATCCGCCCGCAGGCCCTCACGGACATTCATCGCTGAAACAAAAGGAATGCCAGGATCGCCAAAGCCAAAAGGCGGAGAAGAAGGAATGCTCTTCCCCCTAGAAGAGGCGTCACCGTCGCTCCCGAAACCACCTGAGCGAAGGAGCGAGATTCCCGCAAGGCCGAGGAACCACGCCCACGGGAAGGAGCCTCCAAGCGAGAGGAGCGCTTCTGCTGCCGAGAATCCATGCGCTCCTTCCTGCACGAAATCGATCGATGACCAACCCGTCCGCACCGGAAGCATCGAGGGGGAGCCCAGCATGCAGACGCCAGATGACCACGACCCGCGCAGCGAAAACAGCGTCTACCGGGCTTAGAACGAGACACCTTCACCCACCCATCCTCGACAACATCATGCGAACGAAGACCCGGGTGACGAGTGGCAAGCCCCGGTCACCGCGCTGAACACCGCTCTGCTTCGGAACCCACACACGCTTCTGAGGACGCTCCCGCTTTCTCCCCGCACCTTCGGAACCCATCCTCCCCCCTTCCATTGAGCTAGTTACTGTTCAGCAAGTAATTCCTGAAGAAGAGAAAAGACCAATTTATGAAAATCATCCTTATCAGACTACGAGCTACTACCACAGTTGTTTGAAATAGCTAGTGGACGTGTTGGGAACTTAGTTAGGATGCATTTTACTCCACCGCATGCCTCCGGAGGCACCCCAACCCTAAGGTTTCCTTACTGCCTTAGAGTCATAGTGTGAGGTCTTACCCAGACCAAGACCACAGACTATCCACTAAGCTTGAGAAATTAAACAAGAAAAGAATCAAAACACTAGACCCATCATATACACTTACTATGATCCATTCACACTATTCGTAAACATCGGAGAGAGATCCTGGATCACCTCGATCATAAAAAGTATATATGAATCGGAGAACTTATCAATCCTTGAGGTACTTCTGTTCACTATGGATCATATAATATTTGTATAAAAATAATTATTATTGGTAATTAATGTAGGATGAGTAGAATAGAGCTTTACATACCAAAGAACTTGAAAGCCTGTTTCATTGCAAGTATCTCTAAATTTTAATTGTCAAGGCCAATTTACTTGCTTTCTTTTGGAACCACTAATTGGCATCCTCGTCAGAGTGTGCCCGTATTTACTGTTGTGCGTTCGTGATGCAGTAAGTCTTTGGATCGCAAAAAAAAAGGATAAATGATACTCCTTGAAATTGAGACAGATACATGCGTTCCATCAAGGACATAGGTGATACTTTTGTGGTGACTAAGTCCACTTTGCGGAAGGATGGGTGCCTCGTTCTGTCCAACGATGAGCCATTGCATAGAGATTCTTGATAAGGCATACAACTCACAACTGTCTTTTCACCT
Organism: Ottelia alismoides; assembly: GCA_037367405.1. NCBI lineage: Eukaryota > Viridiplantae > Streptophyta > Magnoliopsida > Alismatales > Hydrocharitaceae > Ottelia > Ottelia alismoides. Next base: position 172,747 of record JAZKJV010000190.1, on the reverse strand, counting down.
GGCAGTACAAAAATGTATCGTAATCTGCACCAACATTCTGGCAGGTCGGGATGAAGCATGATGCAGCACATCATGATCATTACTAGACTACCGAGGACACCATGGTGACCACAATACTTTTGGGTCGTTGAAAGATTGACCAAGTCAGCTCATTTTATACCGGGCAGTATAATCTACACTCCATCTAGGTTGGCTAGATGATATTGTGCGGAACATAATCAGACTTTATGGTGTACCACTTGAGGTAATGTCTGACAAAGGCTCGAGATTTACATCTCACTACTGACACCAGTTCATGTCAGCACCACAGACAAACTGAAGATGAGTTATGCATACCGTCCTCTGACTGAAGAACAAAGCAAGCATAATATTCAGACACTTAGACAATTTGTTACATGCATGTATTCTAGTGAGAAAAGGATCCTAGAAGGACCACCTGTCGTTGGTAGAATTTCTATACAACAACATCATTCTAAGTATTGGTATTGCAACATTCGAAGCCCTATACAGGTGGAGATGCCTCATATCTCTCAGTTAGTGTGAGATAGGTAACCACGCTCTGTACTCCGTAGATCTCCTTAGAGAAAACTACTACGACTATTGATCTCATGAGATGAAGGCTTCTGACGGCTCAGATGCTGTCGGAAAAGCTATGTCGATCGTCAGAGAAGAGATTTGGGGTTTCAGGTAATTCAATCATCTTCTCTTATTTATTTCAGATGTGACTAATCAAAATTCGAATTAATCTTTTATACCGATGGAAATTCCTGTAAACACAAGAAGGAGATGGGTTGTTTTTAAGTATATCTCCCATGAAGGGAATGCAGAGATATGATGTTCATGGCGAGTTAGCACCACGATATGTTGGACCATTTGAGTTTATTGCTCATATGAGAGGGAGGCCTACCAAGTATCCCTTCCTTCACACATGTCAGTTGTACACGATACATTCATATATCCAATTCAAGGAAATACGTGCACAACCCTCGAAACATCATCAGCTACAGCTACAAGAGCCTCGACGTGGAGCCAAACTTAACATACGAAGAGAAGGTCAGTACAAATACTCGATAGTGTTGTGAAAAAGCTTCGCAACAAAGTAATTCCCCTAATAAAAGTGCTATGGCACCGACATGATGTTAAAGAGGCAACATGGAAGACAGAAGTGGATATGCGAGCACGATACCCACAACTCTTTCAGGTAATTGTCAAAACAAGCCCATTTAATTATATATATTGAAAGAACATGGCTTGTTTTTCCTTTGAGGTTTCTATGGGTTCAAAACCTTTGAGGTTTTTATGGTCATATGAGATCCGAACAAGATACAAAGTAACCTTGACCGAGTCTCGAGGACGAGACTCTCTTTGAGGTTTTTATATTTGTAACATCCGGATCTGCACAACCCGAACCTGACCCGAGTAAAGTCTGTATAACTCAATAAAGTTACTAGTCAGCGTTAAATAACATAAATCGATCAATTGATCGTAAATCAAAAGTCATTCGGGCGATATCGATCAAAAATCGATCGCATCGTAATGCGTGCCCAAAAAAAGCCGTGACATAAATTCGGAAACCACGAAATAAATCGAGACCACCTAAATGTCCGATTCGATGAAATAAAATCAACGGAATCGACTGTTCGTCGATCGGAGGTCGTTTGATATTTTAAAACCGCGAAATTTATCCATAAACAAAACCATATCTCGGAAATTTCGGGCGTTTATCTTCGATCTGAAATATATGAATATTATACTCATTTTGATCGTCATTCAGAGATGGTCAAAACGAGCTATTGCATATTGGAATCCGACACTCGAGCTGCGAATACGGGTGATTTCGTTTTTTTTTTAAATAAGAAAGGAGAGATATAAAGTTAAAAAAATATTTTTTTTTTAAAAAAAATCAGTACAACAGCAGCTGCTTGCTGTCCTATTGCTGTACATGTGGCCAAAAAACCCCCCACATGTCAAACAAAGAGCTCCTCTCTTGACATATATATAAGTACCAGCCTACTCACCTTTTATTCTACTCCCCTCGTATTGTTCTCTTTTCCATCTAACTTCAGCCGATGGAAGTTTCAGCCTTTTCCCTGTTCTACAACAAGCAGCTGCAGCCTTCTCCGAGCAGGAGAATCCAAGCCGCTGTTGCAGCTTTCCATTTGACCAGCAGTTGCTGCTGCAGTATGCAACTTCAACGACTATTGTTGATCATCTAGGCAGCTTACAAGCTGCTGCATTATTGTAGCAACGTTGCTGCTACAAACCAATAGCATGAGAGTTGCTCCTCCTCCCAGCCAAGCAGCCGAAGGAGCTGCTACTCCTTGTCTTTGGGCTGTTGCATGCAGCCACCAACTTCTGCTACTGCTTCTCTTGGGGAGCTGGAGCTGTTGCATGCATTGATCCAAGCTCAAATTTTGATTTCCAAAACTTGGAAATACATAGGTACAATTTTCCCCTCATTTTGCTGCAATCCATGTTTTTTTTAACAATATGTAGCTTTCTTTTTTATAGCCATGCATGGATTCCCGTAGAAAATTCACAACTTTGATATCAGATTTCAGTATACCTCATTCTCTTTTGAGTATCGAAACCTGATTAGTTTGGGTTCCTCTAATACTACCCAGATTTTGAAGTGTCAAAAGAATATCCATTTTGTTATCCATACTGGTATATATATGATGACTTATTTTCTAATCCAGATATGGAGGAAGTAGTTGTTTTCTAGCAAATAATCTTTAATGAAGCTTTGGAAGTTCTGTGAATCTAATGGTATGAAGCTCCTGTTTTGTAATGATTCCAAAAAATTTTTAGGTGAAGAGACAATTGGGGTGTTAATTAATAAAGCCTCTATAATTGCTGTAGAATATTGATCTTATTGCTCAAGTTGTAGGATTGAAATGTTTTTCTTCAAAGAGAAAAAGAGTAGTTAGAAGGCATTCTATCAAATTACATTTTTAATTATATAGTGGTTTTGGATTTTGTATGTGAAATGATTTTGCCTTTGGCCAAAATTTTTATTGATTATAAGGTAAGTAGCTGACACCCGAGTTTCTTACTTTGTAAATATTGATAAAGAAAAATGCGTAGACCATGTCTCAAATATTTTGTTGACATGTTCCAACACCTTCTCTACATAGAATATACATTTGCAAAAGGTTATACCATTCTCATAAGCCGCAACATCCATATCACAGTCGAAGAGTAATCGTATACATTAACTGAAGAGTAGTCGCAGAATCAATTGAAGCTTCTGTCCCCAAACACGTTAAAGAAAGATGATCCACATCCTCAATCTCCTCTATGCAAAGACGACACTCAATTTCTTTAGTATTCAACAACTTCCCTCCATCTTGAGTCAAGATTCACTCCATTCTTTATAACCAAAGATATGCCTTATATGAATGGATATCCTCATATTCCAAAGAAATTGCAATTGTTACTCTATAAAATAATAATAATACCATCTTCCTTGATCTAGTGATCCAAATTGTCTGAAGATGTGTCCACTGCATTGTCCAGGACCTTATAAAAGGATATTTTAATAGCATTGCCCAATGAATGTCGAAGAGAAGGTATGGGCACATGAATAAAAATGAGAAGATTTGGTCTGATATGTTAGGAGGTAACCTATTCCTTTTTAAGAAGTTTCTTGTAGGGTTACAGCGAGGGTACTCCAAAATAAACAAAAGACACATATACCTTAAAGGGTTTTAAAATAGAAGAAAATAATGAGGTAATCTGGTAATAAATTAAACTTAAATCCAGATCTAATAAACAAGCTTCTCATTTCATGAAAAAAATGATGAATGACGAGAACATCGGGATATTCTCCTAGAAGAGGCTATCCATTTCAATCAATAATCATGCCACTAAATTAAGAGTTAAATGAGGAAAGACTTGAGTTTCTACATTAAATTGAACTTTGACCCGGATCCAAGGAATGATTGAATCTCTTGATTTCAGAAGTGATAATATACGATCACAAAGACAATCCTCTTGATGAAATAACCCTTTAGGTATACTCTACTCGCTATAAATCACTCTTGGCTGAACTATCGACGAAAGACCCAGATCTGTATAGTTAACCACAATAGAGATTGAGAAAGGATGAGGAAACAAGTCAGTGATGGTGATTCGGCAATGATTGGTAATTATGAGTGCCAGTCATGGTGACCTTTGCACCTGACTGTGCGAGGGTGCGGTGACCTCAACTGGACGGAGGAAAGGAAGTCCAGTTAGGGCAGCGACCGCTTGGTGCGCGGGTCTAGGGTCCCAGTCTTTTCTCGTTTTTTTTCGCGAGCGCTCACAGTTTTTTACGCTTCTCTGGGATCCACAGGTTTCTTTTAAAGACCGGTTCCGCTGACCCTTGTTCTTTAGGGTACCTAGGCTGGAGGACCCTTGGTTTTAGTTTTTCGAGCTCGTTGGCCCGTACCGGTCGGGCCGGTTTTTCTTTTAGAGTGACTTTTCCGGAGAGTCTCTCTCACCCGTCTCAGTGGCGTAGTTTTGGAGTAGACCTATCCCTCTATTGGACCGCCCTTCCAATTAGAGGGCGAGACGGAAGAGTCCTTTTGTAGGCTACCTCACCGCTTGAGTTTTGTTTACTTTTCGCCAGCAGACTTGGCGATGCTACATCTGAATCATCCGTGTATACATATGAATCCTCTATGGCTACATCTGAATCAGTTACAATTGAATATGGAAAAGTTACATTTGAGATTGGATTGAGTCACAATTGAGTTTGACTAAAATTGAATTACGATCGAATTGGTTACATGGGAGCTTGGTTACAGTTGAGTGGGTTGTAGTTGAGTTTAGTTTCCATTGAGCTAGTTATTGTTCAGCAAGTAATTTCTGAAGAAGAGAAAAGACCAATTTATGAAAATCATCCTTATCAGACTATGAGCTACTACCAAAGTTGTTTGAAATAGCTAGTGGACGTGTTGGGAACTTAGTTAGGATGCATTTTACTCCACTGCATGCCTACGGAGGCACCCCAACCCTAAGGTTTCCTTACTGCCTTAGAGTCATAGTGTGAGGTCTTACTCAGACCAAGACCACAAACTATCCACTAAGCTTGAGAAATTAAACAAGAAAAGAATCAAAACACTAGACCCATCATATACACTTACTATGATCCATTCACACTATTCGTAAACATCGGAGAGAGATCTGGATCACCTCGATCATAAAAAGTATATATGAATCAGAGAACTTATCAATCCTTGAGGTACTTCTGTTCACTATGGATCATATAATATTTGTATAAAAATAATTATTATATGTAATTAATGTAGATGAGTAGAATGGAGCTTTACATACCAAAGAACTTGAAAGCCTGTTTCATTGCAAGTAGCTCTAAATTTTAATTATCAAGGACAATTTACTTGCTTTCTTTTGGAACCACTAAATTTCCTGTTATTTTTTTAATTAATTAGATGTGCTCAACATTTGTTGATGTTCTTTTCTCCCTATTCCATGGATTGCAGGCAAAATACCTGCATCGTTGTGTTGGGAGAGTTGAACATCAGCTTCTACAGTTACAATTATCAAGTACGAATGCTATAGTTTATTTAAGATATTATGCTTTTTATTTCTCTTCTAATATAATTGGGATGCATGTACATAATATAATTTTTGTTGTTACATGTTAACTGCTATGGAAACTTATGCAATATAATTGTGGCATACTGTAGTTCTGTGGCTTATTATTAATTTGTGAATGTCATTTGAAAAAAAATTCCCTAATCTTCAGTTCCCTAATGCGATCTCTAGCAAACATGATACTACAGATGATGTGTAAGCGGGTTTCCCAGATCCGAGAAGGAGCGGGCCTCATAATGGAACATTGGCCTCTTGGTTTCTACCATTGTTTATGTTGTCCTCTGCACAAGATGCACAGGTAGTGGACGCTTGGTTGGATGATGCTTGGCTCCCAACCTTTAATGGCGGTTTTCAGACCAGTGAGTGATTTCTTATATTAACCTTTAGGCATTGCTTAGTCTCCAACTTCGTTCTAGAGGGGACAGGGAACATTGGATTTGAAGAAGGCATGCATGAGCATTGATTAAGGTTCGAAACATCGATATTGTCGTGATATGTTATATGGTAATAAAACATCTCTTTCATTTTTCCCAACATGGTATCAGAGCTGCAGTCCTAGACCAGAGCTCTGAACCCTAACCATAATTCCTTAGCCCCTCCTGCCTCCTCCCCTCTCCTCTTGCCTCCGCCGTGCAGCTCTAATCCTTACCCCCGCCTGGGCTTGCCGTAGCCCCTTCATGGGCATTGCTAGCCCTCCGTCTAGGCCCCGCCAGCACCGCCAGACCTCCGCCTGGGTTCCGCCAGCCCTGCCTCGGGGTCCGCCAACCCTGCTAGGCCTGCACCTGGCTCCTGCACAGCGACCAACCTCTGCCCAGGCCCCCGCCTAGGCTCCAGCTCCACCGCTTAATCCCTTGCGGGCCACATTAGTCACCGCCTAAGCCCCTGCAGGCCCCCTTGGCTGCCACTCCAGCCCCTGCGGGCTCCCTCGGCCATCGCCCAGGCACCCACCTTGTCACTGCTCACCGGAAGCCTAGCAGACTGAGGTCCTTTGTCTTTGAGGAGATTGGTTGCATGAGTCTACACATGCAACCATATCTCTCTGTGTCAGTGTAGACAAGCACGTGCCTATTCTTTATTCCTAGTCTTCTTGAGCCGTCATATCAGAAAGCAAGGTCGAGGTTCCCTCCATAGGCGCATTCAGAGGTTATGCGCCTATAGTGAAGATGGATGGGTCAAACTATGAATTGTGGGCTATGCAGTTCATGAGTATGATGAAGTCTACCGGTGAGAAACACACTCTTACCGAGGAAGAACCGGTCGAGAAGACTGGAGTTAACGCTTCGTGGGAGGCGGATGATGCTTATGCCAAAGTTTGGCTCTCAGGAACATTGGCATTGGAGATCGCCAATGATATACTTCATCAGCCACAACCAAGGCAATGTGGGATATTCTTGTTGTCACTTATTCACAGGAGAAGAATGAGACGAAGATTCTACAACTCCAGCATGATATATTTACGATCAAGCAGAATGGACGTCCTCTTTACTCGCTATATACATCCTTACGTGGGATGTTTGAGAAGCTCTATAGCTTCATGCCTCTGACATCCACCCCTGAGCAGCAGAAGACCTGTCAGAATGCCACCATGGTTGGAGTGTTCCTGGCATCCCTTGATCCTGAATATGAGGTGGCTCGTTCTCAAATTTTGGCTGACTCTATCATTCCTCCAATGGAGGAAGCCTTCCGTCGGCTTAGTCAGATCACTGTTCCATCTTCCACTGCTCGCTAGACCTCTTCAGCGATGGCTGCCTATGGAGGTCGAGGAGGGTCTTCTTAGTTTCGTGGATGAGGACCTTATGGAAGAGGAGGTCGTGTTCGTCAACTCTGCACTTTTTCCCATCGTTCTGGACATACCGAAGATACATGCTACTCTAAGCATGGATTTCCTGCCTCTGCGCTTGTGGCTGAGCAGATTGAGCCTCCAACGGCATCCTCTATGGATCAATGGTTTGATGATCTTGTAGCACGATTGAGGGGCATCATAATCCTACCAGTCTTGCCATGTATTCCTCAACACCCGGGAGTCACTCTGATGTGGCTGCCTCAGCCTCCTCCAGCACTTCAGGTAGTCCTTATGCGCTCACTAGTAGTTGTGGCTCCGATGTAGTCGAATGGATTATGAATTCTGGTGCCCCACATCACTTATGTGGAGACAAGGATCAGCTTATATCATACATACATGTTCCTCCAGGATGTACAACGATTATTGCAGATGGGACTCATTCCCCAATTACAGGACAGGGGAAGATTAGTTTGACACCCTCTATGCATTTACATAATGTGCTACACACACCTAATTTTTTATGAACTTACTATCTATTAGTCAGATTACGAAGGATTTACATTGTCGAGCTATTATTGACCCATCTTCACTTGTATTTCAAGACATCCTTACGGGCAAGATGATTGGTTGTGGCCGTCAGCACGGTGGCCTCTATCGCTTGACCAAAACTCCATATGCTGGCATCTCCTCTCTCTCTGTTGGATCTGTCTCCTCCTTTAAGTGGCACCTGCGCTTTGGTCATCTCCCACTCCAGAAGTTATGTCGTGTCTTGCGTTAGATTTCTCCTCACTCGTCCTTTCAATGTGAGGCTTGTCAATTGGAAAAACATCATAGGTCGTCTTTTCCCAGTCGTCAGGGTCGGAGCAGTAACTCCAATTTTGAGTTATTCCATATAGATATTTAGGGTCCCAGTCGTGTTCCAGATCATCATGGACACATGTTTTATCTATTATAGTAGATGATTTCTCTCGTTTGTCGTGGATCTTTTTATTACGGAATAAATCTGAAGCTGGAGATGTTATTACAACTTTTCTCACTGAAGTACGAAATGTGTTTTCATCCTCTGTCAAATTTCTGAGAACTGATAATGCCTTGAAATTCTGTACTCATCCGCTTGCAAATTATATTACATCCAAAGGTATTATTCATCAAACATCATGTGCCTATACTTTCCAACAAATTGGAGTTGCAGAAAGGAAACATCATCATCTACTTGACGTTACACAAACCCTTCTCATACAGAGTCGTGTTCCTCACTCATTCTGGGGTGATGTCGTTCTTACGGCATGTTATCTTATTAATCGCATGCCCTCGTCAGTTTTAGGTGAGAAAATTCCCTTCTCTCTTGCCTTTCTTGAGAAGAAATTATTCTCACTTACCCCTCGTTTGTTTGGCTCGATCGTATTTGTCCACCAATTATCCCTAAGTATTGACAAGATCTCTCTTAGAGCTTTCAAGTGAGTCTTTGTAGGGTACTCCAGAACACAAAAGGGTACAAGTGTCATGATCTACTGCGCAGGAAGTATTATGTCAGTGTTGATGTCACATTCTATGAGTCGGTGATGTATTTTCCCCCTACAGGTGATCGTTTGGCCTCCTCAAACTTTGATGATGAAATATACATGCCTCCACCACCAGCGACACCACAATCACCACCATCATCATCGTCATCACCACCTCCACCACCACCTCTATTACCATCACCTCCACCACCTACTGTAGTTTCGGTTTCACCCTTGCCTCGTTATTACACCTGACAGCCTACTCCTGCTCATGGTCACGACCCATCATCTAGTACTCGCGAGGTATGTTCTGAATACATTTTTTCTAACGATGGGTCTGATGGTCTATTTGAGCAGGGAATTGTACCAGAGACAGGTGACGGTCTATCGGAGTTAGACATACCCATTGCACTTCGAAAATAGAAGCACAGTTGTGCCTGTGCTACATACCATATTGCGTATGTGGTCTCCTTTTATCGTATGACGGGGGATTTTCGGAAGTTTGCGGGTGCATTATCTGTTATTTCCATCCCAGAGAACTACCAGGAGGCATTGCAGGACGGTCAATGGTGATTAGCTATGGAAGAAGAGATGGTTGCTCTTCAGTCAAGAGGTACCTGGACTCTTGGTCCCACCCCTTCTGGGGCGTTTATAGTCAGTTCTAAATGGGTTTTCACGGTGAAGCACAATGCAAATGGTACCATTGATAGGTACAAAGCTCGATATGTTGCCCGAGAGTTTATACAGACATACGGGGTGGACTATCTTGAAACGTTTTCTCTTGTTGCTCGCCATTCTACCTTACATATTCTCTTATCAGTTGTTGTAATGCGAGATTGGCCTCTGTTTCAGTTGGATGTCAAGAATACTTTTCTGTATGATGATCTTCAGGAAGAAGTATACATGCAACAGCCGCCGAGGTTTGCTGTTGAGGGGGAGTGCTCACAGGTGTGTAGACTTCATAAGTCAATCTATGGCCTTAAGCAAAGTCCTAGAGCGTGGTTCCAGAAGCTCTCAGTATTATTTGCGAAATAAGGATTCCAACGGTCAAATCCAGATCATTCTCTTTTACTCATAAGACCTCCAGAGGTATGACTGCTATTTTGGTGTATGTTGATGATATACTCATTACAGGAGACGATGAACATGGAATAAAAAGGGCAAAAGAATTTCTAGGTCGTGAATCCGTTACCAAGGATCTATGATGCAGCGTGAATCAGATATATATGGCTTTATTTATTTATTTTGTCCGATAATTAGAGTCTCATTTTATTGAATCCTCGCATTTTTAATTTAAATAAAGAGATCACGTGCGATCTCAATTTAGTTAGTTAGAGTCAATTAGAGATTTGAATTTATTTCAAATCAATTAGTTAGTCAGTTAGAGTCAAATTAGGATAAGTAGTTTTGAGTTTGAATTTGAATTTCTACTTTTGTAATCTCACCTCTCCTATATAAAGGGATGATAGGCTATTGTTTTCAGACAGGTCAGATTATATGAAATTTTGAGATTTATCTCCTTCCTCTCTCTATTCCTTCTCCCTCGACGCGATATACGCGCTTCTTCTTCCTCAAATCTCTCGTTCTCCGACGAGCTTTCTCCTCTCAACTCCTCCATTTTCTTCTCCACCAAAAAAATCCACAATCAAACTTATTTTCCGTCGTCGCAAAATTCCTTTTTTGCATCAATTGGTATCAGAGCATGGCCTACAGATCGTCCTCACGATTTGACGATCCGTCCAGATTTTCGCACCGGCATGCATCGAAGGACTATCGTTCGTCGGAACGAAAACGATGATCCAACGAAGCTTACGACAAGGAGATGCTAGGTATACTGCTTGACTACCAAACAAAACTAGAAGGTTTGATGGCTAACTTCGAGACCCTATGCACGGCCGAATCAAAGTCTTCCACCACCGACGCTGCTGTCCAGAATTTTGACGAAGAAAAACTCGTCGTCGATGATGCTTTGCCCGCTGTCCAGGTCATTCCAGAAGGAAAAAAACGTCAATCTGTCCAGGTAATTTCAGACTTGAAAGCCCCGCAGAAATTGATCTATAGCCCGCCCGTTGCCCTCTGATGGACCCCCCCTGCCCCACCATCACCTCCCGCCACCCACGTGGCCCCAACAATCAGTCCAGCCCCGCCCCTGCGCCTCTCCCAGTCCCTGCACCCTTTCCCAACACCCCTGCACCCCCCATCCCCACCAAACAAACCCCAGAACCCATCCCGCACCCCCTGTTGCCTAGCCCACAGCCTCAACGCCCCCTCCCTCCATCATTGCACCTCCTGCAGCGCACCCCACAGCCTCAACATCCCCTCCCGCCACCATCGCACCTCCTGCGGTGCACCCCCCCAGCACCAGCCCTCCCCCTCCTTATCTACCACGCCTTCCCCGACCTCCCTCCACCTCTTCCTATCGCCATCACTATTCCACAACCCCTTCCCCACAGCCCACGATGCCACCAACAACCGACCGCAAGTCCTGTTTACGTGGTCCCTGCGCTACCGCGCGCCGCCGCCATTGGAGAATTGTACGTCACCGCCCACACGAGATCATGTGTTGCTACCCTTGTGCAAACCTGAGTCGTCGATGCTACAGGAACCCTAACCCTAGGGTTCAACGCCACCCGCCAACATCGATCACGCCCCACCACCCCGTGCCCCCGCCATGTTGCCGCCGCCGTTACTTGAGGATGAGAGAAACTCTAATGCAGGACTACTCTTCAAAAGGATTTGTATCCCACCAAACTAGGAATTTGGAATTGATTTGGACAATTTGTAGAAAAGCCCCTCCTTACAAGAGCTTTTATCCCAAAGGCCAATTGGAGAAATTACCTTATGACTTTTGTTTAAGTGAAATGGTAGAACTTTTGCAGTCCACCCCCCTATGCTGGAATATTTAAAAGTGACCGCTGAAACAAAAAAATTGGGATGGTTTCCTTATCCAATTAGGATTAGGAATGTGGGTTTCACCTGCTTAAAGACCTTATGGTCTAGTTCATTACCCACATCCCCTCTCCTCCTGAATTTGTGTCACTCATTTGTTATTAGTTCTCCAAAGGTGATGAAGCACAAAATGAAGATGCCCCACCAAATTTTTAAGTACCATATCAAGGGGATAGAACCCGGATGGGAGCCCGCATTCGTGCCGTACATGTTATTCCGTCATGAAGCTACCGGCTCCAACCTTCGCATTGCGCACGCATGGATTCCACCATTTGCTCCACACCAGTTCTTCCAAGGGATGATTGAGAACGCTGAATCAACTTTATCAACCTTCAAGCCTGCAGATCCAGTAGTTCGTCGGGAGACGAATTTTTCAACCGAAGGAGAACTGATGCCGCGTGAATCAGATATATAGGGCTTTATTTATTTTGTCCGATAATTAGAGTCTCGTTTTATTGAGTCCTCGCATTTTTAATTTAAATAAAGAGATCACGTGCGATCCCAATTTAGTTAGTTAGAGTCAATTAGAGATTTGAATTTATTTTAAATTAATTAGTTAGTTGGTTACAGTCAAATTAGGATAAGTAGTTTTGAGTTTGAATTTGAATTCTATTTTTGTAATCTCATCCCTCCTATATAAAGGGATGATAGGCTATTGTTTTGAGACAAGTCAGATTATATGAAAATTTGAGATTTATCTCTTTCCTCTCTCTATTGCTTCTCCCTCGACGCGATCTACACGTCTATTCCTTCTTCCTCAAATCTCTCGTTCTTCGATGAGCTTTCTCCTCTCAATCCATTCATTTTCTTCTTCACTAAAAAAATCCACAATCAAAATACACGTTATATCGCCCATATCATTGTCAATGATGTATATTGATTGTTGATTGTTGAGAGATTTTAGAAAGAAATAATGAAATTCAAACAATAGCTTAGTGACATCACTGAGGTGTTATTTAATACATCAGATCGCGCATATACATACATATATATAATGCTAAACTATATCGGATATTATACAAACAAGCTAATGAGCATAATTATACATATGCATGCATACATTCCTTAATCAGCTCTATAGTTTTATCTCCATTACAAAATGGGGCTAAGCCCCCTGTCCAACTTGAAAAAATATATAAATCATAATGTGTTTTTAATACCAGGAATAGATATAGAAGTAAAATCTCAAACAAATATATCATAAACTAAAATAAGGTGATATTGAAGAATATCATCACCACATTGATGGTATCGTTCGATATCAATCGATATCTAGAAAAAATTGTACTGAAATCTTCAATTTTTGACAGATACGAGACGAAATACCAATATTTAGCCATTCTCTAGCATGATATCAATCAATATCTTGGAATTTAGTATATACCCAAATATCGAATCCCTCTTTAACGATACCCGACATATCACCGATATGTCGCAGTATTTTATATCATGTTATATATTTGTTATTAAATAGTAATAGATGTGTTTCAAAATGTGTTAGTATAGGGAGTGGCTAGAAAATCTCAACAAATCAACTTTTAAAGCTTAAAAGTTAAAAAATACCTTTCAAGCTTCTTTCCTTATTAAGAAAGCAACGAAGTTGTTATAGCAAAGGATGCTTTGATGTGTTATTCCATAGAGCCCTCGGGTCTCTTATATAGGGAGAAAACCCTTGGGTAAATTACATAGACGTACATGAGATAAATAGAAAATACGCACAGTACATCATGACATAACGTGAACCTCTACACTCCCCCTCAAGATGGAGCATAGATATCAATCATGCTCAGCTTGGAAGAACATCTCTGGAAAGGTCCTCTGAGCAATGGTTTTGTAAATATATCAGCAGTCTGGTCCTCTGAGTTGACGTGTGAGGTGGAAATCAAGCCCTTCTGGATTATGTCTCTAGTATAGTGACAGTCTACCTCTATGTGCTTCGTTCTTTCATGAAAGGCTGGATTATTTGCAATGAATATTGATGCCTGGTTGTCACATTGAAGATTCATGGGTAAGGAGACATTCACATTCAGATCTTCTAATACTGCTCGAACCCACATCATTTCTGTGCTTGCTTGTGCCATAGCTCTGTATTCGGACTCAGCACTGGATCTCGCCACGACAGTCAGTGTTCAGGAAATCGGCCGAGTATACCGCATACTCGGCCGTATACTCGTATTCAGTAGCCTTGGCGCACCGAGTATGGTCAAATCGGCATCTAGGCGGGTCAGGCCGTATACCGTATATGCGGTCGTTTATGCGGCCGATTTTCAAATAAACTTTTTTTAAAACCTTAACCTATGTTCGGACATCCGACTTAACGCTCTTTCAATGGATGTTTTGCTCACTTGACTCTGTTATCCCAATAGTTTTGTTCCTTGTACCTTCAATTCTTTATTATTATAATCAAGAATATAATATTTAGAGGATATTAACATGATATTACAAATTTATTTATATTTTTAATAATAAAAAATACCAAACCGCATAAAATCGCATACTCCCCGCATACTCTCCCGCATACCGCATACTCTCTATGCAGTGACCCCTCCGACTGAATACCACATACCGCCTTCCTGAACATTGACGACAGTCTGTTTCTTGCTTTTCCAAGAAACTAATGAGCTCCCTATGAAGATAGCGAATCCAGAAGTAGATTTGCGATCCTTTGGACACCCTGCATAGTCAGCGTCTGCACAAGCTGAAACAGAGAAATCTGTATCTTTTCTAAATAGCAATCCTGTGCCTGGGGAAGTCTTCAGATATCTCAATATCATATACAAGGCATCCATATGAACTTGCCTAGGTTGCTCCATAAACTGACTCACCCAGTTTACTACAAAGGCAATATCCGGTCGAGTTATGGTAATGTATAGAAGCTTACCCACCATCTCTCTGTATCTTCTTTTGTCCACCTCTTCGGTATCATTGTCGTACAGCTTCATGCTTGGGTCCATAGGCGTACTTGACGGTCTGCATTCATCCATTCCTGTTTCGACCAGCAGGTCTGTGACATATTTCCTTTGAGTCATTACCATTCCTGGTGCATTTCTTGCAAACTCTATCCCCAAAAAGTATCGTATTGTGTCTAGATCCTTCGTAATAAACTGACTCCCCAACAGAGATTTGGTCATCTCGATTCCCTGAGCATCATCTCCTGTAACTAGAATGTCATCAACATATACCATGACTACAATTGTACCTCTAGGAATCTTCTGAATGAACAATGAATGATCTGCATTGGATCTCTTGAACCCCTGGCATTCAATCAGCTGGGAGAGCTTCTGGAACCATGCCCGTGGACTCTGTTTAAGGCCATAGATAGCCTTATGAAGTCTGCACACCATCTGAGTCTCCCCCTCAGCAGCAAACCCCGGTGGCTGCTGCATGTAGACTTCCTCCTGTAGATCACCATACAAGAATGCATTCTTGACATCAAGTTGAAAAATGGTCCAATCACGTACCACAGCAACAGCTAGAAGAATGCGAAGAGTGGAGTGTCGAGCCACTGGTGAAAATGTATCCAAATAATCAACCCCATAGGTTTGGGTAAATCCACGTGCTACCAGTCTGGCCTTGTACCTGTCAAGACGCCTATCGGCATGATACTTAACCGTAAACACCCACTTGCTACTCACCACAGAGGCACCAGGAGGAATGAGAACAAGAGACCAAGTCCCGCGAGACTGTAATGCACGCATCTCCTCTTCCATAGCTAGACGCCAACAATCAACCTTCATGGCTTCCTGGTAGGTCCGCGGAATCTCGACCGAGGAGACATCTGCTGCAAATATCTGGAAATCACCAGTGAGACGATGGAAAGACACCTGAGAAGCGAGAGGATATGATGCACAGTGCCTTTTCTGCTTCCTATGAGCAATAGGACGATCAAGATCATCTATCACCATGTGTACTGGCGGATCCTCCTGCTGTAGTAAAGGCTCCTGCACCGATGCATTATCTAATCCATCAGTGGTGATAACATCAGAACATACCTGAGGCGTGCTGAATGGTTGATATGTAGCTTGAGCAGGCCCAGACCGTCTTGTGTAGAACTTAGGGAAGGGTTCAACCGGAGGTGGTGGTGGTGGTGGTGGTGATGATGTACTAGACTCGGATTGACCCACGCTTGGAGGTGGAGGCACATAAATACTAGTATTCGTGGGTGTAGAGGAATCCAACCGATCACCTGCAGGGGAGAAGTACATGACAGGTTCGAAAAAGGTAACATCAGCACTCACATAGTACTTGTTATGAATGGGGTCATAACAACGATAACCTTTCTGTGTCCTTGAGTAGTCCACAAAAACACACTTGACAGCTCTAGGAGAGAGCTTGTCAAGTCCTGGAGACAAGCGGTGAACAAAAGCGACTGTACCAAACACACGAGGTGTAAGTGAAAACAGGTCCTTGTTGGGAAAGAGAACAGAGATAGGAGCCTTTTCCCCAAGAACAGTAGAGGGCATGCGATTGACCAGATAGCATGCCGTAAGTACAGCATCCCCCAAAAGGATAAGGGGGCACAACTCTGAATAAGTAGTGTGCGAGCAATATCAAGAAGGTGTCGATGTTTTCGTTCTGCAACTCCATTTTGTTGAGATGTGTATGCACATATAGTTTGGTGGATAATGCCCTTAGATGAAAGGAATCGAGCAACAGACCGAGTGCAGAATTCCAATGCATTATCAGTACGCACATACTTAACAGTAGACGAAAAAACATTTTGCACTTCATTTATAAGATTTTGGATAACACTTCCTGCTTCTGATTTATTTTTAAGAAGAAAAGTCCAAGACACACGAGAAAAATCATCAACCACAACAAGATAAAACCTATGCCCCTGATGGTCTGGGACACGATTCGGACCCCAAATGTCGATATGTAGTAACTCAAATGAGGAGCCACTGCTCTGACTCTGACGACTCGGAAAGCTAAACCGATGGTGCTTTCCTAACTGACATGCTTCACAACGAAGGGACGAATTCGGAGAGATCTGAGGCAGGAGGTGACGCATTTTCTGTAGCGGCAGGTGACCGAAGCGAAGATGCCATGTATATGGAGAGACAGAACCCTGAGAGTGTAGGGAGACGCCTGCGTAGGAGTTCCGTACAAGACGATAGAGGCCATTGTGCTCAGAACCACAACCAATCACCCTGCCCGTGAGTATGTCCTGAAAAATGACAGACGATGGATCAAATATAGCCCGACAGTGCAAATCTTTTGTAAGTTGACTAATTGATAATAAATTCATGGAGAATTCTGGTGCATGTAGAACATCTTGTAAGTGCATAGAGGGCAATAGAACTGTCTCCCATTTTGCTTCGTGGTAAAAATATCATGTTGCAACTGCAACATTTTTGTCTCGTTCCGCACCTGAGAATATGTCGTGGCCAGAATATCCCACATCGCCATGGCGGTGGGCTGATGGAGTACGTCGTTTGCTATCTCCATCGTGAGCGTTCCTGACAGCCAAACTTTGGCATACACATCATCAGCCTCCCATGAGGCATAAATCCCTGTCTTCTCTGCCAGCTCCTCTTCGGTAAGAATGTGTTTCTTACCACACGACTTCATAAGACTCAGGAACTGCATAGCCCAGAGTTCGTAGTTAGTCCCGTCCGTTTTGACAATTGGTGCCGAACCTTTGAAGGCACCTATGGCGGGCATATCAAGCTTTTCGTCTGACATAGCGCCGGAGAGGAAGACCAATGGATGATAGACAACAGAACGTGTGTCTACAAAGAGATGTTAGGATCCAAGTGCATATGTAGACTTATGCACTTGTATCCGTCATCGGTTTTGGGACCCGGCGGCGAGAGAGTGGGCCCCAAATGCAAGGCGGGGTACCCGACGGCAAGAGGGGTACCTAGGGGTGTACACGGATCGGATAAAATCCGTAATCCGATCCAATCCGAAGCTACTGGATCGGATTGGTATGGTTTTATCATTCTAATGGATCGGATCGGATTGGAATTTTTGAAATCCGTTAAAGTATGGATTGGATCGGATCTTTACCAAATCCGAACCGATCCAATCCGTTAATCTGTTAACACGCATGTGCGAATGTAGATAGATACATACATACATACATACATACATAAATGCATACATACATACATAATATCTATGTGCACCTATTTCGAAATCTCTGTCGAATAATTAATGTTACTCATGCCATTTTTTCCATATCAATCATGGATACAAATCCGCTTGATATCACTCTTTTTTTCTCTCTTGAAAGGTAAATGTTAAATCTCTAAAATGATAAAGTATGACTATAAATTGTAAAATTATAAATCCATGTTTGATTATTCCTCTTCCAGTTCCCCCCCCCTCTCTCTCTCTCTCATTTCACTATTGGTCGTCAAAATTCCTCCCAATTCCCTCTTAGTCTATTTCGATGATGCCTCCCTCTAGCACAATGTTATTCCTCCAACACAATTTTACCACCGCCCCTTCCCTATGATGTCTTCGCTCATCTCAAACAATATAATCCCCTCCCACGCGATACCATTTGGCCTCCAAATGCTGCCACTCTTCTTATCTTCATTAAAAGAAAATAGATTTGGGATAGTTGTCCGGTACATTTCTTATATATTTTTGATCCATTTGCTTCTTACCTTTTACTTGCTCTAACTTGCAATCCCAGTTTAGTGATGAAATTAGCTCAATTACACAATCAAATATGTCATAGCCATCTAAGAAGAAATAAACATTATTTCAATTCCTTTCATTTCTAATTTGATGTATATTTTTTATTTTTATTTTTCATAGAATTTGCATATTTTGACTATAGATATAATCTTACAAATAAAGTCAAGTTCAAGTCTATTTCAAATGAAGTATGATACCTAATTGGTAGGTTATATTTAAGTTATTTTTCTCTTGCATACTCAATCGAATATGAATGTTCTATGATTTCCATTTTTAATGACATATTATAGAGCCCTGAAAGATGTTCTTGCGAGTGGGCGGGTTTGGCATAGCTTAACATTTTAAGTTAATCATAGATTTCATCAATATCCGATCATATAGATCACATGTTTTATTTATCTAACTTGTATTGTTTTTATTGGAATCATTTGGTAGAATATATTATAAAAAACAAACTAATGCATTATTTATTAAAGAAAACTTAAATTATAAATTCAATATAATCCTTTAGTTCGATTATATGGTCTTTAACTTTTTACAATGGTTTAATGGAATTCTACAACTTTCACTTGATGTTTTTTTTTTCTTTTCTTTACTTCTATTCATATGACCGATTTTTAAGTCATTATTCGAATGTTTAAGGGTTAGTATGCTCTAAAGTATAGATGTGTAAAGTATAATATTGAGCGGGAAATTGTAAATATAAAATCCGAACCAATCCGATCCAATCCGTAATCCAATGGATTGGATCGGATTGGATTTAGATATCCAATGGATTGGATTGGATTGGATTCGCAAAAACAAAAATCCGTTAAGCTTGGATTGGACATGGATTAAGCTAAAATCCGAACCAATCCGATCCATGTGCACCCCTAGGGGTACCCGCGGCTGTAGAGAGACGGCGGGGAGAGAGTCCTGCGGGTGGAGAGGGAGCGGGAGGAGGACCCGCGGCTGGAGGGTAGGAGGTGGCGGCGGCGGCTGCTGGAGAGAGGGAGAGGGTCGGCGGCGCCTGGAGGGAGGGAGGGTGGGGTCGGCGGCTGCTGGAGAGAGAGGGGGGGCGGCGAGTGGGCAAAACCCTATGCTAGGGTTTTGGCTCTGATAACATGTTATAGCAAAGGATGCTCTGATGTGTTATTCCATAGAGCTCTCGGGTCTCTTATATAGGGAGAAAACCCTTGGGTAAATTAAATAGACGTACATGAGATAAATAGAAAATACGCACAGTACATCATGACATAACGTGAACCTCTACAGAAGTCAACTAACATAGTTGATATCAATGATAGAACATCGATATCGACACAATACTGTTGATATAACTTGAAATGATGGAAAGTTTGCTGTAAGTACTTAAAATTTCATCAATTTTGTTGATACCAGATAACATCATTGATATATCGCTTGATATCCGTCAATATCGATATCTAAGGTAACATTGGTATCCTTGACTTGTTGATATGGATATATTGCCGATATATTGAGGATATGCCATGGATATTTCGATCCATGACATTGATATACCTCTAAAACTAGGGCCTGCGAACATGGTTAGGGATTTCAGATTTATTGGTGGCTTGAACACTCGTGTCAGAGTCTTTTGTGGCTAATGCGCAGAGGGAGAATCCTTGCAAGGGATCGTTGGGCTAGATTTACGACTAATGGTACTAATAGACGTCCTCTGTGATGATGCTGTGGAGTCCGTTGACCACTTATTCTTTGGTTGTGAGAAGTCAAAGTCCATAAGGCATGACCTTAAGATTGATTGATTGGATAGTCGTGATACAATAAGTTTTTGGAACTGTCTTCAATGCTAGATTTCGGGTGAACACATAGCTGCTTCAGATTGCTACCATTTGGGTGTTATGGCTCTTCCGAGATGTGATTTTTTCATGTGATTCCTTTTATGTAGAGAATATAATCTTCTGTGTTAGGACTCTCGTCGAGTCATGGTTCCTGTAAGGTAACTTTGGTATCTTCCCATTTCCCCCCCATTTTGGTATCGAATGGAGGGCTTAGGAGTCATGGAGGGCTTAGGAGTCTATGTTTCTGACGAAATTTTAATAGAATGTGAGAGCTTAGGAGTCATGGAGGGCTTAGGAGTCTCTGTTTCTGACGAAATTTTAATAGAATGTGAGAGGAATATAATGATGAATATACAAATTTTTATTTTCCAAAAAATAAAAAAATGAGAGAAAAATAGGGGTGGGAGTAGCCAAGTTGGCTACTCCCTGGGGGCAGCCCCATTTTACACTATATATATGTGTATATATATGTGTGTGTGTGTGTACCTAAGGGAGAGACTCAATAAGGGAAAATGGCTAATTCATGAACTGAATTAAAAAAAGCAAGAGCCCTTTTAACTCAGTGGAAAAGAGATAATAGTTACCAAGATCAAAGGTCTCGATCTGGTCCGGAAATTTCTCCAAACCAGTTGGAATCGCAGAAGAGGGCCTCCTGGTCGTATAGGGCCTTGATAATGGGGTATTGGGGAGCTTCCCTGAACTTGACTACTCGATGCAAGAAAGGGGAATTTCTAATGTGATTCTATAGATGAATAAACGGTCGAAGAAAGCATGTGGTTGCCTTAATCTTGACTTAAAGAGAAATTTCTAACTCTGGGATTGGCTTTGGTCCTTTCTGCGCAGCTTGGGTGGAAAGTGAAGGCCTCTTTCCGAGGGCCCGAGCCATCAGTGAGATACCACTATGGAAAGAGCAAGAATTCTCACCTTGTTAAAGACCCACGGGCCAAGGGCCAAGGTAGACAGTAAACATTATGGGGGCGTAGGCCTCCCAAATGGTATTGTTGCGCCCATAGAGAAATTCCTCTATATTCTGCTCACGGTCATTTTGTCACAAATCTACTAAAGTGGGGTCTGATTGAAAAATCACACAAAAAACCAATTGCAGTTAAATTTACAAGATTCATTAAACATGGTCTTCTCAGATTTCAATCGACAGTCAATTTTTTTCTTTGCTATGCGATAACTGGCAAACTAAACAATAATATAAACAGAAAGACCCGTGCATCGGGTTACCATGTTTTAATCTAGAAAATTAGAAGGGTGATGAGGGTCCCTGTGCAGCCTACGTATAAGATCCTATAGTAAAGCACAGGCGGGGCCATGCAGCCTTTATAGATGGCATCAGGTCTTTACTTTCTGGAGTAGAGTAGCTGTGGGTATTTAGTATTTACTTCAAGATGCATCGAATACAATTATACAAGTGGGGTACTGCCACTCTCTCCCGGGTTTGGCTAAAGGACTCTCCGGGTGTTTTCACATTACTCAAAAGGAGTCATCTGCATCTGCGACTATTAAAGCATATTCTTATCTTTGCAATAATCTTTGTATATGGCCATGTTGAAGATTGATTCTAGAAATATAATGCAAACTTAAAACATGCAGTTTTGCATGTTTTTTGATGGATGATATTGTAAACTATGTATATTTAGGACTCTTCCGTTCATGATAAGTTTATTTCTAAAGTGGACCATGTCATGCATCTTGCTAATGATTTCGTTCATGACGGTGATTCGTTTTCCTTCTATGTGAGCATCAATAAATTACAGCACTAAATAATGTGATCTTTCAACTGTATGATGTTAGTATATTGAGCATATCATTCTGGTGTTAACATTTATTGATTTTGATTTGAGATGACGGATATATGTTTTCCTTCTATGCAAGTTTCAATACATTACCAGCATTACTTTATGTAATCTTTCTACTGTATGGCATTAGTATATTGAGCATATCATTCTAGTGTTAACATTTATATATTGTGATTTGAAAATTTGCAATGGACTTGAACAACTAACTCTCACTACCATGACAATGGCCAAAACAGCTCCAAAGTTCATAAATAGTTAACTCCTTCCCATTCTCCAGGTGTCCATCATGCAAATTGCATCAGACACGAAGGTCTTTATCTTTGATTTGATGAAATTGCATATTGATGAACCTGGAGCTTTAGACAATTGCTTTAAGCGAATTCTACATTCTCCAAGTATTTTGAAGATTGGTATGTATGTGGGCAAAGATGGGGCTCCCTTTTATTATTTACTGAAGCAATCTTGCATTAGCTAGCATGCTACTTACAAGCAAAATTTTGGTTTCCTTTAGGTTATAACTTGCAGTGTGATCTTCAGCAGTTGTCACTTTCTTACAGAGACCTAGAATGTTTCCATTATTGCGAGATGCTGCTTGACATGGAAAAAGTATTCAAAAACCCACGAGGTGGTTTATCTGGTCTTACCCAGGTAATTATACAATTTTATATATTTAACGAGACACATATTCTCTCATTGTGGTTTTCTAAAGTATACATCTAAGATTGTGAATTATTTTGCTACATATTTTGATTTCAACAATGAATGCATTTTTTTTGCTTTTGACAGAAAATATTAGGAGTTGGATTGAACAAGACAAGACGGAACAGCAATTGGGAACAGAGACCTCTTAGTCAAAACCAAGTATGTACCTTATCTTCATGGCCTCTACTTCTTTTAAGCCAAAGGGTTGGTTAGCATTTTCCAGAGCCATGGGGCTATAATTTACAGCTCATTCCGATTTGAACCGTGGATGCGGGTTTTTTTTTACTCTGCACGCAGATAGAATACGCTGCTCTTGATGCGGCTGTTCTCCTCCGTATATTTTCTCATGTGCATGGTCGGCCTGATTGTACTGGAAGCACCAAGGAGGAGAAATCCAGACTTGAGTGGAAATCTCATATAGTATGTAAAACCATGAATTCCTTCTTGACCCTGATTATTTTTCCAATATCTGAATTCAAAAGGCCAAGTTATTCAGTTCATAATTCATTTTGTTTCCACAGGTTTTTCGTAGGGGGAATCCAAAGGTACGTTGGACCTCATCGTGATGCATAGTTATACTGCTCAATGGTTTTGGGTTTTTGTGCATGCATTGTGTATATGTTGATGGTCTTTGAAATGCTCTGATATTGTTACAGAAGGGATTAACTGCCTTAGTACTTCCAACTTACATACATCTGTTTTTGAAGATCACATCCAAGTCTAGGATTGAAATGGTTTACTTTGCTAAAGCCCTTCTGAGTGTTCTTTGCGGTTGACATGGCCATGCTCTTGTTCATATTTTTTTCTTGTTAAACATGTTCGCGACCGCTGGTCGCTAATAGTGAAAGAAGCTAATGAGATTAAAGTCATAAAAATGGTTTATATGAAACCAATAATTTTAACAAAAGAACGTACTTGGATTTTGTTTGTTGTAGCTGTTAGATCCGAATGCCCTCGGGAATAAACACTATGGTGTGGTCAAATCTTTGCCTGCTGAAGAAACTGCCTTTTAGACAATGTTATAGAAAGTGGAACGGTTGGATCGGTTGGACCAGTTCGGTTAACTGATTTTGACGGTTCGGATCAAAATTGGTGAAATTTTGGTCCAACTATCGGGCCAATCAACTATTTGCAACTCGGTTTAACCCAGATCATCAAAATTGAACCGCCTAATCACAATTCAAATTTGAATTTATGTTAAAATTACTATGATGTATGTTGAACACATGACCTATGGATGCTCATTACAAAATACCAACCAACTACTCCACCTCAACTTTTTGAAAGGATTGGATGATAAGTATAATTATCCTATTATTATTAGGTGTTTAGTTCAAGTATTATTTATATTTATATGAATAACATTTAGTTTTGCATATTTAAAAAATATTTTATGTATAAAGTAAGGTATTTACATTATTTATTTTATATTTATTTTAAAAGTTTTTGAGTGCGTATTTTGTACATATTCTAATTCATTCCAGTTTAGTTACATGGTTCAATTATTTTTTCCCTACCGGTTCGGTTTAATCCAGTTTTAAAAAAAACAATGGTATCATCATCTTGTTGAACTGGTTTGATTCCATGGTCTAACCCGATTCAACGTTTTTGATGAGATTTTCGAGTCAGTCTCCAATTCAATTTCAAAAACATTGCTATCAGATGATAAGAGGTACTAGGAGGAGGTTGACCTAGGCGAGTAGGGTATGTCCCTTTGCTAGATGATATCGACCTCTTGTCTTGAGATAGAGAGAGTTTACCATGGGATGATCCTTTTGCGAGATGATATCGACCTCTTGTCTTGAGATAGAGATATTTTTATCATGGGGTAATCTATCAGAAGATAAAGTGGTTTATCTCCATTGTAACCTTCAAACTAGAACAAGAACGGGAGATAAACCTTACTTATCCATTATCCGTGTTTATTTCGTATTCTTCACCCTAACACACTCATGAGTTGTAAAAGTGTATCTTTGGGTCCGGTTGTAGTCAAACATGCTAAGGTAGATTGAACGGAGAAGGAGTGGGCCCCGCTGAGGCATTAGTTGAGACACAGGGAATGGCTATAATTTCATAAGGACCCTAGTAGCATGTGCTCAAGGATTGCTTATTCACACTGGTATCCTTGATTAGTAATTGATAGCTTGATTGTAGGCCGATCCTGGAGGAGATTAACGCATCCTCCTCAAGATCATCGATCCTAAGGTTCACTAGGGAATGAAAACGGTTGGATATGGATACGAATATTACTATCACGGATGTAGATGTGAATATTGATAACTATGAGAAATTTATTCTCATATCTTTAAAAACAAATACGAATAGGATACGAATGATGATGACGGTGATAATAATAATAATACTTCATAGTTTAACTAATAAGGGATGTTTAGGGTGGTTTAACAAATGTACTAAATTCATTCATTTCATAATAATTATATCAACAATGGTGAATAAAATCATAAAATTTTGTGACCGGCATTTATAAATAAAGCTATATCTATATTTATGTAGAAAAATTAATAGACGAATACGGGAATGTCAAACTGCATAACTGTATTTATTTTAAAATGAATATGAACATCAAGATCTATATAAAATCAATATGATAGAAAATAACAAATAAATATATCCATATTTGTTTTCATCTTACTTTTTCTCCATAATTGTTTTCTTTCTTGTTGATGAAACATAGTTGTTTCAGAGGAGTGGTGCTGGGACGGATGCGATCCTCTACAAGCATGGGCGGAGGGAAGGGGCGGGTAGGGGTCGTGCCCCACCCACCCCCTCCCAATTTAGGAATTGTAGAAGAGACGGTCTCTTTAATCCCTTGGTTATAATTTTTTTTCTCGAATTTCAAAATTATAGGATGTGAATAATGCGATGGCCCTCTTCAATCTTCATTGTGTAATTGAATTCCATTTTAGGTTTCACTTTTCTTTTGATAATATAACATGTAACTTGTACCCACTTTTATGAATCATGTCGTTGATGTTCCATTGTTAAAAGGGTGAACCCCTTTTATGTAGTCTTTAAAAGTTGACTCGCATTGTTGCAAATTGCAGATTTACAGCAACAACATTTAGGGTGGAGAGAAATCTCAATCTGATTCGGCGATCTCTCCACCACCTCTAAACCTCAAGAATAAAAAATTTTCACGAGTACAATAACCCCACAACATCTTTCTCGAATCAAGTTATCTCGATTGCAAAGTTTCTCAATCTGCAACGCAAGAATATATAACTAAACTTCTCATTGCATTAATTTCTCTTAATTTTTCTGTTACTAAAATTATCTTCTAAATGTTTTGACAATAGGATATATGGTGGTAGTTAGTTTGATTTATGTTGAATTAATTGTAATTATTTTGAGATTAAAATACCAATATAAATCAATAAAATTATTTTTAAATTATAAAAAAATATGTAGCTTGATTGACTATATATTGATCCCACCTATAAGAAATCCTAGCTCCGCCCTTCTTACGGGGATGGATTGGGTTGGAGCAAACTTCATGAAGTAGGTTAGTCAAGTGTGACTATTTCGGAAAAGTAATACTTAAATGGTTGTGAGAGTTGGAGTAGTAGAGATGATGCGATATCAAAATATATGCAAGCGTGGGGTTTTCATTAAATTTTATTCTAGTTGAGGAGATGTTTGATATCTTTTGAACGTAGTAAGCAATATATATTTGAACAGGAACTTACTTGGTTGAAACGTAAACAAAGCTGTCTTAAGGACGGTCTAGTACTCTGGATAGAATTCTTAATATTTATGCGAGGAGAAGGACCCATGTTGCGGAAGATGCCCTAGTCTTGAAGATACCGAAACAAATCGAGCATCGAGACCACATGTTGTCGTATGGAGTATTCTTTGCACATGAAGAGATGTCAAAGAAGGCTATTACTTCTCGAACAGATCCTCTCACATCTATATATAAATGTTGTTTGTCAAGAATATATAAGATACCCCTTCGGTTTGCCGATTTATCCTCAAAGAGGTTGTAGAACCAAATGTCACCGTAATGGATTTTTTTTAATCCGAGAGTTATCCGTATTTATCAAATCTGATCCTACCTGATGGAAGGCTACTGGACCGAATGATAAAGACATTATTGAGGAATTAAACTTTAAATTTTTAAGTAACAAGAAAAAGATTGTCCGTTGCTTAGAAGAATACGTCGAACAAAAATGATCAGAAAGTTTGAGAACCTCCCACGAATTTACCCTTCATATTTGGGATATATAACGTAACATGAAGCCTTTAAGGGATTTTTCCCCGGCAGACCTTATAATTTTTGTCAATTACCTCTGCGATCTTTGAAACATCGTAATTCCTCCCTCATCCCCGTAAACTTGCTCTGTCTTATCCTGCGAACCTTACCGTTAAATTGACACATCTAGAGTTAACTTCCTTGAGTTAAAACGAGTTAATCTAACCAATCCATGATCCGACGGCTGGAGTTAATCAAGAAAAGAAAAAACAATCCTCCCTCCTCTAATAGGTTCCTTCCCACTGCACCAACGAGGGGGGCTCGACCGGAGGAGATTGGGCAGGGGTTGGGGAAGGCCGTTTGCATTGGAGAAGAGCTGGAGCTTGAACTTGAAGCGGTAGGGCGGGGGGCTTCGATTCGGCCGGAGGAGGGGGGGCTTCGATCGGCCGAGGGAAAAGGGGGGCTTCGATTGGCAGGGGAGTCGGTGGGGGGATGCGGGACGCAGTGCAGGGGAGGGCGGCAGGAGAGGGGACGTGTGGGAGGGGGGGCTTTGCAAGCGGGGGGGAGGGGGTGTGGGCGTTCTTTTGCAGAGGCGGCGGGGGCTTCGATTGGCAGGGGAGCCGACGGGGGGATGCGAGGGAGGGGGCTTTGCAGGCCGGGGGGGCTTTGGAGGGGAGGTGGCCGGGATGGGCTTCGAGCAGGTGTGCGGGACTTCGAGCGACAACAGGGGGTGCCGAGCAGCGGGCTGGGAGAAGGGCTCCGACCGACGGTTGCGGAATCGAGCTGGAGTGTGGTGAACGAGGGAGGGCCTTCGACCGGGAATGTGGTGAGCGGGGGAGGGGCTTCGAGCAACGGCAGGGGGGTCGAGCAAGGGAGGCCGGACGACGGACCGAGGGGGGCATCGTGTTCAGCTAGAGGTAGAGGGAATGGCGGCTGGAGGTGGAAGGTGGGAGGGAGTGGCACTGGCAGTGAATTTGATAAATAAAATGGATATAATATAAAAGAAGATAGCCGGATAAAAATCCCTAGATTTAATAGTTTAAAATTTTAAAATCTAATAAAGAGAAGAAGCAGCAGCAGAATGACATCTTCTGGTCGCAGTCAAAGGTCGACCCCAAATCGGTAATTGCACAGGTGGGCAGAAATTTAGGTCCACCACATAAGTCCCTCTCTCTCGGATTCTCTGCGCCAGAATTTATTACAGGGCACACCACCACCGCCCCCATTTAATTTCCAATTCCTCGCCTTTTCTTATTAAATTAAATTTTTGAGCCAAGATTTAAAAAATCAGATCAGATCGGTCAGTCGGACCGGTTGAATCAAGAACCGACTCCAATCCGATCGGTTCGGCTGATTTTGTATAAGTAATTTCAAAAAAAAGAAAATAAAAAATCAAGTCCGACAGATGGTTGGACCAGGTTGATCCGGATGGTCAGACCGGATTGACCAAGATTGACCCAGTATTGATGGTTTGGTAAATTTTCAAAAAATAAAAAGTTTAAATAATGAAATGATGTGATTTTTATCACTTGTAGCCTTCTTAACTTCTGCGATATAAGTTGCATCCCTCTCTTTTTTGGAATATAAGACATGCCACTACTTTCTTAGAGTAATTTTTGAGACGCAAGCATAAATAAACGATTACAATATTATATTTATATATAATGTTAGAAAATGTGACTAATTTTGTAGAGGTTTACTCGAAATAGACAATTATGATATTCTATTGAAAGATTTGATATTTTAAATGATTATTTCATTGATATATAAATACATACTTGCATATATTTATCATGTTTTATTGGTTAAAAAAATTGATTCGACCAGTCAGACAAATAAATTAAGTCCAATCTGACTTTTTCCAAGTCAATAGGATTGATGACGTCATGCTGACATCACCGGTCCGACCGGTTTGCCAGACGGTCCGACCCAGTTGAACCAAACAAAAGACCAACCGATTCAATGTCCGATCTGATTTTTAAAACCTTGATTTGATCCCACCTCTTTCACTTGTCAATAAATTTTGCAATTTTGAAATGAAACCTTTGGATTTTGGTAAGTGTGTATTTATTCAAATCTTAACTCAATTCTAGTCTTTCGCCTACGTCATCAAACTCACAGGTTTAAGTGTTGTGAATAGGTTAGGAAAATCCGATTTAAAAGAAAATTTAAATACTCTATTTCTATTTTAAATAACGACAATCTCATAAATCGCCTATACCAGCCAATCTTGAGCATAATTGCATAGCAAACACTAGTAACATAACAAACATGTGTTCCTACTCGCATCATCTGAGGTAGTTAATGACCTCATATCACAACTATATTTCTCATTTGGCAAGATTTATACTTACCCATCCATCAAAATGCAATAGCTCATGTGCAAATACAAGATGAATAATTGTGATCTTAGAATCTCATTCACAACTAAATAAAAAAACAATCATTTAAAAAGTTACAAGAAACACTAAGTCTTAGCTCACCAATTATTGTTATAAACATTTACAAATATCACATTTCAAGTTTTGTATCATTACAACCTAGCACACCATCCAAACAGGTTGGCCTAAATAAAGCTTATCCACTTTAAGAATCAACAAATAGGACGGTTAATCGAGATGAACTTTAGCAAATGAACCCTTGGTCAGGGTCGTTTTGATAAGAATGTTTGATTTCGAGTTTGATTTCATATAGGTTCAGTTATGTATGTTTGAGTTCGTTTAGAAAATAAACATCTGATTAGATAATAGTAAATTAGCATTTTGACTCAAGAAAAACTAGTTTAAATGAACCACGGTTTAAAATTAATTCAAAATTGGAGTTTGATTATTAAGTATGATAGTTCAGAATACAACTAATAAATAATTCAAACTGAAAAGAATGATTATTTTCTCTACCGACAACTAAATCAAAGTTGAAAATAGGCTTTGATCTATTATCTTTTATCTTCAAAATATGCAAATTCATCTCTAAAATTAATCATAAAACTTATTAAATGAGTGTATGTGTGCATTTTTATACATGTATATATATATATATAGATGTATGTATGTATTTATGTATTTATGCTTGTGTATGTGTGTGTGGGAGGGGGGTGCTTATGCATGCACACATGTGTATATACATACATGTGTATAAGAGTTTGTTCATTTTTATGTATGTATGTGTACATATATACGTATGCATGGGTATATACATGCGTAGATTTGTGTATTTCTCTCTTATTGTGTGTGTAATCCAACTCGAATATTTATCAAGTGAACACACATTATTTTAATATTTGATATGTTAAGCTATCAAACTAAAATTTACATTCTGTATTTAGTTCATTTAGAAACAAACGACCATTTTTTAGCTCTAGAATGGACCCTATTCATTATAAGCATGTTCACTTCGATTGGCATTCCCACAACAACATAGAGGAATAACACTTTGGATATTTTCATCACATTCCACATCCTAATCATGATCCTAAACTTCCTAAGAAATAAGGACATAAGCATGACTTTGCATCCTATATAGGGCTTGACAAGCAAATATAAGGAGTACCATAAATTTATTTACTGAGATATAGTTTTTGAGTAGTTTAATTTGTTGAGATAAGGTTTCTGCATCCAAAAATATTCCTAGAAAAAAATACATGAAGCTGATTTGGCACTTGACATGATTATTCATGTCGTTCCATCTTATTATGCTCGTATCTTTTTGTTGGGACTTACAATTGTGTATGAAAACCTTTTATCATCAAAGAACTCATTTTCGTTCCATCCATTCCATCAAAAAATATAGAATACCATATTAACATCTGAAAAAATTATAAAATACTCAACTTCTAATCATATTTCCAGATGACATATAATCACATCAAAACAAACTCTCTCAAAAACAAATCCTCCCGTCAAATATAGAATACCTTCGGATTCTTGGCAACTGAAGCGGTATGGCTCATCAAAAGGGTCCAAAGAATTATGCATAGAAATGTTGTGGTTTCCCAGATATAGATATTGTATTTCGAAGAATTGAATTTACCATTCAAAAAAGATTAGCGACGCAACTTGTTACCCGTCTCCTGTCAATCTCTGTATAATTTCTAAGTATTGGGTTATAAGATTACCCCAAACTTTCCAACAAACTTTTTGCCATTAGATTTTTAGGTATACTGAGATAGGAAGCATTTTCACACGTATAAAAAAAAGACAAAAAGGAGAAGAAAGGGAAGAGAAACCAAAATTTGAAATAGAGGAGGAGAGAGCACATCCAAATTGCTCTTTCTCCTCCTCAGTCCTCGATCCCTCCCCTCTCCCCCGCTCCTCCACTCTCGTCGAAACCCTAATTTTCCGATGGACGACTACGAGTACACTTACCGTACGGACTTCCGCCCCAACGGGAAGCCCTACGCCACCGGCAACGGCTGCCAGTGGGCACCGGATCCCCCTCCCCTACCCCCTCCCCCTGCCCGCCGCACCAAGCCCTCCTCCGTCTCTTCCACCTCCGGAGGCGGCGGCTGGGGCCTCAACGACGCCGAGATGAAGCGGCGGCGGCGCGTCGCCAGCTACAAGGCCTACACCGTCGAGGGCAAAGTCAAGGCCTCCATCCGCAAGGGCCTCCGTTGGATCAAGATCAAGTGCTCAGAGCTCTTCCACGGCTGGTGATCGAGAGGATCGCCGAAAGAAGACAAAAAAAGGGTTCTTTTTCCGTGTTTGCCAAACGAAAGGTGCGATCTTTGACGCGGATTCACGACGGGATTAGGGTTTTGCGGACGATGGGGGAGGGGAGATAGTGTTGGCGAAGAAAGAGAAGGTTATCATCGTCCCGTATGTAATTTCCCTTGAGGAAAATCTGATAATTTTCTACTCCCACGTCGTGCTGTTTGGTGCCAATCTTTCCTGTTTTGGATCCGATTGATTGACGACGAGATGTTAGGGTTTAATTATTGTATCTCCGTGCCATCATGATTAAAAATCGGATTTTTTCCCTTGGGAATATCGATGTGTAGAAATAAAGCTCCTTGGAATATGTTCTCCTTTCCCGTTCAAATTGATGCTTTGGTATTATTCTTCCGCATGTGGTAGATTTCAAGCATAAATTATTGAAAATATCATTTATGTTGGATAGATCTATACTTTATTGTATTTTCAGGGGAAAATATGGTATGCATTACTTTTTAAAAAGGTATGAATTATGGAGGTGGGCAATTTGCTAAAGAAAACTTGAAGCATGTGGGTGATGCTTAATTGAGGAGAAGGAGCTTCCATCCAGGGCAAGTGGTTGGTTCT
Organism: Ottelia alismoides; assembly: GCA_037367405.1. Classification (NCBI taxonomy): domain Eukaryota; kingdom Viridiplantae; phylum Streptophyta; class Magnoliopsida; order Alismatales; family Hydrocharitaceae; genus Ottelia; species Ottelia alismoides. The sequence continues at coordinate 140,460 of JAZKJV010000190.1, read as the reverse complement.
GAAGGTCCTTGTAGCTCAGGTAGTGGGCTCTTGTATATTAATTTATTATAACATTACAGTAGGATGGGATTGCATTTAATCCTTAATCTGCCTTATGGCATTAGTTCTACGACATTTCTGTTAATAGGTTCAGAGGGAGCGCCGGGGATGTGGGGCTCTGTTGCTCTCATGGAAACTGTTTTTCTGCTATATGCAACTTTTACTGGGTGGAGATTAGGGATCTCTGTTCATCAATTTTCCTATTAGTTGCATATCAGCTAACCCAGAATATGTCACCACATAAGGCGACCCTCCCTCGAATAGAAACGCAAAGATGTTCTCTTGAACTCATCCTACCTCACCACATGCAGGTCCTCTTGGCTGATGATTGTAGGTGGCACTACTACTCTACGAAATGCTGATGGGTCCACGGGAAGAAAGCGAACGGGCATGTATGTTGTGTCCATCCTTTCTCTCTCATTTCCTTTTATCCTACCCTAGATGCGCTTGTGTGGTCCTTCAAATGCTCTCTTTCTGATTTCCTTGTTCTATAGCAAAATAGCTACACCGCGGGATCATGGTCAAAACAATTGGAAGTATTTCTACAATGGGGGTTTCAATGTCTTAGAGCCTAACCTGCCATTAAGTTGGGGCTTGGGAGAGGGAGGTTAAAGCAAGCAAAACAATTTGAAAATCAGGAGGATGAACTATATGTACCTCTGAAAAACCCTGTTCCATCATATAGAAGCCAAACTACCTGAAACTCAGGAGCATTTTTAATATATATATATATATATATGTAAAAAAGGTACAAGGATTAGGCTTTTGTGAATTTAGTCGTTGGTACATGATGTGTTGAAATGGGACCAGCTGCCAGAGGAGCGCCTTCTTGTTTTCTTTGAATGAAGCACGTATTCAGAATTATTTGATACTTTCAGCAACATATAAAATAAGTTGAAATATCAAATATCTTATCATAGACACAACTAAATTCACAAGGTTAGGGAGAACAAATAACACTAAATATGGATTGTCAAGGGCATCTTGTAATATATCTTAGACGCAGCACGATGATCCTCAATCATAAATCTTACCATTTTCTCATTCAACTATCTCATTTTTTCCATTATATAAATAATCATGTTTTTAACAAAGGGTTAGTGATAAGGTTTCAATACGGATTTATGGAAGGTACGCTGCTCGACCACTAGATCACGTAAGTTGATGCGTGCTCCTCTAATTCCATCTATGTTAAGGATGCAAGGAGGATCTGTACTTGAGGTTGGAGGAAGAGGAGAAAGCGATCGTGTTATCGGTTTGGTACAAAATGGTTTCTCAATTAGGTTTTTCAAGTTTTTTGATAAAATAACAATTTAACTTAATATGGCATTTTCATGATATTTTCCGTTTTTCAATATCTACTACATTCTCACAACGTACACTGAAAAGCGCAATGTTCTAGAAATTAATACAAAGGAACACTAAATACCAGCGTAATGAAAAAGACTAATGTCCACAATAATAGAAGATGTTTTCAAGGACTGTGACGTTTGAATTCTTTGCCATTTCTACGGTACTTTGTTCTTATTCGTCAGCCTACCAAAGATGAGGACCGCAATACATATGGAATTTCTCGTCCACACATACTTGCAAAAAAAAAACCTTTGATATGTTTTTTTCTTGTTGGAGTTGAAAAGAAACTTTTTTCCGGTTTGTTTGGAACGGATTAATAAATGCCAGGAATAAATCAAAGATAGAGTTGGAGTGTTAATTAGCAAAGTTATCATGCACTTCCCGTTGTTTTGACTTAGTCACACCTTCCACACCTTTCCATATTCACAGGAGAATCATCTGTTAAACAAAGAAATCTGCATTTGTTCATGACAAATTTAATAAAAAAACTCGACAATCGTAAGATCTTAATATGAAATAGAGTTCAGCCAAGAAAGTGATCAATTCTTTAGGGACCAATTTATCTGTTGATTGGACACAATCCATGTTCGAGTAGAACCTCTCTAATGGTCTGGTGGTAAAAGCAGTAGTTCCCACTTTAAAGAGTCGGGTTTTAAATCTTGTTAATAGTAAAAAAAAGTGAAAAAAACTATGTTCAAGTTTGGGTTACTCTTACGTTGATGACTACATACATGAGATATGATTAATGGTGTCGATCTCATGTTCTTTTGTTACGATATTTTTAGCACATTCAAACTAAAAAATTTAGCATAAAAAATATGTACTGACAATAAATATAATATAACCAATATAATGAAGCATTTATCATCCTCTTGACCATGTAAATATCTAGTATTTACAAAAGAGTTACTCATCCTATTAAATCCATTAGCATGAGCTTACTCAAGTCAACCCAACCCTAATGAGGTATAATAAATTAGGTAGCATAAAAAATAAATAGAATTTAAGAATTTTTAAGCCATATTAAATAGTTTCTTATTTACGTACATAATCTTAAGTAATCTGAATTACACCAGAACCGTCAATAATCGCAACAAAGGGTCTACATGGAAGGGCTGGAGGGGGTAGAGACGGAGAAAGGCTCAGAGGGGAGGGGCTGGGGTGTAAGAAGGGACAGAGGGGTTGAAGAGGGAGGGGACTGGAGGAAGATGACACGAGAGGAAGAAAAGGGAGGAGTCTGGCGTTTTATTTCTTTTTTTTAAAAAAATGTTAACAATCGTTGGATTGGATATAGTTTATAACAATTCATTGGTTAGGTTGAGTTAATATGCTAAATTAACGAAGTGGCATGCGTGTAAGACAGACCAAATCTATTACCCCCTCCAATCAAACACAACATTTTAGAATTGATGTCCTTATATCTAAAAAATAATTAAGTAGCTGAAAAAAGAGAGTCGACGGACTACTAACCAATCTTAGCTTGGTCAAGGGCTAAAGCCGTAGTGAAAGCGAGCTAGTTTACTTCTAAAGGATGGTTGTCACTGCTTATGGACCAAATCCATGGTGAGTTTTCCTACCCTACTAACTAATTCTGACTTGGTTAATACTAAGTGGAGGATTGAGTCGGCTGATGTTGAAGAATCAACGGATGAGTTGCCATTAGAGATGAAATACCACCCAAACTCATAGCTAGTCGGTTCTCCATGAAATGTGTTGAGGAACAACAGTCAACAATAAGTTGTGTACTTGAAGTCAAACACTGTTTTGGTGCGGGCCATAAGAGCACTACAAAATCAAGGCAAAGTCTTCATATTTGATATGACCCTTGGGTCCAAGGTCGGCCAATGAGAGGGGGTAATTTTTAGGAGACTCAATTCCATGCATTTCATGTATGTATAAACATTATGCGTGTCATATTAATGTACGTTATCATGGTATTTTTAGTATTTTTGCTGTCCTAACAAAACAATATAAAATGCTGACATAAATAATCATGGAAATGTGTATACACACGTAATACACAAACACACAACATAGAGGATAACTTTTATCATCATATTCTAGAATCACAACACTTGCATGAAATAAGGTATTTTCATTAGTCTGAATACACAAAGAAGAAGTCCATTTCCACAACCATATCTACATAGCAATTCAAGAGAGACGCAATTACGTTTTTTTTACGCTTTGTCTTAGGCAAAGATGATTATTATTAAAATTATGGGCACTCAATACATGCGTGAAATGTGAAAGGGATGCGACTATCTGTGTAGATATAGCTACTACAACAATCTTGCAAATGTTTCGTTGGAAAACAAAAACCGAAAATATTTGCATGAATCTTCACCTCATTTTATCCATACTATGCAGTGCATGCCTAACATACAAGTTGCATAGAAATCGTCTTAAAAATATCCCCTACAATGCATTCCCCACAAGTGCATACAATTGAGTCAAAGAGGGCATTAGGGCTACATGAAGTGTCTTGCAATGGCCTAAAAAAGTGTATATAAGGAGGTTGGTAATGGGGTCATTGCGACATACCAAGATTTGGAGAGGGCAATGGATGAGGAAAAAAAGGAAATAATAATCATTGCGAATAATTTTTATAAGCGAGCTGAAGAACTGAAGAACATTGATTATGTGTAATAAAGAATTGCACTAAAGAACCTAATATTGGTACATCAGCCCCAATGGTCAATACACCCACCATGCAAAATACAATTAGATGCGAACGGAGTTCACAATCTTGATGGATGCTACCATTAAGAATGCCGAAACATCAATTGCAGTAGTATGTTGCAACTCAAAAGGAGATTGTCGCTGCCAAATGCATTATATCTAAGGTTACACCGACTCCTGAAGTGGAAGCCCATGCCTTAAAATTGAGAATTCAGATTACTATTTCGTTCACAAAATATCTGTTGGCTATTTACGTAGATAACAATAATGCAGTGGACATAGTCATTGGCCGATAAAGTCCTCCATGGAGAATGAAGATACGTTTTCCAAGCATCTCGCTGGACTTGCAATTGGCCCCATTGACACAAATCCTCCATGTTAAGAGAGATATGGTTAATCATGCAAATGTGTTTGCAAGAAGGTGTCTTTATAACTCCATTTATGAAGAATGGTATGTACAAAACATGACAAAAGTCGTGTACTCAATGTTTCATGATCAATAAGATATGGAAAGGGATATTTACCCAGCAGATCCTGAAATCTTTCGAAATTACCTCTACGACCTTTGAAACATCGTAATTCCTCCCACGACCCCGTAATCTTGCTAACTCTTACTCTACAGACCCTGTGGTTAACTCTCATCCATTAAGCCGTTAAAGTTAACCAGATTCTGTTATCTTCTTGTACATTATGCCAATTTTAACTATCAAATTTACCATAAGTGCCACTCCCTCTCCCTCCCCCTGCTTAGCCTCCATTGCTCCCCCCTCCGTCTCGACCCACTGCCCCCGACAGCCAACCCAGCACTCCCCCCGCCCCCGGCAGCCGCTAGCTCCCCCAGGTCGAGGACGGATCCAACCCAGCACCCCCCACCTCGGCGGCCGCAAGCTCCCCCGGGTCGAGAATGGATCCAACCCAGCACCCCCTACCCCCCGCGATGCCTCCCCACAAAGCCGCTGGCAGCCGCGTCGAGGATGGACCCAACCCAACACCCCCCACCCCCGCGATGCCTCCCCCGCCTCCCCTGCGAAACCCCAACCCAGCTCCCCATTCTGCGGAACCCCCCTCCTGCGATGCCTCCCCCGCGTCGTGAACCCCAACCCAGCTCCCCCCTCCTGCGGAACCCCACCCCCGCGATGCCTCCCCCGCCACCCCTCCCCCCCGGCGCCGCGATGCCTCCCCTGCGAAACCCCAACCTAGCTCCCCCCTCCTGCGGAACCCCCCCACGATGCCTCCCATGCCCTGGGCACCGGTTTGACGCTCCTCCCCTGGTGTGCCAGTTGAAGCCCCTTCCCCTCCTCCAGGACGTCAACATGTGCTCGTCCCCAGTCCTCCCCCCGACCCTCGTCGATTTGAAGCTCCTCCCCACCTCTCTCGTTCAGGTGGAACGCCATTCCTGCACCTCCTCCGGTCAGGTCGAGACTCGTGAGGAGGGTGGAATTTTTTTTCTCTTGCTTGATTCTAGCCGTCCGATCGCGGATTGGTTAGATTAACTCGCCTCTAACTCAAGGAAGTTAACTCTAGATGTATCAATTTAACAGTAGGGTTCGTAGGGTAAGACAGAGCAAGATTACGGGGGCGTGGGAAGAATTACGATGTTTCAAAAGTCGTAGAGGTAATTTCGAAAGATTACAGGGTCTGCTGGGTAAATAGCCCATATGGAAATGCTAAAAAAAAGAGAGAGAGAAAGAGACTATAATAAGTAGAGATTGAAGTGCAATAACTTTTTTTGCAAGAGTACAAATGTAAAATTCCCATATATAAAATGGTAGAGAGAGAGGGGACATTCTCAACTCAACTTAAACCTCAGAGCCCTCCCGTACTTTATAGCATCGCCATCATGAGTGGAATTGCCGCCGCCGCCGCCACCTCCACCGTGGAGCCGCAGCTATGCGGCAGCGCTGCGAAGCCAACACTGCCACGGCGCTCTCTGTCCGCTCCCTCTCTCAAAGGCCTCTCTGTTGGCCTCGGCCACCGTAGCCGGAGGAAGCCTCTCTCTCTGGCATGCAGTACTCGTCCCTCCATCACTGATGCAGGAGGGACAGCCAAAGGTGGGCTCACGTACAAGGACGCCGGGGTGGACATCGACGCCGGATCCGAGCTCGTCCGGAGGATCGCCAAAATGGCTCCCGGTATCGGAGGCTTCGGGGGCCTCTACCCGTTAGGTTAGATCTCCTTAATCGCGTTTTGGCGATTTAACGCGAAATGCGTTTTCGGATCGTTGGTTCTATGTGGAAACAACTCGGATGGAATCGCGTGTTGGGAATGAATAAGTAGGCCTCGTTTGAAGGGTAGTTAGCACATTTGAGGGTTTCTTCGTCCGTTTGTGAGAACGATGAATGATGCAATGCTAATGGAAAATGGCGATGAGCTTGATTGTTGATTTGGGACGGGAAGTTCTACCGAATGATCAATTTAATTCGATTTTTTATCGGTTCACCAACATGCTTATATTTAGAAATATCGAGTATTCAGCCATAGTATGAATAGATGTCCCGACAAAATCTTGTTCAGAACTGTAAAAGGAATGGTGGCCGTTGATTGACCATTTGCTTCACTCTTCATATCCTTTCCCCCTACATCACCAGGAACCTGAAGCTTAGCCGTGAACTTTCCTGAATAACTAAGAGAAAATTCCACCCAAATCAAATCTTAAGAAGAAAATTGTTTGGATGGTAGGGATCATAGGGATCTTTTTTCCTGTAAACCTAGATACAAAGGTACAAGCCACCCCTTTAATTGATACAAAAGATGTATATAATGAAGCAGTAGATTGCGAGGGGCATATGGTTTTACATCATGAAAAGTAAAAAAACTAAGCTACGATGTATGGTCAACATGGTCTTGAAGGAAACAATGTATATTATGACCGTGGCCAACATGTTCTTGTATTGCGATGCAAATAGTTCATATGCCAAACAATGGGGAAAAGTACAAAGCAAAAAGAGACTTTTGATCATGGATGCAAATAGTTCTTGTATTGTGAGGTGGTTGAGCGTGCCCTCATAAAAATCTTTGAAATTCATTTTTTTTCAAGCAAGGAGTGCTTGCTTTTGATCTCTTCTTGCCATCATCCTATCAAAATTCATCTTTTCCTCCACTATTGTGGCTCAAAATTGAATTCCGCTCTTCTCTTCCTTTCCAGTTACATAATAAACCATTTCACCATCCAGCAATCCAATTACCACTGACCGAAAAGTCGAAATGCATTTGACCATGCAAGTCTTAGTCATCATATGATTAAGTTGCTTTTTGTGAATCTTCATTGCGCCTACATCTGAGAAGGAAGTATTGTCCTCAGCTCCAAACTCTTCTTTCACGTCTGTGTTCTTCTCGAGTATAGAGAATCCACCTTTCCATTCATGAACATTCCTCGGCACATCCTTATCCGTATCATGAATATGATCATCACAGATCTCACAAAAGTTCAGACTCCTTTCACACTTTGTAAAAAGTTTATCATGTGAACTACGGAGCATATCACCCCACTTTGATTCGATGGACCCCACATAGTTCCCTCCCTCTCCTCCAGTTTCTTCTTCCTTTCTTCCCACTCTTCTCAATAGAAAGTTAGAAACCACTCACATACCTCACTCAATTCTTCAATAAGTAAATTATCCTGCAAGCATGGCTTTTTCCTCCCAAATTCACGTTATTGCTGTTACTTTCTACCTTTGTGGAAGGAAAATGCTTAAGCATTTTCTGAGCACCAACCCCTCCATCATCCTTTTCTTTCTCATGTTGATGCTGCCTATAAGTAATTCTAGTGAAGTGCCTTCGCCACTGATTTTTTCAGTACTAATAATTTTGGGGGCTCGGCTATCCCCTCTTTTTAATAATAAATAAAGATATTACGATGCAGTATATATGAAGCATAGAGCTTCTACAATGGTACATTAAAACAAAAGTAGCCAACATGTCCTTCAACTATCACTGATGCTGCCTTTGAGAGCTTTCTCTTTGGATTTTCTGTATCTCGAAGATCTTCTCTTACAAGGCTCCCATATCTGATGAATATCCAGCATGAAATTATGCTTATTGAAGTTATCATCATCCTTCTCGTCCAACTCTTCTTCCAAGTCTTCCTCATCAGGGAATTCTGAGTCTGCATGATTTCTATCAAACATAGAATTATTTGAGGGCACTTCAAACACTTTAGTATTTAAAGAACATATAAGCTGTTGATCACTCGGTTGCACCCGAGGTGGGGTCATAAGTTCCTCCATATTACTACCAAGCATCTTTGTATGTTCCCTCCATGCAATATGTGGGGCAGACCTCCTTCACGCAATTCCTGCTTCTGCTTTTGCCAAGTTGGAGAAGTAAAAAAATTTTGAGCAGATGCTGAACCCCTGAGTGGTAGAAATTCTCTTTTAATTTAAAGGGGACTGGGGAAATATTCCCATACATGTTTATTCCCCTAGCGTGCTTGATCTGATCCTGGCCTTCGCCTTCTGGATCTGAACTAGCACTTAGAAACTAGATATTTATAAGGGCTAAGCCGGGTCGAAGTGAAATCTAGTATATATATCCGACTGTCTGTTTCCGAGCTTCTGGGTCTGAGGGCCTCATTATAGGGGGCATCTATCCACTTCGATTCTCTCTCAATGCCCGCACATCTATCTAGGGTCTAGTGGCTGAGGGTGAGCTAGTCGGACGGCTTAGACAAAAGACTTTTCTTGAAAAGAGCACACTTTTCTTTCGACTCCTTGGCGATCGTCTATTCACGTGGAGTATGATTGCGCAAGCAGGAGAATGTACTAACAATGAGCCTGACCGCGCACCTTGAACTAACGACGTAAACAATGAAATTTCACTCTCCGGTCTCGTTTTTTCAGCTCTGATAGAGGCTATACACTTGGCCTCTTCGACGTTCACACCACTTGGTCCAGATAAGATTCCAAAGATCATGTCATCCACGTCATGCTCATATCTGAGCCAGTACCATCTTGATGTCATAGCACAATCTTGAGAGTCAAGATCAAGGCTCATCAATAAAGGAGAAATGTGACTTCCCTGGGGGATTCCCGCACCCGTTAGGTGTCATCCTAACCTTTCTGATCAAAGATGGGTCTCTTCAGGAATCCCTTCAAGATTTTCAGCAAAGGAGCATTCTCGAAAAGAATTCAGCACAAAAGCAGCTTTCCTTGGTCAAGACCGTTCCACATATCTTTCTAAGGAATGAGAAACATTTCTCCTGTCTTGATCCATGAGTATGTCCTTCTGACTCTGGACCGAATGAGAGACTATCGCATGATTTGAGAGGTTTAAACCTACTTGGAGAAAGCCTCAATTCCTTGATGGAGGCATAGTTGGTGAATAACCTTTATGGAAGATGTCTGTTGCTGGTATTCCATTGAGATGCAGGAAGCTAGAGGTTTTGCAGGAGGCCCTAGAGCATATTGGGGAAGTAACAGAGGTCTGTAGCTTCGGCATGCGATCGGGTGAGGGCTCGGAGATGATCCTTGCGATGAAGGGCAAGAGACCTCAGTCTCCTTTGTGTGAGAATCTATGTATTGGGCGAAGACTTGTAGACTTGTGATCTTCAACGTTGAGGGGAAGTCGGAGGTGACATGGTCGGAAATTGTGGTTGGTCTGGAGCTGCGGTCCCTAGTGGGAAGACTGCTGGTCACCGATCCCGAAGGAGACACAAAACAACGATCGCCTCGAAAAAGCCCTTGAGCTGCCTTGCAAATCCACTGATGGCTGTGGCGGTTGGGGATTTGATTGGAGCTAAAAATTTTGGATATATACCTGACTCGATGAAGATGGTGGCGTTTAACCTGATTAGAGGAGCACCGAGCTCTTGTCCAAATGGATGTTATTCGGATGCCCATCTTTCGAGTGTGGCATTTAATACCCGGGTACTGTTCTCCATTCGAATAAGGGTACCTATACGAGGATTTTGGGTTCGGATCTCTGCATCAAGACAAGGAGGGTTTTGATACAAGCCGAATCCTTGGGTTTACAACAACTTGTGGTAGTGGCTCTCACGGGGGAATTGACGATATCCCCTTCGGCCAAAGGGGTAGCTACCACGACGGCGATGGCATCCCTGGAGCACTTAATTGTGGTTGAGATCTTCGCCAACAAGGTGTCCATCGGATCCTCAAACTATTATGACTCTAGTAGATACGGTGGAAGGGGCGGAGATGCCTCTAAACATTTGGTGAGGGCGATCCCCCAAAAATGAGTGGCTGCGTCAACCCATCGTGTGAAGCAAAAGGGAGGGCCTGAGCGTCGGGGATCGACTAGCCCCACCATCGTGCCCTAGCCCTCTCTCGAAGCAAACACCATAGTCGAGAGGGGGCCTTGCGTGGCTTTCCATATCCGCCGTCATCGAGAGGGCTGCTGTCCACCGCTAGTGGCACCGACCACCGCCGGAGGTCCCCATCACCGCTAGGCGCCGCCAGCAGCCTATCCTGCTCATCTTTGAACCCCTATAGGGCCTCCTAGCAGACGTCGAACCCCTGTGGGGCCTCCTGTGGTCCCCTTTTAGCTACCCACCGGACCTCCCTGGTCATAGCTCCACGCTATCGCAATGCCTCTTATGACCCCTGGGTTAATTTTTCTCCTCTCCTTCGCAAAACTGCAGTCTGAAATGGTCTGATTTTGATCGGAAAAGAAGATTTCAGACCTATAAAATATGTTTTCCGACCCTAGCGCGGATCGAGGAGTGACGAGGATGGTTGTATGAGTCTACACGTGCAACCAATCCTCCACATGATCGTGCAGACTCACTCGAATCAGTCTATTTCCCCAGTCGAGTTGTGTTTTTTGACCGTTATTCATCATGTTAGAGAACAAAGGTGATGTCTTTTGTTCGTCCGGTGCCTTTGAATGCCTTGCTTCCATCGTGAAGATGATGCGATGAAGTATGAATTGTGGTCCAAGTGGTTTTTAATCCTTATACAATGCAATAATACGGAGCAGATTATGACAAAGCCAGAGCCAATGGACAATACTGGGGACAATGCTTCGTGGAAGCGAGATGACACGTATTCACGTGTTTAGCTCTCTGGTACCCTCACCATAGAGATCACCAATGATAATGTGAACCAGTCCACTACCAAGGCGATGTGGGATATTCTGGCAGTCACCTATGCCTAAGCAAAGAACGAGGCCAATATTCTTCAGCTTCAATTTGACATATATAGAGAGCCAAGCATAATAGCCATCCGCTGCATACTTTCTACTCTTTACTTCAAGGCTTGTTTGAGAAGCTTCAGACACAACTTCATGCCTTTTACTACTTCCACCGAACAGATGGCCTACATGAACTCCACAATAGTTGGGAATCTGGGATTTTTCCGATAGCACTTAATCCAGAGTATGAGGTAGCACTCGCACCACTCCTTATTGGGGTGACCATAACTCCCATGGAGGAGGCTTACAGTCGCCTCAAAAAGCTTCTTATCCCACCCAATTCCACCACACATACCTCCTCAACGATGGCTGCATCTCACGACAGAGGAGGATTTACGTAGTTCAGAGGGCATGGCCCTCGTGGCAGAGGAGGTGGACGCCAACGTGGTCCCTGCAGCTATTATCGTCGTCCAGGACACTTCGAGGAAACATGCTATCAGAAACATGGATACCCAGCATTTGCTTGAGTGGCGGAGCAGATTGAGCTTCTAGACACTTCGACTCCTCAGGAAGATATTGGATACTGGACTTTGCAATTATATCACCTTTTCAGATTTTAATAAATATTTATAAAAAGATAGGTGTGCACCTCTTTGGATGTCCACCTTTTCCCCCTAAAACAGATCAACCTTATTTGGAAAACATGTTTCTCCTCTTGTAGGAATTTGCAGTCCACATGGGTATTTCTGCACGTGTTTATTGTTAGGGGAAATGTTTTGTATTGGAGGTTTTGAATATGCTATATTTGCGTTTATTGTTTCTTAATGTATTGGATGACTACATATTGTAATTGGTTTCTAAAAAAACGAAATGGTGGAAACGATGCAAATGTTTATATCTAGTTATATCCGGTTGCATCCCTGAAATTGTTAACGTAGATGCTTTGGGTGTATGGTTGGATGGAATAAACTGTTTTCTGTAAGCTTAGTTTAAGCAGAGCCTTTTTTCCATTTAATTTTGGGAAAGTTAATTAGCTGTAACAAGACGCAGAATTATCCAGCTATAAAAATAAGCTCTTGTAGTTTATTAAGTGTGACCACTTTCAGATGAGAGCAGTACTACGGTCGTTCTGTGAAATTTTTGTTGCAATGAGTTAGCCAAACCAGTGGATACACAAGTCATGTTATATTGTCAAACAACATGCCTTCCATTGGCTCTTCATAGTTTTAGTTCATATGGTTGCTCAAGAATTCCTGAGAATTGAATAGACCAAGATTTACTGTTACTGCAATTGACATGCCTTCCATTGGCTCTTCATAGTTTTAGTTCATATGGTTGCTCAAGAATTCCTGAGAATTGAATAGACCAAGATTTACTGTTACTGCAATTTTGCAATTTTACAGTGGCGTGGAAGTATAAGCCTATGGGGGTGCCTTTGCAACTGGATAAATAGCATATCAAACTGTCTTTAAATTGGATAGTTTGGTGCTTTGATGACGCCTACCATATTGACCACATTTAAAATATGTGCAACACCAAATCACTCGAAAGCAGAAACTTCCATCTCTCCTGCTCATCGTCACCTTTTCTTGACCCTTTAGGGGGTTGTTGTGTAACAAAGGTATAATCATTGATGGGTATAATCAATGATGTGCACTGGAAGGTCCATGGATTTTATCACCAACCTGAAGATTTAATTTATGGGATGTCTGATTTCTTCGTGTTCTGCAGGTGATTCTTATCTTGTCGCTGGCACGGATGGTGTAGGTACCAAGCTTAAGCTTGCTTTTGAAACGGGTGTTCATGACACCATAGGAATCGACTTGGTAATTTCTTAATGATAGTAAATATAGGATTTTATTAGGTAATGCCTGATGTTTCTTCTTGTTTCTTATAGGTCGCCATGAGTGTAAATGATATAGTCACTTCTGGAGCAAAGCCCCTTTTCTTCCTTGATTATTTTGCCACAAGCCATCTTGATGTTGATCTTGCTGAACGGGTTAGTTTCTTACATGCTGGATTCCTATAGGCATGTTAGTTTCTTATAGATGTTACAATGGTATTCAATTTATTGATTGTTGTAGGTAATTAAGGGGATTGTTGATGGATGCCAGCAATCTGATTGTGCACTTTTGGGAGGAGAGGTACTTGTTTTACATGGAATTCTAATTATTTCTATATATAATGGGTTGAATAACATAATGATAACATGTGACTTTAATCGGGTGAAAAATGTGGATGGCTTTGGTTACTTTAGATGTAAATTGTCAGTAAGTATGAAATTGTATTAGATTTTTTAATGTTTAGCATCTAATGTCATTTTTTACTCGTGTGTGGTTTGAAGCAAACTTCTCTCAAGTTCTTTCCAGATGTTATAGAAAGATGCACTAATTTCATGACCTTGGCATAACGTAAGTGATTGAAATTGCTAATATTGGAAAGAACGGTGCTTCACGGGCAACGGTATCTGGGGGAGGGTTCATTTAATTTGTTGAGGGGTGCCATTATTATTGTCTTCTTCTCATCTTTCTTATGAATGAAAGATCCCGAGGCTCGAGGCTTGATACTGTACAAATTTTTTCCTTTGTGTAATAGAGAAGTAACAACATATGATCTTTTCATAGCAAACACCCTCTTCAAGAAGAGGGAGGAGCATTTAATTACTTATAAGAGTGGCCCAACTAGAACACAGATAGATTACTTTGCGTTGAGGAGAAGAGATCAGTTGTGTTGTTTTTTTGAAGTCTTAAAAGGGAGGAACACTTGATGGTGTCCGCCCCACGCATATATCAGTTGTGTTGTAAAGACTGCAAAGTAATCCAGGAGAGAGTTTGACAACCCAACATCGCTTGTTAGTCTTGGATGCGCATATAAAAGGGCTGGTAAAGAAAAGGAGGGTTTCTAAGATCCAAGGTTCAGGAAAGCGGCATGAGCAAATAAAAGGAGGATTTCATGAACACTGCTAAGATCACTAGAGCTAGATGGTGGAATCTTTCACTGAACCAATCGAGCTTCAAGGAGAAGGTTTTAGAAGACTTATCTTGGGATTGTAGCGGAAGCACAAATAAAATGTGGGAGACAGTAGCATCTTGTATTCAAAAGGTAGCCAAAGAGATGCGAGGTGAGTCAAAGGGAGGAGCTCCAGATCAAAATAAGGCATGGTGGTGGAGTGAAGGGGTGCAAGAGAAGCTAAAAATTAAAAGAGCAATGCTTTAAAGCTCTGTCTAAGGATAAAACAGAGGAAACTGTCACAGACTACAAAATATCGAAGAAGGAAGCAAAGAAGGTTGTAAGTCAAAGCTTATGAAGTTTTGTATAAAAATCTCGACTCTAAGGAGGTCCCGAAGGATATATTCAAGCTGGCCAAAGCAAGAGAAAGAATGACCAAAGACCTTTCTCAGGTGAGATACATTAAGGACGAGGAAGGTGTTTGTTACTTGGACGGATATATAGACTAGATGGGAGCAATACTTCCATAAAATTTTTATTAGGGAAGGAAATAGAGAGATCACTTTGGGTGATCTAGCTAGGAGTGAAAGTTAGTTGGATCGTGCAAGATATAGACGAATACAAAGGAAGGAAGTCGAGGAGGCCTTGAATGTTATGAGCAGTGTTGCAAAAGACGGTATTCGGTATTCAGTCGGAGGGGTCACTGAATAGAGAATAATCGGTATTTGGGCGACTATTCGGAATTACTCGGTTTTGTATTTTTTTAATATAAAAATTATTTATAATACATATATTCGTATATTTTTATACATATATGGTCATTATTTAACATGAATCCAAGATAAAAGTACCCATCAATATAATAGATATATAGAATTTGACATTTGTGGCGATACCGTGGTAAAATGTAATCCATAAATATTGAAAATTGAAAATAAAAAAATAAAAATAGGAAGAGTCAAACTCCAGTCGGCCTCATAGCCGGGCCAGTCGGCCGAATAGTCGGCCGACTATTCGGTCGGGCCGACTATTGCCCGACTGGAGGTTTGTTCAGTCAGGTACCCCACCGCACCGCATAGTCGGACCGACTATTCGGGATAGTCGACGGACTATTGCAACACTGGTTATGAGACATGGGAAATGTGTAGGACCTGATGACATCCCTGTAGAAGTATGGAGAGTTTTAAGTGAGAGTGGTTTGACTTGGCTTACGAATTTATTCAATGTTATTTGGCGAAGCAAGAAAATGCCTGAAGATTGGAGCAACATTGTGGTGCCTCTTTATAAGAATAAAGGAGATATTCAACATTGTTCAAATTACAGAGGTATCAAGCTGATGAGTCACACTATGACAATTTGGGAACGTGTGATCGAAAGAAGGTTGAAGCAAGTTTCCAAAGTAAAAAAAATCATTTTGGATTCATTATAGGCCACTTAACTATTGAAGCCATCCATTTGCTGAGTGGAGATTTATTGAGTTAAAAGGAAGAACCTCCATATGATCTTTATTGATTTGGAGAAGGCTTATGATTCTGTCTCATGAGAGATATCGTGGAGAGTTTTGGAGAAGAGACAAGTACATGTCCTATACATTAACCTCATAAAGGACATGTATGATATGGCTTTATCTTGTGTAAGGACCCCGTCTGGGAAGACCTCCTTTTTTGCCTTGCTTTAAAAAGCGTACCTCGAGGTGGTGAGGTGTAAGCCTCAAGGCGTTTTTTTGACAAAAAGCGCCTCGAGGCTTAAGCCTCACCCAGAAGTTCCGAGGCGTAAGCCTCAGGATACTGTGAGGCATATGAGGCGGTGAGGCGGTCGAGGCGAGGCGGAGGTGTAAGCCTCAAGCGCATGTCTTTTTTTTTAATTTTTAAGTTATGTGCTTTGCTCTTGACCTTGTTTTACCATAAACATTATACAATTTTTTGCTAGTATTGTTGTTTCTATGTTAAACCATGCATATTTCTATAATCATGTCCATGCAAAGAGAAGAGATTTCTTGTGAACCCCCGAGGATCCGGGTACCCGTTAATCACACATTTGCACTATTATTCACATGAGATCGCAGAAGCTATAGAAAAGCAAGGATTTTTTTTCGCGCTGCAATAATTTCATCTGACATTCACATAAACATTTATAACCACAAGCTCATAGAACAATTGTCACCAAAATCTTATTTCATTAACTTCCATATATTCTACAACATGTACAAAGTCTGACAATACATATAATATCCCAAAAATCTGACTGAAGAGAAGAAACATATTACATTATATACCGAACAAAAACTGACACAAAATAAATCATACCGTCGGGTATAAACTCTATCTCCTGGAACCATGTATAGCTACTGAACTGCTACTGAACAACAGACTATTTGCCTGCCAAACATGTTAAGAAAGAAGAGGCGTCAGCGGTTGCTGGTACCTCCCAAAAATTTATATAAAAATATCAGGCATTTATTATGATCAAAAGCAAGCAAGTAGAGAGGCAGAACAATTCAAATTAAAATTTAATTCTATTTGCAAATGCAAAAGGTTTTCAAATTTCTAGTAAATACCTCTCATGATCAACCATTATCCCAACATTTCCCACATAAGTATATTTCCATGTTAACTAATTGATCATAAGTATGTATATTTTATTCTCGTATTACTCAGAGATCATATTTGTGGATTTTGAAGATGAGATGAGAAGATATAATGATTTATTTAATTCTTAAGTCTAGTGGATAGTCTGTGGTCTTGGTTTGTGTGAAACCTCACACTATGACTCTAAGACTTGGGGAATGTCTTAAGGTTGGGGTGCCTCCGTAGGCATGCGGTGTAGTATAATGCATCCTAACTAAGTTCCCAACACGTCCACTAGCTTAATTAGATTTCGAATTAGATTATAGTTACTTCCATTTACTCAACTTTGATTGTAATCCCTTAAAACCTCAAGTGCAACTGTCTCAGATGTAACTCTAGATGATGTAGATATAGATATGGATGATCTGGATGTAACATCGCCAAGTCTGTTGGCGAAGAAAAACTCAAGCGGTGAATAAGCCAACAAAAGGGCTCTTCCGTCTCGCCCTCTAATTGGAAGCGCGTTCCAATAGAGGGATAGGTCTACTCCCAAACTACGCCATTGAGACGGGTGAGAGGGACTCTCTAGAAAAGTCGCTCTAGAAACCTGCCCGACTAGTACGGGCGAACGAGCTCGTACGTAAAACTGAAAACCAAGGTACCCCGCATGGGTATCCTAAACAGAGGGTCAGCGTAACTGGTCTAAAGTCGGGATCCCAACAAGGCGTAAAAACACTGCAAGCTTGCGTAAAAACCGAAAGAGGACTGGGATCCTAGACCCGCGCACTTGGCGGCCGCTGCCCGAACTGGGCTTCCTATCTCCCGCCCAGCTGAGGGTCACCGCGCCCTCGCACGGTCAGGTGTAAAGGTCACCATGACCGGCATGATTTATTATCAGTCATTACCACATTACCATTAGTTTTACTTATCTGATGGAAGTAACACATTTGATCTTCTTGTGACAAGGTAACAAAGTGCGTACTTTTCCTAACCCATTCAAAGACGATCTTACTTGTATTAATGGATAATATATCTTTTTTTTACCTCATAGACTAGTCATTCATAGAAGATGAATATTCCACATTCAAGCACTTGGGTGATATATGCTTTCTACTGCTCATTTGTTCTTCAACGTAATCAGATGCCATGTGAATATGCCATAAGGCCCATCACCCCATTTGTTTTAGATGTAGATAAGTAGTTGAAGTGCAAGAGAGGGATTATGAACATCTTTTATGAAACAAAATTATAACTAACTCCAGTTAGGAAATGCTAAGCTCCTATCTTGCATGTGAGACTGGGTATGAAAGGGATGGGTATTAGACTACATTCTACCTTCTCAAGATGGAAGAGATTTAAAGTTGTAACATTAAATCATGAAATTTGGCATACATATATAATTTTCTCTCTATTGAGTATTGAGACAGCAATTTCCCAAAAGTGCACTTTCTCTACAGCAGTCACCAACCCCTTCATGAGATTCAGTCCAAAGTTTTCGAGTTTATGAGTTTATTGGGATGTTTGCAAACTAAATAATCGTCAACGAAATCTTCTTCAGCTCTACCTAGGATTTGCAGTGAGTTTCCACCTTTAGAGGATATGGAAGTGCATGCCATTATTATTGTGATCATCATTCTGTTTAACAAACATGGATTCAAAATGGATTCTAACTATCAATATCAAGTATGACTCAAGTACAACTCTACTTATTTGACAATATAAATGTTGTAAAGAAACCAATAGAGATGACCTTATACTTAAGAAATTGTATAAAGAGAGGAAACCAAGATTGTAAGTAAGTATGATGTCTTTGTTTTTTTCTTACTTATATATACATTATATATGTATAGATATATTTTTCATTCACCATAGAAATTTATACCCCTTTGCATTAATAAGTATCCTTTCATACAACCTGGAACCTCTAATTTCTATCCAATCAAAACATCCCACTAGAGTTAGCATTTGTAGTTCTCCTTGATTTCATCAACATTAGCAGAGATGATTTTAAGGATACTGAATCTGCACTATTTAATATCTCCCATAATAGCTTGATGTTGGATCTGACAAGGTCTATTTCTACCCCCAAATTTCAGGAAGATTTTTAATGATTCGTATTGTATAATATATAATAAATCATATATTATCAACAGACACCACTATCTATGCTAATTAGGCATTCTTATTCTCTGATTATAGGGACAGGACAAGAAAAAAAATCAGATATATACTCTAATAAATCTGATTGCATCATCAATAAACCAAAAATAAGAAAGGAATTGAATTTATTACATTCATGGCAGCAAAGGAGGGAGGCTATGGAATTGTACAAATCATCCAAATGAACCTCAAACAGTGCACAAAAATCTTAGATTTAGAGTATAAGGCATGCATGATAGCAATAGGGTAGAAATATAATGTATACATGTATGGCAGCAAGGAGAAAAAATTAGGAATGTACAAAAGTCTTGGATTTTAGCATATAAGGCATGCATGGCAGAAAAACAGAGAGGGAAATTTGACATGTATGGCAGCAAAATGGAGGTATAGGGAGGTACCTATTTATATCCAGATTTTCTGGAGAAGGATGCTGGATTGAACATGCAACAACTGCTCCAAAGATGTAGATGTTCCCAGGTTGCTTTGGCTGATTGGAGAATCCAAATGTAGCAGCAATTAGCTGCTAAACAACAGCTGCATGTAGCTGAAATGAGGAGAAGAAGAGAGGCTCTTGCTGGGAATATTGAAGAAATGGAGAAGAAGAAGGTGATGGAGCTCCAAATATGGCCAGGAAGTAACAACAGTTGTAATTTGGGTTGCTGGACAGCAACCTGGAAAGGAGTTATGGTCTCCTACGGCTGGAATGTTTGAAGGATTTGGGGGCTTATGGTGATATTTATAAGGGTAAAGATGTATTGGTTGTTTGCCAAATGGGAAAAAAGTGAAGTGTTAAGTGGAAAGAGGGGAAGCCATGTGGCTGGAAAGAGTAAAAGAATACGGCTGGAATTCAGTACAGGCTGGTGCTTGCTACTGTTTTTTTTATAATTTTTTTAGTTTATATTATTATACAAAATATCTCTTTATTTACTATACTTAAAGTTAATTGTAATCGCGTATCAGACCTCGGATTTCGACGCACAATATCTTGAATTGATCGTATCGGGACGGCGATCAATCTGAGTATAATGTTGATATACTTTCTATTGGGTTTAGATGCCCGAAATTTTCGAGATACGGTTTTGTTTTACGGTTAAATTTTACGGTTTTAAAATATCAAACGACCTCCGATTGACAAACGGTCAATTCCGTTAGTCTTGTATCGTCGAATCGGATCTAATTACGATCTTGGTTTATTTCGCGGTTTCCGAATTTGCGTCGCGAATTTTTCACGGTGCGCATTACAAAGCGACCGATTATGGTTGATTTCGTCCGAACAACTTTCGATTCACGACAAATTGATCGTTTTAGGTTGTTTGGTATTGACCAACGACTTTATTGGGTTCATCGGACCCAAATCGGGTCGGGTTCGAGTTTGGCGGATTCCGGATGTTACAAAATTAAAAACCTCAAAGGGAGTCTCGTCCTCGAGACTCGAGTAAGGGTCATTAGTTGTCTCGAATTTTATTTGACCATAAAAACCTCAAAGGATTTTAACCCATAAAAACCTCAAAGAGAAGACAAGCCATATATTTATCATGTATCAATTACAAAAGCTTGTTTTGACGATTACATCAGAAAAGCTGCGGGTATCGTGCCCGCATATCGGCTTCGGTCTCCCACGTCGCTTCTTCGACGCCGTGTCGATGCCACAAAACCTTGATCAATGAAATCTCTTTGCTGCGAAACATCTTCACAGCACGATCAAGTATCTGGACTGGCTTCTCCTCATAAGTCAGATCTGGCTCTACATCAAGATTCTCGTGGCTGATGACGTGTCGAGGGTCGTGCACATACTTCCTCAGGTTGGATATATGGAAGACATCGTGAATCGCTGATAGATGTGGAGGAAGGGCAACTCGGTAGGCCACTTTCCCCACTCTCGCAAGAATCTCAAACGGACCCACATATCGCGGTGCTAGTTTGCCACGAACACCGAATCTCTGTATTCCCTTTATGGGAGATACACGGAGGAATAACAAATCTCCAACCTATAATTGATAGGAATGTTATTAATATGAGATTAAGTTTTTTTTATAAAGGAAAGAGAAGAAGATTGGATACCTGAAACTCCAAATTTCTCCTCCGACGGTCTGCATAGCTCTTCTGGCGGCTTTGTGCTGTCAGAAGCCTCCGTCTCACAAGATCAACAGCTCTCGCAGTCTCCTCCAAGAGATCTACGGAGTAGAGAGCATGGTCACCTACCTCCCGCCAACTGAGAGGTGTAAGACATCTCCGCCCGTATAGGGCTTCGAATGACTCCATACCGATACTGAAGTGATAGTTGTTGTTGTAAGTGAATTCTACTAACGGCAAATGATCCTTCCAGGACCCTTTCCACTATAAAGTACAAGCGCGGAGCAAATCCTCCATTGTCTGAATGGTGCGCTCACTCTGCCCGTCTGTCTGCGGATAATAGGCAGAACTCATCTTCAGCTCTTTCTATAGTGCTGACATGAACTGATGCCTATAATGTGAAGTAAATCTCGAATCTCTGTCAGACACCACCTCTCGTGGTATACCATGAAGTCTAATGATATTCTACACATAGAGCTTGGCCAATCTGGATGGAGTGTAAGTTGTGTTGACATGTATGAAATGGACTGACTTGGTCAACCTATCAACAACAACCCAATTGGAATCATGGCCACCCGGTGTCTTTGGTAGACCCGTGACAAAATCCATAGAAATGCTCTCCCACTTCCACTTGGGAATGGGGAGAGACTGCAGTAATCCCGGTAGTCTCCTGTGTTCGGCCTTGACCATTTGACAGGTCATGCATCTGCTGACATGTAGTGCCACATCGCGCTTCATTCCATCCCACCAAAAATGTCGGCGTAGATCTCGATACATCTTCGTGTTGCCTGGATGGATAGATAACCGTGAACTGTGTGCTTCATCAAGTATGTCTCTGCGAAGCTGCTCGTCATTGGGTACAACGACCCGTCCTGCCTTCCATAGAATAGACTCAGCCACAACAAAATCATCTACCTCGTCCTTGACGGCGCGCATGTATCTATCTTGGATCTAAGGATCTGTCTTCTGGCTTTCAACAATGCGATCCCACAAACTGCTGAATCGTGGAGGTACGGTGGTAGAAATGGATGCGCTCTCCTGAGGATGCCAATCAGTCAAAGATGCGGGCATATCCCACGTATATAGCCAGTTCGCCGTACCCTCTGCATGTGCTCTACTGCTAAGTGCATTGGCTACCACGTTTCCCTTACCAGGATGGCAAGAGATCGTGCAATCATAATCCTTCAGTAGCTCGAGCCATCTGCGCTGCCTCATGTTATGCTCCTTCTAATCAAAGATGTACTTCATGCTCTTATGATCAGTGAAAATCTCGAAATTCACCCCATAAAGATAGTGGCGCTATATCTTCAGAGCGAAGACTACTGCCGCCAATTCCAAATCGTGTGTGGGGTAGTTCCGCTCATGCGGCCTCAACTGTCGTGATGCATAAGCAATCACCTGTCCTCTTTGCATCAACACTGCTCCTATACCTTCTCCAGATGCATCTGTATAAATTGCATAGTCCTGAGTGCCTGAAGGAAGAGCAAGAATAGGTGCTGTAGTCAATCTCTCCTTCAATGTCTGGAAGGCCTGTTCACATGAATCATCCCAAATAAATGGGACTCCCTTCTGTGTCAGTCGTGTCAGAGGGCGAATAATGCGAGAAAATCCGCTGACAAAGTGTCTGTAATAGCCTGCTAGCCCGAGGAAGCTCCGAATCTGTGTAACTGTCTTGGGCTGCTCCCAAGACATAACTGCTTTAATCTTCGCAGGATCAACTACGATACCTGCTCCAGAAATGACATGTCCCAGGAATGAGACTTGGGACAACCAGATTTCACACTTGCTTAACTTCGCATATAGCTTGTGCTTCCGCAATGTGTCCAAGACAATCCGTAGATCATTCGCATGATCCCATTCATTCCGTGAATAGATGAGCACATCGTCAATGAATACTACCACAAATTTGTCCAAATATGGACGGAAAATCCTGTTCATCATATCCATGAAAGCCGCAGGTGCATTGGTGAGCCCAAACGGCATCACCACAAACTCGTAGTGTCCATAGTGAGTCCTGAAAGCGGTCTTCAGAATATTAGATTCTCGAATCCTCAGCTGATGGTAGCGTGAGCGAAGATCAATCTTCGAGAGCACCGAAGATCCCTGGAGTTGATCGAACAAATCATCGATGCGAGGCAAAGGATAACGGTTCTTCACCGTTCTCTTGTTCAACTGCTTGTAATCAACGCACAGTCTCATGGATCCATCCTTCTTCTTGACAAATAGAACCGGAGCACCCCAAGGTGAAGTGCTCGGCCGCACGAATCCCAAATCCAGTAACTCTTGTAACTGTACCTTTAGCTCCCGCAACTCAGCTGGTGCCATACGGTAAGGAACCATCGAGATCGGCTGGGTGTCTGGTAGTAATGTGATCTCGAACTCGATCTCTCTATCAGGAGGTAATCGTGGTAGCTCATCAAGAAATACATCTGGATATTCTGATACTACTCGAATGTCTTGTATTATCGGCTCCTGATCAGATACCTCCCGAACAAATGCAAGGTATGAATCGCAACCCTGAAATGTACTCCATGGTGGAGTCATGTATAGTACCCTCAAAAGTAAACTCGGTTAAAATCTGGGATTCTGAAGATAACTGTCTTTCTAAAGCAATCATCAAGTGCATGATGAGCTGATAACCAATCCATGCCTATAATCAAGTCGAACTCATCAAGCTGTAGAAGTAGACAATCTGCTAGCATCTCGTGTCCTCCAATCAGTACGGGCAAATGCCTGACTATCAGAGAAATAACAAACAGCTGGCCACCTGACCCTCGGATGTGATATGGAGAAGAGAGAGTCGCTGTGACTCTATCTAAAGAAGCTAGTAGTCTCGAAGCAAGAAAAGAGCGTGTCATACCAGAATCAAATAGGTCATGGAAAGGTCGATAAGAGTAGTCAATATGTGTGCTAGTTCATTAGTCATCTCCTGGTCTGGTCGGGATGACATGGCTCTGAATGAGAACCATTCATTAGTCATAAAATTTATAGTTCGCAGATCATATGATATATGCTTTTTCTCTTCTTGGGACATAATATGAAAATTAATGAAATTGGTGACATCTGTGGTGATTGGATCTGAATGTCATATTTCCCTTCTCGGACTTACGACAAGTCGGAAGACTGCCGTTATCCGAGAACTTAATGCGATCGGAATTGAAATACTGTGAATGTGCGTATCGGGGTACCACTGCTCTGATACCAAAAATGTGAACCCCCGAGGATCCGGGTACCCGTTAATCACACATTTGCACTATTATTCACATGTGATCGCAGAAGCTATAGAAAAGCAGGGATTTTTTTTCGCGCTGCAATAATTTCATCAGACATTCACATAAACATTTGTAACCACAAGCTCATAGAACATTTTTCACCAAAATCTTGTTTCATTAACTTCCATATATTCTACAACATGTACAGAGTTTGACAGTACATATAATATCCCAAAAATCTGACTGAAGAGAAGAAACATATTACATTATATACCGAACAAAAACTGACACAAAATAAACCATACCGTCGGGTATAAACTCTATCTCCTGGAACCATGTATAGCTACTGAACTGCTACTGAACAGCAGACTATTTGCCTGCCAAACATGTTAGGAAAGAAGAGGCGTCAACAGTTGCTGGTACCTCCCAAAAATTTATATAAAAATATCAGGCATTTATTATGATCAAAAGCAAGCAAGTAGAGAGGCAGAACAATTCAAATTAAAATTTAATTCTACTTGCAAATGGAAAATGTTTTCAATTTTCTAGTAAATACCTCTCATGATCAGCCATTATCCCAACATTTCCCACATAAGTATATTTCCATGGTAACTAATTGATCATAAGTATGTATATTTTATTCTCATATTACTCAGAGATCATATTTGTGGATTTTGAAGATGAGATGAGAAGATATAATGATTTATTCAGTGTTGCAGAAGACGGTATTCGGTATTCAGTCGGAGGGGTCACTGAATAGAGAATAATCGGTAGTCGGGCGACTATTCGGAATTATTCGGTTTTGTAATTTTTAATATAAAAATTATTTATAATACATATATTCTTATATTTTTATACATATATGGTCATTATTAACATGAATCCAAGATAAAAGTACCCATCAATATAATAGATATATAGAATTTGACATTTGTGGTGATACCGTGGTAAAACGTAACCCATAAAATTTGAAAATTGAAAATAAAAAAATAAAAAAATGAAAAGTCGAACTCCAGTCGGCCTCATAGTCGGTCCAGTCGGCCTCATAGTCGGTCCAGTCGGCCGAATAGTCGGCCGACTATTCGGTTGGGCCGACTATTGCCCGACTGGAGGTCTATTCAGTCGGGTACCCCCCGCACCGCATAGTCGGACCGACTATTCGGTATAGTCGGCCGACTATTGCAACACTGGATTTATTTAATTCTTAAGTCTAGTGGATAGTCTGTGGTCTTGGTTTGTGTGAAACCTCACACTATGACTCTAAGACTTGGGGAATGTCTTAGGGTTGGGGTGCCTCCGTAGGCATGCGGTGTAGTATAATGCATCCTAACTAAGTTCCCAACACGTCCACTAGCTTAATTAGATTTCGAATTAGATTATAGTTACTTCCATTTACTCAACTTTGATTGTAATCCCTTAAAACCTCAAGTGCAACTGTCTCATATGTAACTCTAGATGATGTAGATATAGATATGGATGATCTGGATGTAACATCGCCAAGTCTGTTGGCGAAGAAAAACTCAAGCGGTGAAGAAGCCAACAAAAGGGCTCTTCCGTCTCGCCCTTTAATTGGAAGCGCGGTCCAATAGAGGGATAGGTCTACTCCCAAACTACGCCACTGAGACGGGTGAGAGAGACTCTCTAGAAAAGTCACTCTAGAAACCTGCCCGACTAGTACGGGCGAACGAGCTCGTACGTAAAACTGAAAAACAAGGATCCCCCTCCTGGGTATCCTAAACAGAGGGTCAGCTTAACTGGTCTAAAGTCGGGATCCCAACGAGGCGTAAAAACACTGCAAGCTTGCGTAAAATCCGAAAGAGGACTGGGATCCTAGACCCGCGCACTTGGCGGCCGCTGCCCGAACTGGGCTTCCTATCTCCCGCCCAGCTGAGGGTCACCACGCCCTCGCACGGTCAGGTGTAAAGGTCACCATGACCGGCATGATTTATTATCCGTCATTACCTCATTACCATTAGTTTTACTTATCTGATGGAAGTAACACATTTGATCTTCTTGTGACAAGGTAACAAAGTGCGTACTTTTCCTAACCCATTCAAAGACGATCTTACTTGTATTAATGGATAATATAGCTTTTTTTTTACCTCATAGACTAGTCATTCATAGAAGATGAATATTCCACATTCAAGCACTTGGGTGATATATGCTTTCTACTGTTCATTTGTTCTTCAACGTAATCAGATGCCATGTGAATATGCCATAAGGCCCATCACCCCATTTGTTTTAGATGTAGATAAGTAGTTGAAGTGCAAGAGAGGGATTATGCACATCTTTTATGAAACAAAATTATAACTAACTCCAGTTAGGAAATGCTAAGCTCCTATCTTGCATGTGAGACTGGGTATGAAAGGGATGGGTATTAGACTACATTCTACCTTCTCAAAATGGAAGAGATTTAAAGTTGTAACATTAAATCGTGTAATTTGGCATACATATATAATTTTGGCTCCTGTTGAGTATTGAGACAACAATTTCCTAAAAGTGCACTTTCTCTACAGCAGTCACCAACCCCTTCATGAGACTCAGTCCAAAGTTTTCGAGTTTATGAGTTTATTGGGATGTTTGCAAACTAAATAATCGTCAACGAAATCTTCTTCAGCTCTACCTAGGATTTGCAGTGAGTTTCCACCTTTAGAGGATATGGAAGTGCATGCCATTGTTATTGTGATCATCATTCTGTTTAACAAACATGGATTCAAAATGGATTCTAACTATCAATATCAAGTATGACTCAAGGACAACTCTACTTATTTGACAATATAAATGTTGTAAAGAAATCAATAGAGATGACCTTATACTTAAGAAATTGTATAAAGAGAGGAAACCAAGATTGTAAGTAAGTATGATGTCTTTGTTTTTTTCTTACTTAAATATACATTATATATGTATAGATATATTTTTCATTCACCATAGAAATTTATACCCCTTTGCATTAAGAAGTATCCTTTCATACAACCTGGAACCTCTAATTTCTATCCAATCAAAACATCCCACTAGAGTTAGCATTTGTAGTTCTCCTGGATTTCATCAACATTAGCAGAGATGATTTTAAGGATACTGAATCTGCACTATTTAATATCTCCCATAATAGCTTGATGTTGGATCTGACAAGGTCTATTTCTACCCCCAAATTTCAGGAAGATTTTTAATGATTCGTATTGTATAATATATAATAAATCATATATTATCAACAGACACCACTATCTATGCTAATTAGGCATTCTTATTCTCTGATTATAGGGACAGGACAAGAAAAAAATCAGATATATACTCTAATAAATCTGATTGCATCATCAATAAACCAAAAACAAGAAAGGAATTGAATGTATTACATGCGTGGCAGCAAAGGAGGGAGGCTATGGAATTATACAAATCATCCAAATGAACCTCAAACAGTGCACAAAAATCTTAGATTTAGAGTATAAGTCATGCATGATAGCAATAGGGTAGAAATATAATGTATACATGTATGGCAGCAAGGAGAAAAAATAGGAATGTACAAAAGTCTTGGATTTTAGCATCTAAGGCATGCATGGCAGAAAAACAGAGAGGGAAATTTGACATGTATGGCAGCAAAATGGAGGTATAGGGAGGTACCTATTTGTATCCAGATTTTCTGGAGAAGGATGCTGGATTGAACATGCAACAACTGCTCCAAAGATGTAGATGTTCCCAGGTTGCTTTGGCTGATTGGAGAATCCAAATGTAGCAGCAATTAGCTGCTAAACAACAGCTGCATGTAGCTGAAATGAGGAGAAGAGGAGAGGCTCTTGCTGGGAATATTGAAGAAATGGAGAAGAAGAAGGTGATGGAGCTCCAAATATGGCCAGGAAGTAACAACAGTTGTAATTTGGGTTGCTGGACAGCAACCTGGAAAGGAGTTATGGGCTCCTACGGCTGGAATGTTTGAAGGATTTGGGGGCTTATGGTGATATTTATAAGGGTAAAGATGTATTGGTTGTTTGCCAAATGGGAAAAAATGAAGTGTTAAGTGGAAAGAGGGGAAGCCATGTGGCTGGAAAGAGTAAAAGAATACGGCTGGAATTCAGTACAGGCTGGTGCTTGCTACTGTTTTTTTTAATAATTTTTTTAGTTTATATTATTATACAAAATATCTCTTTATTTACTATACTTAAAGTTAATTGTAATCGCGTATCGGACCTCGGATTTCAACGCACAATATCTTGAATTGATCGTATCGGGACGACGATCAATCTGAGTATAATGTTGATATACTTTCTATTGGGTTTGGATGCCCGAAATTTTCGAGATACGGTTTTGTTTTACGGTTAAATTTTACGGTTTTAAAATATCAAACGACCTCCGATTGACAAACGGTCAATTCCGTTGGTCTTGTATCGTCGAATCGGATCTAATGACGATCTTGGTTCATTTCGCGGTTTCCGAATTTGCGTCGCGACTTTTTCACGGTGCGCATTACAAAGCGACCGATTATGGTTGATTTCGTCCCAACAACTTTCGATTCACGACAAATTGATCGTTTTAGGTTGTTTGGTATTGACCAACGACTTTATTGGGTTCATCGGACCCAAATCGGGTCGGGTTCGGGTTTGGCGGATTTCGGATGTTACAAAATTAAAAAACTTAAAGGGAGTCTCGTCCTCGAGACTCGAGTCAAGGTCATTAGTTGTCTTGGATTTTATTTGACCATAAAAACCTCAAAGGATTTTAACCCATAAAAACCTCAAAGAGAAGACAAGCCATATATTTATCATGTATCAATTACAAAAGCTTGTTTTGACGATTACATCAGAAAAGCTGCGGGTATCGTGCCCGCATATCGGCTTCGGTCTCCCACGTCGCTTCTTCGACTCCGTGTCGATGCCACAAAACCTTGATTAATGAAATCTCTTTGCTGCGAAACATCTTCACAGCACGATCAAGTATCTGGACTGGCTTCTCCTCATAAGTCAGATCTGGCTCTACGTCAAGATTCTCGTAGCTGATGACGTGTCGAGGGTCGTGCACATACTTCCTCAGGTTGGATATATGGAAGACATCGTGAATCGCTGATAGATGTGGAGGAAGGGAACTCGGTAGGCCACTTTCCCCACTCTCGCAAGAATCTCAAACGGCCCACCTATCGCGGTGCTAGTTTGCCACGAACACCGAATCTCTGTATTCCCTTTATGGGAGATACACGGAGGAATACCAAATCTCCAACCTATAATTGATAGGAATGTTATTAATATGAGATTAAGTTTTTTTTATAAAGGAAAGAGAAGAAGATTGGATACCTGAAACTCCAAATTTCTTCTCCGACGGTCTGCATAGCTCTTCTGGCGGCTTTGTGCCGTCAGAAGCCTCCGTCTCACAAGATCAACAGCTCTCGCAGTCTCCTCCAAGAGATCTACGGAGTAGAGAGCATGGTCGCCTACCTTCCGCCAACTGAGAGGTGTAAGACATCTCCGCCCGTATAGGGCTTCGAATGATGCCATACCGATACTGAAGTGATAGTTGTTGTTGTAAGTGAATTCTACTAACGGCAAATGATCCTTCCAGGACCCTTTCCACTCTAAAGTGCAAGCGCGGAGCAAATCCTCCAATGTCTGAATGGTGCGCTCACTCTGCCCGTCTGTCTGCGGATAATAGGCAGAACTCATCTTCAGCTCTTTCTGTAGTGCTGACATGAACTGATGCCAATAATTTGAAGTAAATCTCGAATCTCTGTCAGACACCACCTCTCGTGGTATACCATGAAGTCTAATGATATTCTGCACATAGAGCTTGGCCAATCTAGATGGAGTGTAAGTTGTGTTGATAGGTATGAAATGGACTGACTTGGTCAACCTATCAACAACAACCCAATTGGAATCATGGCCACCCGGTGTCTTTGGTAGACCCGTGACAAAATCCATAGAAATGCTCTCCCACTTCCCTTCGGGAATGGGGAGAGACTGCAGTAATCCCGGTGGTCTCCTGTATTCGGCCTTGACCATTTGACAGGTCATGCATTTGCTGACATGTAGTGCCACATCGCGCTTCATTCCATCCCACAAAAAATATCGGCGTAGATCACGATACATCTTCGTGCTGCCTGGATGGATAGATAACCGTGAACTGTGTGCTTCATCAAGTATGTCTCTGCGAAGCTGCTCGTCATTGGGTACAACGACCCGTCCTGCCTTCCATAGAATAGACTCAGCCACAACAAAATCATCTACCTCGTCCTTGACGACACGCATGTATCTATCTTGGATCTAAGGATCTGTCTTCTGGCCTTCAACAATGCGATCCCACAAACCGCTGAATCGTGGAGGTACGGCGGTAGAAATGGATGCGCTCTCCTGAGGATGCCAATCAATCAAAGATGCGGGCATATCCCACGTATATAGTCAGTTCGCCGTACCCTCTGCATGTGCTCTACTGCTAAGTGCATCGGCTACCACGTTTCCCTTACCGGGATGGCAAGAGATCGTGCAACTTGATGTACTCTATTCCTCTTTTGCTTTAATTATTAAACATGGGGCGGACACCATCGAGTGTTTCCCCCTATTTTTAGACTTCAAAAAAAAATTGTAATAAAATTATTATACTACTTGTAAGTTTGCAACTTGATGTTGTTATTTATTTGTTATAAAAATAGTTATCACATATACGAAGAAGCACAGTTGAAAAGAAACACATGGAGTAGAATAATTATTATGCTTTTTTGTGAATAACAGAAACAATCACATGCCTAATATTAATTTTCTGAGCTTCTATGCTTTCATCGCTTATGTGTTGTACCTTTTACTAGTGTGAAATTGATTTTGAATATGTTTTTGGCAAAACCTATTATTATTATATATTTTAATGTATTTTGCTTAATTTTATTTTTTCTTTTAAAAAATTGAGGCTTACACTTCGAGCGCCTCAAGGCTTACGCCTCGCCTCACATTTCGAAGAAACGCCTCGAACCGCCTCACGCTTTTTTAAACCTTGCTTTTTGGCATTAACATTGGTTTACATCAAGGTCCAGCTTTGAGTCCATTTCTTTTTATTTTTATTATGGATGAGTTGACAAGTCACATTCAGGATGAGTTTCCTTGGTGTAGATTATTTGCTGATGATATTGTGTTGATTGACGAAAATTGAGATGGAGTAAATGAGAAGCTTGAGATTGTGAGACATGCATTGGAGGCTAAAGGATTTCGTATAAGTAGGGCTAAGACAGAATATACGGAGTACACCTTTGATGGAAGCAATGGTGAATGAATTGATGTGAAGATTGGTGATGATAACATTCAGAAGAGAGATTCTTTTAGATATATGGGATCTATTTTGCAACATGATGGGGAAATTGATGGAGATATTACAAATAGAAGAGATACAGGCTGGCTAAAGTGGAGAGGAGCCTCTGCCATTCTCTGTGATAAAAAATTCCTTTAAAAATTAAAGGAAAGTTTTACAAAGCAATCATGTGACCTGCTATGTTTTATGCATCTGAATGTTGGCATGTGAACCATTGACATGTATAGAGAATGGCTATAACAGAAATGAAAATGCTAAGTTGGATTTGTGGACACACACACACGTAAAGATCGGATTGGGAATGATGTAATCAGAAAGAAAGTTGGTGTAGCTCCAATCAATGATAAGATGCGAGAAAACCGTTGAAGATGGTTTGGTCATTTGCAAAGAACTTCAACTGATGCACCGATTAGGAGATGCGAGTGTTGGGATGTTGAGCCAGCTAAGAGAGGGCGAGGATGACCCAAGAAATGTTGGAAAGAAGACCAGACGAAGGGATCTTCGTTCTTTGGATTTAAGCACGAGATTGACAAAAGATAGATCTGAGTAGAGGCGAAGAATCCATGTAGCTAACCCTACTTAATTGTGGGAAAAAACTTTGTTGTTATTGTGTGTAATAAAGAAGTAGATTTATCAGGATGAGTTGTGCATCTGTTGTTTTGAATTTGAGCTACGCCCTGGTTTTAAGTTTGGTTGGGTGGATAAGAAATCCTTGCCTTATGTACTTGTAGGCATTCCTGGTTGGTGAAGGTAACCGTCATATGAGGCAGATCAAGGCTAGCAATGCTGTTGCCAGTATTCTTATATGACATTCACATTGTCATCCTCACTCCTTATTGGTGTTCATTTTTGTTGCCAACCTCTAAGTTGGTTGCCACTGCCTGGTTTGTCACTGTACTCTTTGGTGGAAATATGCATCCTTAATGACATTTTTCTATACTATTTGCGCAGTATGCTGATTTCGTTTAGTAGGGAGTGTCGTATCCTTAGTTGCCAACATAGGCATTCAACACAAGTGGAGGTGGTGCACCTTGACTAGCTGGAAGACACAAAGGAGTTGCAGGACGATGAGAAGGGGACGATATGCGAGTATAATTATATCCTACTCAAGAGGACAGGAAAAGGGTTATGAATGGAAGCATCATTCAAAGTAAAGGTGGATGAACGAGGACGATATGAACACAAGGTTTTTCCATGTGATGGCAAGTGGGCGCAAGAGGCACAACTTGATCCACTCTATAGGCACAAAGCATGATCTGATCTTGCATGCAGCAGTGATAGAGGGGAATTTCTAGGCCTTCAAATCATCAGTACAACAGCTTCATTAGCAGCTGTAGCTGCTACTGAAATGGCTGCTTTGGCAGTCAATTGCAGCAACTAAAGAACTCCAGTTGTAGGATTTTGGCCCAAATCAGTAGCAGGGAAAATAGGGGAGGAATGGGGGTTCTCTCGTTGGAAGAAAAGAGGGGATGAGAGAGGAAATGGGATTGGGGAAATTAAGGAGAGGAGGAGATGACGTTGGTAATGGCTTATATAGGAAAAAGGAGGGAGGGGAAGGTTCCTTCCTGGAACCTTCCTCTTCCATATATTTATTTTCTTTTTTTGCTATTATGAACTTTGAATTCTCGTACCCACTTAATGGTCTAGTGGTAGTACAGTGTGTCTTCCACACAAAAGACCAGGGATCAAATCCCACTCTTGCAGGGGTTGCGTTAGGTAGTCGACGGCCATCGTAAAAAATAGTTGAACGCTTCAACATGGATTTGAGCAAGAATCCATGTAGCCGATCCTACTTATAGTGGGAGAAGACTTAGTACATTTTTCATCATTAGTGACATCACCATGCTGATATCAGCATGCTAATGTCATTATTGTATTTTTTCTGACTGAATTCTCAATTTTTAAATATAGTGAACAGTTGCTGGCACTGCCACTGTTACACAGATATTTTCATTTGATTTAATTTTTTTAAACAAATAAAAACTCGATTAATTTAACATCTTTAAAGTTTTTTTTGAGGCTCAAAAAAGGGGGATACACTCGCTGGTGCTCGCCCCGAGAATATATTTAACTAAAACGGAAAAAGAAGAGAAATACTTACAGCGGGGAGGTGGGGTAGAGGGAAGCAGAAGGATATTAGGAATACTAGAGAAACACCCGCCAGAGATGTGCCGTTACACAATTAAGTACACCAATCGGAGATAAGTCTATTACCCAAAATGTTAACGTTCTCCCGATAGAATCGCACGCCCGAGAAAATAGCGTCGTTCCTTGCACGCCAAATGGACCACAGCCACGTGATAGGGCCCAACACATCTGCTCTGGCCCTCGTCCTGTTCGACCAAAGGAGCTTGCAAAAGTCTTCAAGATTGTCCGCGCGAGCCCAAGCCACATCGTCCCAGACCCCCGCAACCAAGGAACAACGAAAGAAAAGATGATCGGCAGTTTCGTCGTCAACACCGCAAAGATGGCAAGCAACGCTTGTCAGGGGGAAGAACTTGGCGCAACGATTTAAAGATGGCAAACATTTTTAAAGTTGAACTTATTTACAACCCGGGTATCAGATTTTGATGCACAATATCTTGATTTGATCGTCTCTGAACGATGATCAAAATGAGTATAATATTGATATATTTTCAATCGGGTTTGCATGCCCGAAATTTTCGAGATACGGATTTGGTTTGCGGATAAAATTTGTGATTTTAAAATACCAAATGACCTCCGATCGACGAATGGTTGATTCCGTTGGTCTTATTTCATCGAATCGGATTTTATGATGGTCTCGGTTTGTTTCCAGTTTCCAAATTTGCTTTGCGGCTTTTTCCATGACACACATTATGATGCGATCGACTTTGGTCGTTTGCGACCGAATGATTTTTGATTCATGACCAATAGATCAATTTAGGTCATTTAACGTTGATTAATCTTTATTGAATTATACAGACCTTAATCGGGTCGGGTTCGACTTTAATTGGATATGGATGTTACATTAATTTCTGCTGAAAAACATTGCCATGTGTTCGGGGTGCTTTGGATAACCTTGAGAATGTTGATAATTTCTTTTTTGACTGTTTCTAGTCTAGGGAGGTGACTCATATCATTCTTGGATTGTCTAGAGTCTTCGAACGTGTAGTTTTTAGATTTGAGAACCAGTCTTATGCCTTGATGCAAACCCAATTTAAATGTAGAGAGGAATGTCGTGGTTGATGAAAGTGAGGTCATGCTTGTTAGGAAATTGATGAAGTAGATGCTCGTTGGACCTCAGACTCAAACTCAATTTAGATGAACACGTTACTGGAATACACTTGGAGATTAGAAAGAATACACAACTTTAAGATTTTTAAAACTTATAATTTGCACCTTGGATGAGGCATGCTAGGATGACCCATAGGTTCCGATAGGTAGTACTTAGATTAGATATGGTAGTGTTTGACTTTTTGCAGCAAAGTCATCTTTGAATGTATTTTCTTCATTATCCATCATGATGCTTGGTCTTTTTTTGGTAGATATGCACTAAGTTCATTTCTCATTTCTCAGAATTCAAATATTTTCTTTGAGTTGCTTGATTGTTGATTATGAACGAGTTGTCTAGTTACATTCATGATGAGATATCTTGATGTATGATTTTTTCCGATGATATTATGTTGATTGATGAGACAATTAAATGAGAATCTAGATGTTTAAAGACATGTCTTAAAGACTAAAGAATTTCGTATAAATAAGGCTAAGATAAAGTATATGGAGTACATATTTGAGGGAAAGAACTATGAAGGACTGTAGATGAAGATTTGAGACGATACCATTCAGGAAAAAAGATTTTTTTAAATACTTGGGATCTATTTTACAACAAGATGGGAAAATTGTTGTAAAATAGAAAGCGGAAGCGGAATAACATAATAAAGAAGAATAATCACGAAGAACACAAAGATTTTTATGTGGAACCCTACTCCGTGAGGAGCGGGATGAAACCACAGGAGAAGCCCTCAACGGGGCGGATATTCTATTAGAATTTCTCAATCAGTACAGGAGGTCTGGGGCTCCTTATATAGCCTTCCCAGAGCCTCCAAGTCCCACCCACAGGCGGTGTGGGACTAAACACTGGATGGGGTAAATGGATCTTCTCCAGGATCCATTTACCCTGCTACAACTCAACATGGCGCACTACCAAATACTCTAACACTCCCCCTCAAGCTGGAGCATGCAATGCTCAGCTTGGACAAACAGAAAAAAACTCAACTCACGCTACAGGACACTACGGACAATATCAACCCAACGCGCACATGCTGCAGTCGAGGACGTTGCTTCTCATGTCGTGCAGGTGAGGAGGACGAACGGGCTGGAGTGTGAGTCGACTGAAGACTCGGAATCTGACCATCGAGTCTGAAACTGCGCCTGAAGTCTCCTCGTCGGAGAACTGGGTCTCTCCCATCTGGCTCAGAGAATGATGCACTGCTCTGGTGTACCTATGATACCACATGAAAACCCTTGCCAACATATGGCATAGGGAATGGTCCTCTACTCTGGAGTCCCTATGGCTCACATGAAAACTCTGGCCTGACAACAAGAAGAATGATGGGGACCTCGAAACAAACGATGGCAACTTATGCTCATCTGACAATGACCGCACACTTGTGCGTGTCTGAAACTGGACTCGGAATCAATCGTCGAGTCTGAACAACCGTAGAGTCTGGAATCTGAATGGTCTTGAAATCTGAATCTGCAATCTAGAATACAGGACCTTTGACTCTACATATACTCCCCCTTTCTCCCATACTGGTCGGAATGAAGACATCGACAGTTGGGAGAAGACAAGATAAATAGGGGGTAGAACATGAAAAACTTGCGGCTTTTCTTCACAATTTTTTTAAGCCGTTATTTTTTCTTTCATTTTTTTTATAAAGCCGTTCTCTTCTTCTTTTTTTTTACAGCTTTTGCATCATTCAATTTTTTTTTCAAAAACATTTGCGTACGGTTTTTTTTTATTATTGTACGCACATTTTTTTTCTTCTCCTTTTTTTTAAATATGGCCCACTTGGGCCAAGAGCTGCCTCACCTTTTTTTTTGCAAATAATGCCCCCTTTTTTTTATTTGGGCCTCTCTGTACTTCTTTTGATTTTTTTTCACGGCCGAAAGGGGGCCCAAACTCGGCATTTTTTTAGCTAACGCCCACTTTGGGCCCCAACCATACGACATCCCTGTTAGGGTTCCCGCTTGGAACCCCTTTTGCAAAACACGCCGCCCAACTAGGGGCTGCTGCCAGAAGATCCCATCGCGAGGGTTGCGCCTGAAGAAGCGCGCGGATGGTGGGCGTGGGAAGGGGGAACGCTGCCGACGGTGCACGCGTGCGGGGAGGAAGACTCTGGAGAGGAAGCGCCGCCATGGGATGATGGCCACCTGCAGGTTGCTTGAGGAGAATCGCGTCGAGCTTCCTAGGGTTCCCAACCTGGGAACTCATCGCGCGCCTCCTGGGGGATGACCCTGCATCGCCTGCGCCTGTGGTGCGGAGCCTTCGAGGGGCATCGCCGCCTGATAGCGGCCGGAGGAGATTGCGCCACCAGCACCGATCTGGAGAGGAGCACGATCAGATGGGCTGCCGCTTGCGACTGGAGGGAGATGACGAGTTGGAGCGGTGCAGATGCGTCGCCGCTAGAGGGTTTTGCGCCTGGGCAAGGGTACACGCCTGGGGATGCTTCGCGCCTGGGCGCGGATGCGCATGGGGTTTGCGCGCAGTGGCTTCATGGAAGATGCGCGTCGCCTGAGTCACCACGAGAGAGGGACTCGGCCTGATGCCGCCAGGAGGAAGGTGCCTTGGATCTGAAGGATGCCATCGGCTGGGATATGATTGTCTCTGGAGCCGCATCTGAAGAGGTGCACGTGACTGGGATGCGCAGTCAGGAGGAGTCGCTGATGAAGGGCACCGCTGCCGCCTGGACTGGAGTGTCTGCGTCGGCTCTTGGAACAACAAATCTGGAAGAGAAATGCTATAGCAGGGACGACATATAGATATTCCAGAAATTAGGGTTTCAATCGAAACCCTAGAACTTGACGGAACTTGATAAATCACAATCATGATCTTTATAAAGAAGATCTACAAGACAAACACTAATCGAATCTTGAAAAAAAACTTGAAATCCTCAAGATCGACCCGCTCTGATACCATGTTGTAAAATAGAAAGCGGAAGCAGAATAACATAATAAAGAAGAATAATCACGAAGAACACAAAGATTTTTATGTGGAACCCTACTCCGTGAGGAGCGGGATGAAACCACAGGAGAAGCCCTCAACGGGGCGGATATTCTATTAGAATTTCTCAATCAGTACAGGAGGTCTGGGGCTCCTTATATGTGAACCCCTCAGGATCCGGGTTTACGCGGATCCCGGATGTTACAATTATAAAAACCTCAAAGGGAGTCTCGTCCTCGAGACTCGAGCTAGGGTTATTAGGTGTCTTGTTTGGATTTTAGTTGACCATAAAAACCTCAAAGGATTTTGAACCCATAAAGACCTAAAAGAGAAAACAAGCCATATATATGTGTCCAGTTACAAATGCTTGTTTTGATAATTACATCAGAAAAACTGCGGGTATTGTGCCCGCATGTCGGCTTCGGTTTCCCATGTCGCCTCTTCGACTCCGTGACGGTACCACAAAACCTTGACCAATGAAATCTCTTTGCTACGAAGCTTCTTCATAGCACGGTCAAGTATATATACCGGCCTCTCCTCGTATGTCAAATCAGGCTGCACGTCTAAATTCTCGTAGCTGATGATGTGTCGAGGGTCGTGCACATACTTCCTCAGGTTGGATATGTGGAAGACATCGTGAATCGCTGATAGATGTGGAGGAAGGGTTACTCGGTAGGCCACTTTCCCCACTCTCGCAAGAATCTCAAACGGACCCACATATCACGGTGCTAGTTGCCACGAACACCGAATCTCCATATTCCCTTCATGGGAGATATACGGAGGAATACCAAATCTCCAACCTATAATTGATAGGAATGTCATTAATACGAGATTAAGTTAACTTTGTAATAAAGGAAAGAGAAGAAGATTGGATACCTGAAACTCCAAATCTCTTTTCCGACGGTCTGCATAGCTCTTCTGGCCGCTCTGTGCCGTCAGAAATCTCCGTCTCACAAGATCAACAGCTCTCGCAGTCTCCTCTAAGAGATCTACGGAATATAAAGCGTGATCGCCTATCTCACGCCAACTGAGAGGTGTGAGGCATCTCCACCCGTATAGGGCTTCGAAAGGTGCCATGCCAATACTGGAGTCATAGCTGTTGTTGTACGTGAATTCCACCAAAGGCAAATGGTCCTTCCAGGACCCTTTCCACTCTAAAGTGCAAGCGCGGAGTAGATCCTCAAGCGTCTGAATGGTGCGCTCATTCTGCCCGTCTGTCTGTGGATGATAAGCAGAACTCATCTTCAGCTCTGTCTGTAGTGCTGACATGAACTGATGCCAATAGTGAGATGTAAATCTCGAATCTCTGTCAGACACCACCTCTCGTGGTATACCATGCAGCCTGATAATGTTCTGCACATAGAGCTTGTCCAATCTGGATGGAGTGTAAGTCGTGTTGACAGGTATGAAATGGGCTGACTTGGTCAACCTATTAACAACGACCCATATGGAATCATGGCCACCTGGTGTCTTTGGCAGACCTGTGACAAAATCCATAGAAACGCTCTCCCACTTCCACTCGGGAATGGGGAGAGACTGTAGTAATCTTGGCGGTCTCTTGTGCTCAGCCTTGACCATCTGACAGGTCATGCATCTGCTAACATGTAGCGCCACATCGCGCTTCATTCCATCCCACCAGAAATGTCGACGCAGATCACGATACATCTTAGTACTGCCTGGATGGATAGATAACCGTGAACTGTGTGCCTCATCGAGAATGTCTCTGCGTAGCTGCTCGTCATTGGGTACAACGACCCGTCCTGCCTTCCATAAAATAGACTCTGCTACGACAAAATCATCAACTTCGTCCTTGACAGCGCGCATGTATCTATTATGAATCCAAGGATCGGTCTTC
Organism: Ottelia alismoides; assembly: GCA_037367405.1. Lineage (NCBI taxonomy): Eukaryota > Viridiplantae > Streptophyta > Magnoliopsida > Alismatales > Hydrocharitaceae > Ottelia > Ottelia alismoides. The sequence goes on along the minus strand of JAZKJV010000190.1, from coordinate 101,028 downwards.
TAGCCTTCTACAATACGATCCCAAAGGCTGCTGTATCGAGGAGGCACGGCGGTAGAAATGGACGCGCTCTCCTGAGGATGCCAATCGCTCAAAGCTGCAAGCGTATCCCATGTATATATCCAGTTCGCCGTACCATCAGCATGCGCTCTTCTGCTGAGTGCATCAGCCACCACATTTCCCTTACCAGGATGGTAAGAGATCGTGCAATAATAATCCTTCAGCAGCTCGAGCCATCTGCGCTGTCTCATATTCAGCTCCTTCTGATCAAAGATGTACTATATATCGGGATATGGCCTTCCATGCTTCAGACTCTTATGATCTGTGAAAATCTCGAAGTTCACCCCATAAAGATAGTGGCGCCAGATCTTCAAGGCGAAAACAACTGCCGCCAACTCCAAATCATGTGTGGGGTAGTTCCGCTCGTGCGGTCTCAACTGCCATGATGCGTAAGCAATCACCTGTCCTCTCTGCATCAACACTGCTCCTAGACCTTCTCCAGATGCATCTGTGTAGACTGCATAGTCCTGAGTGCCTGAAGGAAGAGTAAGAATAGGTGTTGTAGTCAACCTCTCCTTTAGTGTCTGGAAGGCCTGCTCACATGAATCGTCCCAAAGGAATGGAACTCCCTTCTGTGTCAATCGTGTCAAAGGACGAACAATGCGTGAAAATCCGTTGACAAAGCGTCTGTAATGGCCCGCTAATCCGAGGAAGCTCCGAATCTGCGTGACAGTCTTGGGCTGCTCCCAAGACATAACTGCATCTCTCTTCGCAGGATCAACTGCAATGCCTGCTCCAGAAATGACATGCCCGAGAAATGAGACCTGGGATAACCAGAACTCACACTTGCTCAACTTGGCATAGATCTTGTGCTCCCGCAATGTATCTAAGACGATCCGCAGATCATTAGCATGATCCCATTCATTTCGTGAGTAGATGAGCACATCATCTATGAACACCACTACAAACTTGTCCAAGTATGGACGGAAGATCCTATTCATTATATCCATAAAAGCCGCAGGTGCATTGGTGAGCCTAAACGACATCACCACAAACTCGTAGTGTCCATAACGAGTCATGAAGGCTGTCTTCGGAATATCCGACTCACGAATCCTCAGCTGATGATAGCCGGAGCGAAGATTGATCTTCGAGAACACCGAAGATCCTTGGAGCAAATCATCGAAGTGCGGAAAAGGATAACAGTTCTTCACCGTTTTCTTGTTCAACTGTTTGAAATCGATGCACATTCTCATGGATCCATTCTTCTTGACAATTAGAACCGGAGCACCCCAAAGTGAAGTGCTTGGTCGCACGAATCCTAAGTCAAGTAACTCTTGTAATTGCGCCTTCAGCTCCCGCAACTCAGCTGGTGCCATGTGGTAAGGAGCCATCGAGATCGGCTGTGTATCTGGTAGTAATGTGATCTCGAACTCGATCTCTCTCTCAGGAGGTAGTCCTGGTAGCTCATCAGGAAAAACATCTGGATATTCAGATACTACTCTGATGTCCTGTATCTCCTGATCATATACCTCCCAAACAAATGCAAGATATGAATCACAACCTTGATCAACAAGTTGCTAAGCTCGCAATACTGAGATGTACTCCATGTTGGAGTTATGTATAGTACCCTCAAAAGTAAACTCGGGTAAATCTAGGATCTTGAAAACAACTGTCTTCCTAAAATAATCAACTAGTGCATGATGAGTAGATAGCTAACTCATGCCCAAAATCAAGTCGAACTCATCAAGCTGTAGAAGTAGACAATCTGTGATCATCTCGTGACTGCCAATCAGTACGGGCAAGTGCCTAACTATCAGAGAAATGACAAACAACTGACCACCTGGCCCTTTAATGTGATATAGAGAAGAGAGAGTCTCTGCGACTCTACCTAAAGAAACTAGTAGTTTCAAAGCAAGAAAAGAATGTGTCACACCAGAGTCAAATAAAACATGGAAAGGTCAATAAGAGTAGTCAGTATGTGTGCTAATTGGTTAGTCATCTCCTGGCCTGATCGGGATGACATGGCTCTGCATGAGAACCATAACTAGTCATAGAAGTACCATTTGAAGATACTTATAATATATGCTTTTTCTCTTCTTGGGATATAATATGAAAATTAATGAAATTGGTGACATCTGTGGTGATTGAATCTGAATGGCATATTTCCTTTCTCGAACTCACGACAAGTCGGAAGACTGCCGCTATCCGAGAACTTAATGCGATCGGAATTGAAATACTGCGAACGTGCGTATTGGGGTACCACTGCTCTAATACCAAACTTGTGAACCCCTCAGGATCCGGGTTTACGCGGATCCCGGATGTTACATTATATAGCCTTCCCAGAGCCTCCAAGTCCCACCCACAGGCGGTGTGGGACTAAACACTGGATGGGGTAAATGGATCTTCTCCAGGATCCATTTACCCTGCTACAACTCAACATGGCGCACTACCAAATACTCTAACAAAAATTGATGGAAATGTTAATTATAGAATAAATGCATATTGACTAAAGTGGAGAGAGGAGCCTCTACTGTTCTTTGTGATAAGAAAATTCCTTTGAAGTCAAAGGAAAGTATTGCAAAGCAATCATGATACTTGCTATGCTCTATGGATCAGAATGTTGTCATGCGAACCATAGACACGTGCAGAGAATGACAATAGCAGGAAAAAAATGCTAAGGTGGATGTTTGGTCGGATTCTGAATGATGCGATCAGAAGGAAAGTTGGTATAGCTCCGATTGAGGCTAAGATGAGAGAAAATTGCTTAGGATGGTTTAGCTATTTGCAAATGAGATCGGTTGATGCACCCGTTAAAAGATGCAAGATTTGAGATGTTGAGCCAGTTAAGAGTGGACGAGGAAGGCCCAAGAAGTGCTGGAATGAGACTATCCGAAGGGATCTTAGCTATTTGGATTTAAGCTTGAGAATGACTCAAAATAAATCTGATTGGATGCAAAAAATCCATGTAGCCGACCTTACTTAATTGTAGGAAATGGCTTGGTTGTCATTGTTGCTGGTTGATTAGGATGGAATTGCGGAGGGAAAAGTTTACAATTGATAAAGTACGAGGACCTTCACTGTCTACGTAGAGATGTGCTTGCATTTTACAATGAGAAGCTTGAAGCTTGCATGGAAAATTCACCAACATTTCTGATTTTTCTGTACTTTCTGGAGTGATTTCAGGTTGAGGGATGGTGTGGTTTATAATAGCTCAAAAGTCATGACTGTTCTATGATTTCTTGGGTGTGGGAGAAATTCTGTCATTAACAAGTCATGACTCACACGACAACTGGCATGGCTTTTGCATCGCTTTTGTGCTGTAGGGTTTTGTTAAACATAAGTGCTGGTAGTGGGAGCGGCCTGTATTTTCAATAGAAATGCCATTTTTTAAATATGTTTGTAGAGTTATTTCCTTTAGTTTATAGGCTCTTTTTGCAGATGCCGTTTATCAGTAATGCTGTCGCTTTGCACTGTGGCTTTACCTTAATATAAACTGTGTTATTTCAGACAGCAGAAATGCCTGGTTTTTATGCAGATGGGGAATATGACCTCAGTGGTTTTGCTGTTGGGATTGTCAAAAAAGACGCGGTTATAGACGGAAAGAATATTCAAACTGGAGATTTACTTATTGGCCTTCCATCCAGTGGTGTCCACTCTAATGGTTTTTCACTTGTTCGAAGGTATGCTGCTATTTTTAGTTATTCAGTTATTGCTGCTCTTTTGTTAATAGTTTCCACAAGATGGAAATCAGTTCAGGGTAACACACTCTGTTCTTGTTTCCCCCAAAAATAATCCCAATACTCTGCTGCTCTTGCATGATCATCTTCTGTTAGAATAGGTCTTCTGCACTACTTTGACGCCTCTAAATTGGTCAGAATATGCAAATAATCAAGTGCAAGATTTAAATGTCACTATGAATGTAATTAGATTTGCAGTCTTTAGATTCTAGTGGCATCTTTAAGTTGTATTTATTCAGAGTTTATGATTGGTGTGCTTAGATTAGACTGATGAATCCTACTGGAGATGTTTAATGCTGTCCTATAGTATCAAAGATGTTATAATATTGGTGACGAGTCGTCTCACCCTGTATATTATGAGAATTTCTATGTGGTAGGCTGTCTATATAAAGATCCTTGTATTGACTACTGTGCGCCTTAACCAAACCAAGTACTTTCCCACTTGTGGTGTTGGTTACATAGATTGATTGCCCCCAAACAAATCTAGTTTGGATCATACCCATGCTTAGATCCAAAAAAGCCGTTTCCTCTTGTATAAACAAATTTAAGGGACTTATAGATGATCCCGGCCGAGAAGAACTGCTTTCATGGTTGAGCCCATGACACGGGGCTGAGCTTGAGATTCAAGATAGACCCCTGGCTGGATCAATCATGTTAAAAGGGCATCACGTGCCAGTAGAAGGCTTTCTGCATTCAACAGAGTGAATTGGTCCCTGTAGTAGCTCCCTTAGGAATCTCAGTTGTGGGGATTATTTTGATATATGGTCCACTCTGTTAGATGTTTGATATTACTATAAAATACAACGAGTATTCTTGTTACATAGACCCCCTCCTAGATATGCTTCATCTCATACGTGTTGCTTCCATGGCCTTACCTATGCGCCCAGGCTGAGGCGCAGACTACTGTGGTTTCTCGTATAATTTTACTTTTGACTGGCAAGTCATTGAAAGACCATAATGGGTTTTTGGAGTTGGTTTGTATAGCAACCTATCAAATGTCATTGATGTGGGAGTCATTTCTTTTGGAGAAAAATTGATGTGGGAGTCAGCGTGGTTTGCATATCACATAAAATCTGTAAAACCTGGGACTACGGGTCTGGTATGATGAGTTTTCTAGAGCTTTTTGATGGATGTCTTGTTACTTGGTTGACTTTTGGAAATTTTGCTTTTGTAATGCGCATAACCTCCGGGTTGGTTACAAGATCATTTATGTCGAATTTTCTAAGAAGCTGTCATTTACATTGTCACTAGTCAAGGAGGTCAATTGTTTTCCGCACTCCCAGATTATAGTTTATTTTTAAAGATGTAGACATGATAATTTCTTTCTTGTAATTGAAACTACAATTAAGGGATTGCACGTTCTCTGAAAAATATCACAAAATGTGGCAGGATAGATAGAAGCCTGCCTATGTTATGTGGCTTGAAATTTCATATGTTGATTCAAAAGCGCACGTTTCTTGTTGTAGTTTTTAAAAAAACATAAGATGGTGTTGTCTCGGTGAGGTGTAAACCCTTAAGGCTATCTAGACGTAGAGCCTAAAAAAAGGCTATCTAGACGTACATAAGCCTCAGTTTTAAGTTGAAAATGGGTAAAAATTAGAACTTGGAAATTATACTAAAATGTTAGAAATAAGAATGCAATACCCTCTTCAGTGTTCTGGTGGTAATGTAGTGTGCCTACCACTTGCGTTCGGTAGCCGACGATCAGTGTAAAAAATAGTTGGATCTTTCAATATGGATTTGAGCAAGAATCCATGTAGCCCACCCTACTCAAATTGGGTGAAGGCTTCACCATGTTAGAAATAAAAATACATTATGAAGAGGACGTCGCCATGCAACATTAAACAACACGTTAAGACATCAAAATTTATGTTTCCAAACACAAACCAATCTCATGGAGTTTGTGTCTTCCCCCATCCTGTCAAAGAATCATTAGGTTCGATTTCCTCCTCTATGTCCTTTTTATCATAAGATTCATAAGCACTTATTATATCCTCCAACGAATCATCATAAAATAATGCACTTGCATGATTTTTATTATCTTCTTCGATATGTCCTTCATTTCCATGGAATTCATATTCATCAACATCAACACTCAGTTATGAGAGTGAATATCCTAGATCAGAGCTTTTGCCTCTTTTGCCCTAAAGCCTTAGCCCATCCTTGAACTGGCCTCTCCAAGCCGCCCACATGGGCTATTGCCAACCATTGTCTGCCACATCAACACCTTCTGTTGGATCAACCTTCACCACGCATGTGGTGTTGCCTCCCCTTTTGGCAGCATTGCTGCAACACCTTGAGCGATCATGACGATATTGTCATCTCATGTTCAATGGCTCTACCACTTGATGCCTTTTTTGGCAACAACTTCATTTGCGACTAGTATTGATCCATTGACATGACTGGCCATCCCGCCTTTGATCGTGCCCTCATATTTGTGAGGGAGCGTCTACCCCAACGAATTTTCTCTGTGCTTGAGTAAATTATCTTTTATCTATTTTCTCTCCATTCTATTTGTTCGTTATGGCCACCAATCCTTTCGAATCAAAACTCCTAATTTCCACATTGTCTATTGTGGTGCATGTGATTTCTACTAAACTAAAGGGTGTAGAAAACTATGGCGCCCGCTCCCGCAGATCTAGAATACCCGTTTACAAATCATTCGTAGTACCATGTTTGTTAGGGATTGCATTAGATTACTGGAAATTAGAGAAAATTTTTTCGTATTTATGAATGACATTCACAAATTAACCAATAAACCACAAAGCTACAATATGTCATTAATAAATTTCTATAGCAGTTACATGTTAACAACAGAAATTTCATTATGTACTTACATCCCAATTGCATCATAAGAGAAATAAAAACATATATAACACCTTGAACAAAACTATAGCATACATACCTGACAATAGTAACTCCTGAAGTTGAGGTTCAATTCTCCTAATACCACGGTGCAGGTATTATGCCTGCAATCCATGCAATAGGGAGAAAAAATATCAACTAATGTTGAGTAAGTCTTATTAATTAGAAGTAACAGGAAATTTTAGTGGCTCCAAAAGAAAGCAAGTAAATTGGGCTTGACAATTAAAACTTAGAACTACTTGAAATGAAACAGGTTTTCAAGTTGTTTGGTATGTAAAATCCCTTTCTACTCATCCTACATTAATTACCTATGTTAATCATTTTTATACAACTATTGTATGATCCATATTTAAGTCATTGTCTTTTTATTAATTATAATATAAGTTTGATGGGTCTTGGGGTTGTGAATGATGGGTCTTTGATATGATAATTATCTTTATTCAATGCTTATAATGATTATGGTATTAAAAAATGCGTCTCGAGGCGGTCAAGGCATACGCCTCGAGGCGAGGCGGGCCTTTTTAGCTTCGAGGTGTGCGCCTTTGCCCTACCCAGTGAGGCGTGCGCCTCAAGTGGCTGAGGCGTAGCCTTGAGGCGGTCAAGACGTTTTCCGAGGCATTTTTTTGAAGATTTTTTTATGATTTTAATAGTTTACATGGTGGTTTGAGAAGCTTATAAATATATACTTATTTAGTATAATGATTATACAAGTTGAATGCCTAAATATGATATTTCTTTCGTACCCATAACTCCATATTTACTATTAATTATGTGTAACTATTTCTGCAAACTGCTTCATATTTACTATTAATTGTCTAACTATTAGTTTATGCAAGATGAATGCCTAAATTTGACCTCTTTCATATTCATATGCTTAAATTTGACCTCTTTCATATTCATATATACCATTAACATGCGAAATTATTTTAGTGAACTCTTACTATTACATCCTTAAACATATAAAAAAGTATATACGAATTCGAATACTCATATAAGAAAAAAATTTGGGTATGGTGGCACAGGGAGGACATCAGACTGTTCTTCATCTGAGTATAGTAGAACATATAGTTAGGATTCAAATCATATGATTCATATCAACAACTTGGATATTTATAATGATAACTATAGCTAATCCCTTTTAGATAAATTTTTTAGTGATAGTTATAGCCAATGATTTCTTTTTGATTGGGTAGAAATTTAATAGAAAGGTTTATGGCATTGAATTATTGACATGTCCTTTTTTCATGTTCTTATCTTCATAATATCATCATATATTACATTGTTATATACTATATATTTGTCAGATATATTATTTCACCAATAAATGTATTTATTATATATTTTATAATTATTTTTCTATACAAACTGAGGCTTACGCCTCGACCGCCTCGAGGCTACACATCGGCTCGTTTTCAGGGAAAACACCTCGTTCCGCCTTTCGTTTTTTCGAACCTTGATAATGATGCTTATGAATCTTGTGGATTGATCATATTAAGAGTATATGACGGGTATGTTGTTTTGATTCTTTTCTTGTTGAATTTCTCAAGCTTAGTGGATAGTCTGTGGTGTTGGTCTGGGTAAGACCTTATACTATGACTCTAAGACAGTAAGGAAGTCTTAGGGTTGGTGTGTCTCCGTAGGCATGCTGTGGAGTAAAATGCATCCTAACTAAGTTCCCAACACGTCTACTAGCTATTTCCAACAACTGTGGTAGTAGTTCATAGTTTGATAAGGATGATTTTCATGATATGGTCTTTTCTTTTTGTCAGGATTTATTGACGGAACAATAACTAGTTCAATGAAACCAACTCAACTGTAACCAAGCTTCCATGTAGCCAACTCAGTTGTGACTAGTTTAACTATAATCCATCTCAACTTAAACCAAACTCATTTGTGACTCATTTCAAGCTCATGTAACTTTTTTAAATTCAACTGTAACTGATTCAGATGTAGCCATAGAGGATTCAAATGTATACATGGATGATCCGGATGTAGCCAGTGTTATAAAAATCAGCTGACTAATCCGATTAGTCGGTCCGATTAGTCGACTCGGTGGGGTAGCCGAGTCAACTAGTAATAATCGGGCATGGCCGATTACTCGACTGAGTAATTGGTGTAGTCGGCCAACTAAGCGGTCGGTTTTTGCAACACCTAATCAGGTCCCAATAACCCTAAACCCGCAAAGTTAATTTTGAGAGCAACTTACTGTGTGTGACAGTAAGCTGCTTCTCATTTTTTCGAAACCCCCACGCCCTATGAGTCTTGAGCCTCCATCGCGCGACATGCTCCATCGTCGTGACCTCCTGCTCGCGCTCGCGAGCTCCTGCTCCATCGTGACTTCTCCAACGCCTCTCTGGTAGCCACCTCGCCACTCCTCCATCGCCGCTACGCCGCGCCGCCCGAAGGAGGTTCCTCCATCTCGCCGCTCGTCTCTCGTCGCCCAAGACCTCAGGTTAGGGTTTCTGTTTTTGTTTTCATTTTTTTCATTTTTGTATTTTATTATATGATCATAGCATTCTCGATAGCTTATACCATTCACTAGAACCTTAATGACAAATTATTTAGGGTTTTTGCTTGCTTTAGGGTTTGTTGCATTGTATATCATGCCACTGATTGTTGATATATCATGATGTTTAGGGTTGTATGCAATTATAATTATGCTGTATGCTTGATGTTTAGATCTTGTTGTATTATTATGTTGTATGCAATTATAATTATTTAGGTTGTATGAAATTATAATTTTGTTGTATGTTTGATGTTTAGGGTTTGTTCTAGTATTATGTTGTATGCAATTATAATTATTTAGGTTGTATGCAAATATTAATGTTGTATGGAATTATAATTATGTTGTATGCTTGATGGTTATTGTATTGTATATCATGCCACTGATTTTTTATATCATAATTCATCATTTATTTATTATGTAGATGGCTACACCTCCAACGAACGTCGCTTCCGGTAGCGACTCATCTTTTTATGTGCCACCAGGATCAACTGATCCTGCATGGCAATACGGCTACCTTGCGAGCCGTACGGATCCAAATACGGTCACTTGCAAATTGTGCAAGAAGATTGTCAAGGGTGGTGTGTATAGGTTCAAGCAACATGTAGCACATCGAAAAGGGAACGTTGCTGCATGTCCCAAGGTTGATGAGGAAGAACAAGATGATTGCGTACCTTGATGAAGTTGCCAGGAAGAAGTCTCAGAAAGCCGCTGATGTTCATGATATGAAGGAGGAAGTTGATATCACTGGAGATGTGGGTTCGACGAAGAGATCGCGAGTCTCTGAATCCCTCGAGCAGACTGTCGCAGTGGAAGGGTGGGTCATCACGACAAATGACCATCAAGGATGCATTCTCCAAGGATCATCGTGATAGGGTCACGTTATACATATCCAAATGAGCATATACATCGGCAATTTCGTTTAATGCATTGACGACAAAAAACTTCTTGCAGATGGTGGAGTCTATTGGGAAGTACGGGCCTGGACTAAAGCCTCCCACGAGGTATGAGCTTAGTAGTCCGCTTCTGAAGAAGGTAGTGAAGGAGATTCACGATGGATTGCAAGGCCATCGTAATACGTGGACATCGACGGGATGCTCTTTGATGACTGATGCATGGACGGACAAGCGTGGAAGGAGCATCATCAATTTTTGTGTCAATTGCACCTTGGGGACTTTTTTTGAAGTCCATAGATGCCTAAGATGAGGCTCACACTGCGGAATACATCTGCAAGTTGGTGGAGGAGTGCCTGAATGAAGTGTGAGTGGATAAAGTGGTTCAGAGTGTGGCGAATAATGCATCCGCCAATGTAGCAGCAGGAAGATTGTTGGTCACCAAATACCCACAGATTTGTGGACTCCGTGTGCTGCGCACTCCATTGATTTTGCTTTGGAGGAGATAAGCAGAGAAGCAAAGGTGAGAAGTGCAATCACAAAGGCGAAGATGCTTACGGTGTTCATCTACTTTCACACCAAAACTCTAAGCTTGATGCGCAAGTTCACCAACAAGAGGGATATTGCAAGGCCCGGACAAATAAGATTTGCAACCACTTTTCTCACTCTTGAGAGCCTAAATGAGAAGAAAGACAAGCTGAGATTGATGTTTTCCTCAGAAGAGTGGAGTAACTGCAAGTGGTATAAGACTAAGAGGGGAGAAGCTGCGAGTTCCATTGTTTTCAGTCCTACATTCTGGAACCATGCAACACATGCTATCAGAGTTTTCACTCCATTGGTTCGTTTATTACGTGTGCTTGATGCAAATCGACGCCCATCCGTGTGCTTTGTCTACGGAGGGCTTGGAGAAGCCAAGCGGGAAATAATTGCAGCATTCAATGGTGTGGAGTCATCTTATAATTTTTTTGTGGATGCTACTACCTCCAAGACCAAAGGGAGGCTTGATACTCCATTGCATCTAGCAGCTTATTACTTGAACTCATTTTTCTTCTATACCGAGTCTCATGGTGATCTAGATGTTGTGGTGAGGAGATGGTTTAAGGGCTGTATGGAAAAAAATTATCCAGATTTGGATATACAATATTTAATTACTAGGGACGAGCTTCCGGCATATAGACTTGGTCGTGGAGATTTTGGGAAGCCTTTAGCTGTGAGACAGAAGATGACAAATGATGGCAATTTTGATCCAGGTATTTCAGTCATTTGTTTTCTATTAATGTTAATCACTTATTTTATTATGTTGACCATTTCTCTATTCTAATAGCCAATTGGTGGCATAATCATGGAGATGACACACCTCATTTGAAAGCTATGGCTATCAAAATCTTGAGCTTGACATCTTCATCATCGGGATGTTAGCGTAACTGGAATACATTTGACTCGGTAAAGACTCCACTCCTCGTACCTAATTCGATTAGTAATAGTAAAATTTAAACGAGTAATTGATATAAAGTTAATTTTTTTAGTCTTCAGATCCATACCAAGAAGAGAAACAGGTTGGAGACGAAGCAGTTGAACGATCTTGTGTATGTGCGTTTCAATTCCCACCTGCAGGAACGTCGAGCTGAGAAAGAGAGAGATCCTCTGTCATCTCGTGATCGTGCACACATGGCTGAATGGACCGGGGATGTTAATGCTCATGATGAGGAGGTTTTTGCAGGTTCCGGACTGACATGGGGTGTTGTAGCACATGCTAATGGCACTGAAAAGAATTTGGAACCAAGAAGGAGCCAACGAGGTGAGCGTGGAAGGGGAGCTTCATCGTCAAGCTCCAATGCTACGCCGATGAATGAGGAGGAGCTACATCTTGAGGATATAGAAGAAGAAGATGATGAAAGGCGATGATGAAGAAGAAGAGCTGGACTTGGATGACGACATTGAGGATTGAACCCAATGGCTTGTGACACTTGTCTTACTTTCGCTTATATTATTTTTTGGGCATGTTGTAATTGTTCTTTTATTTTTGAACATTTGCTTGTACTATGTGGTAAACATTTTGTTCTTAACTTGCATCTTTTTTCATTCTCTTGCTATTTTTTTAATGCTCTTAAAAATATTAAAACTGTTAAATATGTGAATATAAATGAGAATATATGCTATAAAAATTGATTTATATATTTAAAATAATAAAAAAATATTCAAACCGACTAATGCCCGACTAAATTCGATTACTCTCTCGACTGCCGATTAATCCTTAGTCAGTGACCCTGCCGACCGAGTACCGACTGCCGACTTCTGCAACCTTGGATGTAGCATCACCAAGTATGCTGGAGAAAAGTAAACAAAAACTCAAGCGGTGAGGTAGCCTACAAAAGGCTCTTCCGTCTCGGCCTCTAATTGGAAATGCAGTCCAATAGAGAGAAAGGTCTAATCCAAAAGTACGCCCCAGAGACGGGTGAGATACTCTCCGGAAAAGTCACTCTAAAAGAAAAACCGGCCCGACCGATACGGACAAACGAGCTCGAAAAACTAAAACCAAGGGCCTGCCTAGGTACCCTAAAGAACAATGGTCAGCGGAACTGGTCTTTAAAAGAAACCTGTGGATCCCAGAGAGGCGTAAAAACTGCGAGTGCTCGTGAAAAACCGAGAAAAGAATGGGATCCTAGACCCGCGCACTAAGCGGTCGCTGCCCTAACTGGGCTTCCTATCTCCCGCCCTGCTGAGGTTCACCGCACCCTCGCACAGTCAGGTGTAAAGTTCATCATGACTGGCACTCTTAATTATTAGTCATCACAGAATCATCATCACTGACTTGGTTTCTCATCCTTTCTCAATCTCTGTTGTGATTGGCTTTACAGATCTAGACATCTTGTCGACAATCTTATTGAATAGTGATCTATAATTAGTGAATTATACCTAAATGATTGATTACAAAGATTTTCACTCATTGATAATAGATTATCTCAAAATTTGGCAAGCATGTTTATTGATCTAGATTTTATAAGTCACATCTATGAAAATACCCCAATGATCTCATTTTTCATCATAAAATTAAGGGCATGAAATATGGTTTGAAGTTAGGTCCACTTATATGAATTTCAACTTCGATTTCATCGTATTAAATCTTGAATCAGAGTATAGCAGTGTTCTAATCATATGACATATTGAATACTTTTATGATCATCCTTCTCAGATTCCATTGTGTCCAGGTACTTAGTGTGGTAACTACCTATATATATCATAACATCTCCATTCCCTCTTAATTATTTCGTTATCAGAAGGCACTTAATATAGAATCTTAAGCAAATCCAAAGCGAGATGTACTTGAATGAAATTGAAATCAACTGAATTTAATGCAGATTGAGGATTAACTTTGTATTGTGGAGGAGTTAACATCTTTTGATGTGCTAATCAAGTCCGATGTGATAAAATGGTGACTTTATGGTGAAAAGACATGTGAGTTTCTCTCATTTTGTTACGGCAATACCATTACCATGCATGCTAGAAACTGTAGGATGATTTGGAGGACCAAGACTTGGTTGAGAATTGAGATTTTCATGTGATTTCTTCGTAAGGAGACAGATAACATCAAAGTTTTTTCACGCATACATCCTCAGATTGAGGATGTTGATTGAGGATGTTGATTGAGGATGTTGAGTATTCTTGATATACGAGGGATGAAAAATAAATCATTTGTTGAGATTCTCATGGAAAATAAATCATAATCAACATGCATATACAAAACTGCATGCCTTATTTTATCTTATTTTATCTGTAAATACATGGACCCAGATTCTAACTGCTTCTATATAACTATATTGGTTACCTAATTAATTCATTCTAGTTGCTCCTATCCTTATGTTATATACTTGCATACTACTTGGTTCAATGAATCAGGTCATTCCCGTGAGCATCCAAATCAAAAGGATGATAATGGTTGTCAATTATAATAACGTTGTTATGTTCTCATCCATATTTCACACACTTATTCCTCTTCTAGTTTGTATTGTTAGGAGTCAAATACAAAGATTGGAAAGCAAGATCACAAACATCTTTGTTAACTATTGTCATTCTGAAATCCTCAATCAACCATCTATGCCTTCATAATAATTTTATCTCTTACATGCAATTGTTATATCACAAAATTGGCTTCTTCTGGACAAATAAAAGATAGGCCATAGGTAATAATCATGATCCACTGTACTTATCTTTTGAAATAACCTTTTTTATTATCTTTTTTTTGCATCATGAGATTGTTATTGCAATTTGCTAGGAGTGACATGCTAAGCCTAGATAGGTATGTAAGCTCACGGTGCTTCACAATTTGCTCATAAGAAGATGTATACATCATCAATACTTAGTAATCAGATATGAGGATGAAAAAATGAAGCATAAACTAACAATTATTAGTTCCAGCAGATTGCTTATTAAAAGATAAGCTAAGTTGCATATTTCATGGAGGCAATAAAAAGAGATTAATTTTGTAATTTTGAATTCTTTGTATGTAATCCAGAAATTAAGGTATAAAAGTGGTCTTGAAATTTTATTTAAATGCAAACATGGAAGGCAGCAAGAGGATGTTTGTAGATTGTACAAAAGCCTGGACTACAGCAAGAGGAGGGAAAGATTATACCTTGAAAATTTTCAAGTTTTGGAGATGAAATTTCGCATGCAGTAGCTCCTCCAATAGCAGCAGTAGCAGAAGTTGATGGCTGCATGCAACAGTCCAAAGGCAAGATGTATCAGGTCCTTCGGTTGCTTGGCTGGGAGGAGAATTAGCTCCCAGGCTGTTGGACTGTAGCAGCAGCACTGTTACTTGAATGCAGCAGCTTGCAAGCTGCTGGAGGATAGGCAATAGCCGTTGAAGCTGCATACAGTAGCAGCATCTGATGGCCAATGGAAAGTTGCAGCAGCGGCTTGGGTTCTCTAGCTTGGAGAAGGCTGCAACTGCTGTTGTAGAAGATGGGAATGGTTGAAGCTTCCTTCGGATGGGGTTTGGATAGAAAAGAGGGGATTTGGGGCTGATATAAATAAGGGAGTAGGGTGTTTATGTGTTTGACAAGTGTAACAAGCCAAATGGAGTAAAAGATAGGAGCCAATTGTCACTGTCTGCTGTGTTCTGTAACAATAGCAGAAAAATTATTATTTTTTTTAAAAACTCTCTTATTTAAAATATTGAAGTCAACCGTATACACATCTCGAGTGTCGGATTTTGGTGTACAATAGCTTGTTTCGACCATCTCAGAACGGCGATCAATATGAGTATAATATCCATATGTTTTGGATCGAGGATGAATCCTCGAAATTTCCGAGATACGGTTTTGGTTGGTCATTAAATTTTATGATTTTAAAATATCAAACGACCTCCGATCGACGAACGATCGATTTCGTTGGTCTTATTTTGTCGAATCAGAGTTTTGGGTGGTCTCGATTTGTTTTGCGGTTTTCCGAATTTGTGTTGCGGCTTTTCGGGCACGCATTACGATGCGATTGATTTTTGATCGATTTCGTCCGAATAACTTTTGATTCACGATCTATTGATTGATTTATGTTATTTAACATTGATTAATAACTTTATTGAGTTATACAAACTTTAATCAGGTCGGGTTCGGGTTTGTGCAGATTCGGATGTTACAAAAACCATATACTGGCGGCAGGAACCTCACAAAGAAGCGATGATTAAGTTTAGATGCTGAAAAAGAGTTCATGTTCTCAAAAAAGGAACCACTTATGATGGAAGACAATGACTATGAGTTATGGTTGCGGGACAATTATCAGGTCATGATAGCCTGACTTATGGGATTGTGCTAGGATCTGGAGTTGGAGGATATGCACAAGCATATGATTGTTCTTATGTTTGCTTAGAATGGGGAGGATCTTGACTGAAATCAGGAGAGTGAGGTTGTTTCTCAGGAGCAATGAGATTTGCAATAAATTTGGAGAGGCAACGAAAGATGTTGATCATTTATTCTTTAGATGCTCTGGCTCGAAGGAGGTCTGGGGGGCTGCAGATAGTGATGAAAATAGTAAGATACATATACAAAGATACAAATATAGGTGTAATCATATCCTTATCCATTTTAAAATACGAATACGAATGCGGATACGAATATTGATGGATGCAAAAAATGTGTTACCATATCCTTAAAAACGAATACAAATATAAAATGAGTACGAATCGGATATGAATAATAATAGAAATAATTAATAGATTAACTAAAATATACATGTTTAGGATGGTTTACACATAAAGTAAATATACCAGATATAGTGATTTCATAACAATTATATCAACGGTGAATGCAATCACAAAATGTTGTTACACACAGTTATAAATAAATCTATTACTATACTTATATACGAAAATGAATATACGAATACGAATGCGAATATTAACGAGTGTCAAAGTGATATCCATATCCGCATCCATTTTAAAAAGATTACGAATACGAATGTCAAAATATGTATAAAACAAATATGATAGCGGATTGGTTCTGGGTCCCAAAGGGATGAAGTGCGTTCGTTCTGGACCTCAATTTCTAGAGACTGGATGGGTTCAATGGAGGGTAAACTTAAGGTCTGTGGACACGTCTGGGCTATTTGGTTGGTTAGAAACGGGGTTGTCTTCAAAGAGGAGAGGTTTCATTTTGAGAATGTAATTGAGCATGACCTCTTTGTGAAACTTGGAGATTGTAATTTATATACATAATTCTTAATATATCTTAATATGTTTTTTGAATGGGTTTATCATGGAGGACCATCCCTTCGTTTCTAAAAGATAAATTTAGGACAAAATACGTGACATTCTACATCTTTCAAAAAAACTTTCGTATGTTGCTTTTGTTTCTTTCTACGTGATTGCTTCACTCTGTGTCGTCTTTCAATGTTCCCCCATTACTTTTGCCATTCTCAAGCGGTATGCTTGCATCAAGTTCATGAAAGTTTTCAACCTCACTTACGCCAAGTTGGAGTTTAGAAATTCTTTCATCAACCGAGTCTAAATTCTCTGAGCGAATGAGATCTTCCAAAATCTTCTGCTTTATTTTTTTTGCTTGAATTTTAAGTTGAACATGCAATAGTTATATTGTTTAGTTTTTCTAGCCTCAAATTATTTCTTTTGGGAACTTATCATTGGGAAATATAACACGATCAAGTTACAAAGTTGCAGTTTTTTATTAGAGACCTAGAGCGCCACGAACGTCATTTATAAACCACGAGAAGCTTAAATATTTGCCTGGATGAAATGAATTAAATTACTTTCATATTCAGATGTGTTGTATGCCAAAGTCAAAATGCACATTGCAAACTTGTACAAGAGTTTCATCTCCATATACCCGCCACTAATTTGGTATAAACAGAGGAAAGTTATGTTAACATTGCTAGAATCTTAAGTGTGCTCAACATATACAAAAAGTAAATTACCAAGCCTATGGCACCCGACCAATGAAATAACCCTCTTCTATTGACAAAGGTAACTGATTGCCATGCAATTTTCTCCTTCTGTTTCTATCCAATGATTAACCTTTCTGAACAACATAACCATCTAATTTTGACATTGTAATCATTTCTGAATATGGTTTCATATGATATTGATGGTTCGGGATTCGAGAAGTATGCAAAAACTTGTAAATGTATATGAAGTTGCTTTGTCCTATCTCTTGTTGAACAAATCTTCTTTCCTCTCTGTTAACTATCAACCTTTCCAAACAAGTTAACCATTTAACTTTAATGTTATAATAAGTTGGGATATTTACACCCATAATCCTGGGTAATTTCGTAATTACCCCAGGAACCCTCGATAATCACGAATTACATCGAGAACCCCGAATAATGCTTAACCTTCACATGGCATAACCCTGTGTCAAGTTCCATCTTATTTCTCCGTTAACTATGATGGAAAAAGTCTTATATTGACAATTTTGCTTTTCTTAATACAACATATTTATAATATAACGATTTTATGTCATTCTAGAGAGGAGGGAGGTTGAGGAAGCTCCAGCTGCACCCCACCGCCGCCGCCCCCCGCTCCCGCAAGCTCCAGCTGCCCCCCTCGGTCGCCGCAAGCTCCAGCTGCACCCCCTCAGTCGCCGCAAGCTCCGGTTGCAACCCCCGGTCGCCGCAAGCTCCAGCTGCACACCTCCCCCTGCATCACCCCGCATGCCCTGCCACATCCGCAAGCTCCAACTCTTCCTGCATTTGGGGGTTTCAGTGAACAAACCGTTTGCCAGGGCTTGCTGCAACCAGATCTCAAATTCATCCTCATCTTTAGATATCATCTCCGCATCAAGGTCCCAGTTGAATCTGGACGAACTTTTCCTCTGTGAGGCCTTTATCTAGACCCATCATGTTTACGTGAAAGCTCGGGTAGTGTGTATTTGGGCGGCAAGACATTCCCTGAAACTATAGGTTCATTAAAGGACACATGTTAAACAACACGAAGAACTCTGATACTAAAAATTTTAATAAGTTTAACTTCAACCCAGATTATCCCATGGAATGCAGGAGCGACTGATATTCATATTATTACCCAAAAAAATTGTGCCTTTGGAAATTTGTCGTAAAGACAGGTAAATCTTTCTTGTACTTAAAATGGCTAGCAAACATAACGATAGAAGCTCTGACCTGACAAACAACCCATTCAGACACATCGAAAATCTTGCTCTCAGCACAAACAAAGGCACGGGGAATCTCAACCTCAAAACAAATAAGGAGCTTTATAATATCAGATTATGTGAAAAGAACACAATGCTAGAAAAATTTTGGTGGATACATTTGACAGTCATTAACCCAGGTTGAGTGTGATTGCCTGCTATTGAAGTTATTTATATCATAACACAGACTAGAATAGAAAACAGTGGCAATCCATGGCATAGGATCCAAATGAGTTTTAGGATAGGCCATGATCCAATCACATAGTTTGGGACATGCTCGTTGACCTTAATAGGAAAAATCAAGCAAGCTCCAGCAACCCCACCCCCCTTCCTCTCTCCTGCAAGCTCCAGGGGCCCCCTGCCTCTCTCGCAAGCTCCAGCGCCGCCCCACTGCCTCTCCCGCAAGCTCCAGCACCTTCTTGCCTCTCTCCTGCAAGCTCCAAGGCCCCCCCTCCCGCAAGCTCCAACACCGCCCCCTACCTCTCCCGCAAGCTCCAGCTGCACCCCCTAGTTCGCCCGCATGCCCCGCTTCTGCCCCCCTCTCCTGTACTGCATGCCCCGCCTCTCCTGCTGCCCCCTCTCTCCCACCCTCCCCTTGCCCGCATGCCCCGCCTTCGCCCTCCTCTCCTATAAGCTCTTACTGCATCCAGCCCGCTGCTCCAGCTGCACCCACCCCCGTTCGCCCACATGCGAGCTCCAGCACCCCCTCCCCTGTGCCTCTGGCCCCCGCACCTCCATCCTCAGTTCGCTCGCATGCGAGGTACGAGCAACTCCCGTGAGCTCCAACACCGCAATCTTCTTCTTCTTTTTTTTTCTTATTAATCTCAACCGTTGGATCACGGATTGGTTAGATTAACTCAACCATCTGGTTGGGTTAATGAACTAAACTAACGGAGGGTTATGGCGGTAAAACGGAACAATTATTCAGGGTTCTCGATGTAATTCGTGATTATCGAGGGTTTATGGGGTAATTACGAAATTACTCAGGGTTATGGGTGTAAATATCCCTAATAATATTTGAATGTGAAATTATATTAGCATTGAGGGTTAAGGAGGTTCACAACACCATTTAATGTGTATGGAGTTGCTTTGTCCTATCTCTCATCAAAAATGTCTAATATTGCCTTATATTTTCATTGTCATTGCCCAAGTTTTGAGCAATTTTTTTCTTTGCACTATAAAAGGGCCCATTGGTGAATATATTTTGAAGTCACCATTTCAAGCACAATCACTAATGTCTTGGCGTGCGACATAAAACTACAGCAACGGAAAAATGATCCACTCATGAAGTAAATATGTGCAACTTTTTCTAGAGCTTTAGAGGTGTAGGAGCTACAATTTCACTTCATTGAAGTAAAAAATGACTCAAGTTGATATTTTACTTCAAGCGTCCTTTGCAATGTAAGGATGGTTGTGTCCAAATGAATACAACAACAAAGCCTTTTCTCACAATTAAGTAGGGTCGACTACATGGATTCTATGCCTCCATTCAGATCTATTTTGGGTCAATCTTGGGTTTATATCCAAAAAACTAAGATTCCTTCGAATAGTCTCATTCCAACACTTCTTGGGCCGTCCTCGCCCTCTCTTAGCCGGCTCAACATCCAAAAACTCGCATCTCCTAACTGGTGCATCGACTGACCTTCTTTGCAAGTGACTAAACCATCTTAAGCGATTTTTTTGCATCTTATCCTCGATTAGAGCTACACCAACTTTATTTCTGTTTACATCATTCCGAATTCGATCTTTATGTGTGTGTTCACACATCCACCTTAGTATTTTCGTTTCTGCTACTGCCATTATCTGCATATGTCTATGGTTCACAGGCCAACTTTCATATCCATAGAGCATAGCATGTCTCACAACTGCTTTGTGAAACCTTCCTTTGATTTTTAAAGGAATTTTCTTGTCACAGAGAACAACAGAGGCTTCTCTCCACTTTAGCCAGCCTGCATTTATTCTATTAGTAACATCTCTATCAATTTCTCCATCATGTTGCAAAATAGATCCCAGGTATCTAAAAGAATCTCTCTTCTTAATGTTGTCGTCACCAATCTTCACTTCGATTCCTTCATCATTTTTTGCCATCAAAGGTGCACTCCATATATTCAATCTTAGCCCTATTTATATAAAATCCTTTAGTCTCCATTGCATGTCTTCAAACATCAAGCTTCTCATTTACTCCATCTTAGTCTCATCAATCAACACAATATCATTAGCAAATAACATAAATCAAGGTATCTGATCCTGAATGTGACTTGTCAACTCGTCCGTAATCAAAGTAAAAAGAAATGAACTCAAAGCTGAGCCTTGATATAAACCAATGTTGATGTCAAAATAGTCAGTCTTCCCAGACTGGATCCTTACACAAGATAAAACCCTATCATACACATCCTTTATGAGGTTAATGTATAGGACATGCACTTGTCTCTTCTCCAAAACTCTCCCCAATATCTCCGATGAGACAGAATCATAAGTCTTCTCCAAATCGATAAAAATCATATGAAGGTTCTTTCTTTTAGCTCTATAAATCTCTATTGTTCTCCTCAGCAAATGCTTCAATTGTTGAGCGACCTGGCATGAAGCCGAAGTGATTTTCTTTTACTTTGGAAACTTGCCTCAACCTTCTTTCAATCACATTCCAAATCTTCATAGTGTGACTCATCAACTTGATACCTGTATAATTTGAAAATTTTTGAATGTCTCATTTGCTCTTATAAAAGGCACCACGATTCTTCACCACCAATCTTCATGCATTTTTTTGCTTCGCCAATAACACTGAATAAATTCGTAGCCAAGTTAAACCATGCTCATCTAAAACTCTCCATACTTCTAGGGATGTCATCAGGTCCTACACCTTTCCTAGGCCTCATAATCTTCAATGCCTCCTCGACTTCCTTTCTTTGTATTCGTCTATAGCTTGCACAAATCAATGTAAGATCTCATTAAATCTCTATCAACATGTTTTTTATCATGCCTACCCCCAATGTAAGAGTATCAATTTACGTAATTGATGATTTGCTCTGCGTTCTTAAATACCGACTTGTATGAGGAAAATTTCAATATATAATCTAATATATAAGATCAATGTAGTTAGCAATGCATGGAGTCGAAACTAAGTGCTTATCCTTCTTCTTCGCTAACGAGCTGTCTTATAATATGCAACGTTGTTGGTGATGACTTGCATCACATTGTTTTATTAAACTTCCTCAACAACCTTTTCAACAAACGTCAAGAGGTGACATGCTGCATTCTTGACTTCTTGTGATTCATCCACATATTTCAAGGATCTTATATATACCTTTTGGGTTGTTAATCAAACAGTTAACCAAGACATGCCCTTTGATGATTGTCCAACCATCAGAGATAATGCGAAATCTTATCTCGTTCAGGATGCCATAGCATCATCCATTTATGTCTTTATAATATTCACTTCTTATCCAAGTCCTGAACTCGTGTATAGTTAGAGGTTTCAAACCACTCCCATAATTACTATATGTCCTGTATCATTTTTTAACTTGAAAATAGTTTTACAATCATATATAACCGTTAGAAAATAGAGAATGTGGAAGCATATAAAAAATAAAGAAATAAAACTTGAAATGAAGACATGATTTTACGTGGAACCCTACCCCCCATGGAGCAGGATGAAACCACGGGAAAACGCCACCAAGGGTTGATGCTTCTATTGCTTTTCTCATCTGACTACAGAGGTGTGGGAGTCTATATATAGCCCCCACCGAGTCTCCACATTTACAAACTAGATGATGTGGGACTTAACTCTGGATGGGATAAATGGATCCTGGAGAGATCCATTTACGTATCTCCCACACATATGACGCATATAACAAATACTCCAACACCCCCCCTCGAGCTAGAGCATGCAATGCTTAGCTTGGACAAACAGAAAGAAAGTCAACTCACATTACATGACACTACATGCAATATCAACTCAACGCGCACAACTGTGGGCTACTGTCGAGGACGTTGCTTCTCATGCCGTGCAGGTGAGGAAGACGAACGTGCTGGAGTACGAGTCAACTGAGTCTCCTCGTCAGAGAGCATGTGCTCTGAACTGCGCCTGTCAGAGTCACTACAATAAAAATGAGTCTCCTCCTGGAGAACTGTAGCCCGCCACAACATATGGACAATTGCTCCATCTCTGAAAAGGGCGGAACTGAAAAAGTTGTGGAGTGCAATCCTCGTCGGAGTCCACGGTCTCTTGAGAATGGAGTATGAAACGTCTCCTCGTCGGAGAACTGGGTCTTTCCCATTTGGCACAGAGAATGTTACTCTATTCTGGAGTCCCTATGATACCACATGAAAACCCTTGCCCACATGGCGTAGGGAATGCTATTCTGGAGTCCTTATGGCTCACATGAAAACTCTGACCGATAACAAGAATGATGGTTACTACGACAAAACATAGCAAAACATGTGCACATCTGAAAAGTCTGCATACATATGCGAGTCTGAAAATGAAGACTCGGAACCAATTGTCGATTCTGAACTGTAGAGTCTGGAAATCTGACTGGCCTGGAATCTGTACCTAGAGGATCCGTATCTGACAATGAGGTATGTAACTCTGCATATACTCCCCCTTTCTCCCATACTTATCGGAAAATAGTGACATCAACAAAGTTGGGATAAGACAATAAATCGAGGGAACATGAACTTGCAGCTTTTCGTAAATTTTTTTAAAAGCCGCGTTGTTTTTTTAAACCGTTTCATCTCCCCTTTTTTGTATGGCTTTTGAAACATTTTTTTTGCAAATATTTTGTGCACGACTTTTCTTTATGCGCGCCTCTTTTCCCCTTTTTTTCACAACTTTTCCGTACGACTATTTTCTAACATGGTATCAGTGCGGGTTCGAATCTCATGGGATTATTGCGCGAAACCTTATCCTCCTGGAGGCACCCTCCTCCGCCAACCTCTCGTGGGCCATCACGACGTTGCTCCCAGCGGCACGAGGACCCATCATCGGCGGTGACCCTCTTCTTGCCGCACCATCGAGTCACGCCTTTGATCGCCTCCGCGGGGCCTTTGTCGGGGAGCTCGCCTGGGCTCGTAGGGCTCCGCCGCTCCGCCGCTGCTCTCACAAGATGATGGGATGGCTGCATGGATTTGGGATGGCGATCAAAGGCACGACACAGTGCGGCGAGAAGAGGGCCACCGTCACTGATGGGCCCTCCTACCGCTGGGAGAAACGTCGCGATGTCGCACGAGAGGTTGGTGGAGGAGGGCCGCTGCCAGGATGTTAGGGTTTCGCGCTTGGAGCCTGGAGCGGTTCCAGACCTCGTTTGGCATGGAGTAAGACTCGGAGATGCCGCTGATGTGCTGGATCTCGCCGTTGAACCATGTGGTTGTGGGTTCGTTCCCACAGATGGCATCTGGAGTTCGACGAACTGGTCATAACTAGGCTTCGTCGCCTGGATTGTCGCAGGAGAGATGAAGCGTCGTGTGGAGGTGATGCGACTTGGAGGGAAGACTGCAGCCTGTAGATGTCGTCTGCTCACACGATGGGGCTCTGCTTGGAGCTCAAATCCTAAAGGTTGCTGTTGTCGAACCCTAGAGCCAGATCTTGAGCAACCTTGAACATGAACTTGATAAAAAAACTTCATGAATAATCTTCAAGAAAAATAATTAGGGTTTTAATAGAAAACCCTAGAACATGATCTTGAACTGGAGCCAATCTGAATATGATCTTCATGAAAGAACAATAATCGAATCTCGAAAGAAAAACATGAACATAAATCCTTCAACAATAATCCCATGAGATTCGAACCCGCTCTGATACCATGTTAGAAAATAGAGAATGCGGAAGCCAGTGTTGCAATAGTCGGCTGACCACCCCGAATAGTCGGTCCGACTATGTGGTGCGGGGGGGGGGGGGGGTCCCCTACTGAACAAACCTTCAGTCGGGCAATAGTCCGCCCGACCGAATAGTCCCGACTATTAGGCCGACTGGAGTTTGACTTTTGATTTTTTTAGTTTTTTATTTTCGATTTTCATTTTTGATGGGTTACATTTTACCACGACAACGCCACAAATGTCAAATTCTATATATCTATTATATTGATTGGTACTTTTATCTTGGATTCATGTTAAATAATGACCATATATGTATAAAAATATAAGAATATATGTATTATAAATAATTTTTATATTAAAAAATACAAAATCGAATAATTTCGAATAGTCGCCCGATTACCGATTATTCTCTGTTCAGTGGCCCCTCCGATTGAATACCGAATACCGTCTTTTGCAATATTGGCGGAAGCGTATCAGAAATAAAGAAATAACACTTGAAATGAAGACGAGATTTTACGTGGAACCTTACTCCCTAGGGAGCGGGATGAAACCACGGGAGAACGCCACAAAAGGCTGATGCTTCTATTGCTTTTCTCATCTGACTACAGAGGTGTGGGGGTCCATATATAGCCCCCACTAAGTCTCCACATCTTCAAACTGGTAGAGGTAAATGGATCCTGGAGAGATCCATTTATCCATCTCCCTCCCACACATATGACACACATAACAAATACTCCAACAATAACAATTACAAGAAATGGAACAAATTTATAAATAACAGACCTTCGAGTTACTACACTGGGCAACGCATTCAAATCCTAGCTAAATTTAGTTAAATTGAATCAGCAAATTTCGAGACACATTTCAAGGACTTCCATTGAGGCTAGGGCCTCGACATGGATTCGTGGCTTAGCGCTTGAGCTATACCTTATCTAACACCACTTTATACATAGTTTATAAATACATTTAATATATCAATTTCCTTTTGAAAAGGATACGCTTATTGCTGAGCTATGTGCTTTACTGAGACACCCAAGGTCATCCTCACAGTAGAAATCATGAACATCCAAAGCTTCATGGATTCACTGATGCAAAGAGTATGCATGTCATCATCATGAAGACATGACATCCTACCAAGTTCACAATTTATAGAATTGCAACACATGCTGAATTTTCCACGAAACTCTAGGGCACAGGTTTGAATTGCTGCATGTAGTATGCACATATTTAGTTATTCTTATTTGTTATCATTTTGTTTGAACCTCTGAGTTTTTCTTTGTATGGGTGCCATGCTCTTCTGTTGGATTTTTTAACTTTATTGTCTACAGCCTTAATATACCGACATAAGAACATGCACCTTTACGTTGTTAGAGTTGTTCATCTCATGGTCGTGTTTTGTTTTTTTTAGAATTCTAGGTCACAGCAATGCCTTATTGAGTGACAAGCTTCCGGGGGATGTTGACATAACCTTAGGTGAAGCTCTGATGGCCCCAACAGTGATATATGTCAAAAAGGTCCTTTTCTAGCATCTGATGTCTGCTGAATGACAGTTTGAAGCTACCGTCTTTGCATTTTTTTAATGTTCTTCTGTTATGCTTTGAGACAGGTTCTCGACATTATTAGCAAAGGCGGTGTCAAAGGAATTGCTCACATCACTGGTGGTGGCTTCACAGACAATATACCTAGAGTTTTTCCTGCTGGGCTGGGAGCTAGAATCTTCAGGGACTCTTGGGAGATCCCCACTGTGTTCAGGTGGATGCAGGAGGTATTCAAATGAGCCCATGTTTTAAAATTTCATTTAACAAGAAAAGTCCGAGGGTGCATAGTATGCGTTTTCTTGGCTTAACAAGTGTTATACAATATCTTGTTTTATATACATACTAGAATGTATAATGAGTTTAAAAATCTTCTTTTGATTAAGTCTACCATACTTGTTTTGCAAAATAACAAAATGTATCTGAAATATGCACGTGTTCCGCAGGTGGGAGGAATTGAGGATGCCGAAATGAGGCGAACATTTAACATGGGTATCGGGATGGTTCTTGTTGTTACCCCAGAGGCATCTCAGAGAATACTCGCAGAGAGCCATGGAAATGATCCAGCCTACTGTATCGGGGAGGTCATCGTTGGCGATGGTGTCACCTTCACCTGAATGTACCAGTATATAGCCAATCTATAACTCATGTTCTTGTAGCATCCCCTTGATCATTTGTCAGAATTTCAGTACTTATTTTGCTGAGGGAAACTTGATTTAGGTTTTTCCTGGCATCTCATCTTATTTCTAGTCAAGCTTGAGGTTGATTAACCTCTGCAATGTCAATTTTATTTAAATAGAAAAAGGCTACTGCTTAATTGTGTGAGTGGGAATGCTGATCAAACCTGAGTTTTCTGCCTTAAGAAGTATGTATATATGCCTGTCGGCTTAAGCTATTAGCCCCTCTCTGTCTTTGCAAGCATGGAAGGAAATATCGGGATATATCATCGATATATCGATATCGATATGGGACCGATATGGGTGTCGATATGGCGATATCTCCTGATTTCCAGGCATTTTCTTCGCAAAGGTCTGTCGATATGGACGATATTTCGACGATATATCGTCGAAATATCGTATCGATATGATATCAAAACGATATCGATACGGCCTTCCATACATATACATATGTATGTATATATGTATGTATGTATGTATGTGTGTCTATCTCCCTCTCTCACTATATATATACACACATATACATACATATATACATACGTACATACTTATATATATATATATGTATAGAGAGAGAGAATTTATCCAATGAGCCCTGTGCCCGTTTGAGTTTTTGTGAGCACCCAATTGCAGCCATTCATCCAAGATTTGATTCTCCAAAAATAGGAACCGATTTTACAATAGAAATAAAACAAAATTGGAAAATATGATTTTTCCAAAATAGTAATCCTTCATGGAAATATTTTGTTTGTATCAAGAGGTGATTGATATCACCATTTGCAATGCCAGGTGCCATTCTTGTAAACTGAGATGCAGATTTTGTAATTTTAGGCAATTGTTTTTCTCCAATTCAAGGTATTGTATTTGTAATTGATTTTTTACCTAAGGTATTTTGATTTCATATAATAGAAAGTTACAGTAAATATAATTCTTACTTTTCATACATTACTTTGAAAAGATATTGAGTTAATGATGTGTTTCTTAAATTTATTTATAAGATATTATATGTTACTGTTGCTAAAATAATTGTTACTTTTCATACGTTACTTTGAAAATATAGTACGTCACTGATGTATATACTTAATTTATGCATAAGATATTTTATGTTATATTGCTAACACAATTGTTACTTTTCATGTGTTACTTTGAAAATATAGTAAGCTTTTGATGTATATACTTAATTTACTCATAAGATATTTTATATTATTATTGCTAACACAATTGTTACTTTTCATGTGCTACTTGATGTATTACAAGTAACAAAAACACAAGTTTAATAATTTATGTGCGACTATCAATAACACTTAATGTATTACAAATAATAAAATAAGCTATAGCTAAGTAAAGAGGGAGTAGTTTGATAGTAATTCAAAATCGATAATAGAATAAGTGAGATTGAGAGAAGAATCACTAACATGTAACAATTTGTTAAGTAAGAGAAGACAATGGAATAAGTAACTTAGAATAATTAGAAAAAATGCGAGACCAGTAACTTACATATTGCAATCAATAACACTCGATGCATTATAAGTAACTAAAAAGGTTATATAAGTAAATATGGGGTGTCTCAGTAACACACAAAAGTATGAAGTAACTATAAAATCAGTAACAATCCAAATGAGTTCAGTAATATGGATAATCAATATTTGTTATATGATATTAGTATTTTTCCTTCAAATTTGAATATAATACTTATCTCACAACAAAATTTACTTGATTTATGAATATGTATTACTTGAGTAACATGTATTAAGGGGTTATATATGGCTGCCCCCACCTTATTTTCGCAATTTTTTTATTTTTTTTTGAAAAATATCACCATGTATATTCATCCCTATATCCCTCCTATATGCCATTTGAATTTCGTCAGAAACAGAGACTCATATAGCCTTCATCCAGAAAGTCATTTTTTAACGGTAATAGGATTTTTTTAAATAGACACTATCTCGATGGAGGCCATAAGAGTCTCTGTTTCTGAGGAAATTCGAATGACATATAAGAGGGATATAAGGATGAATATACACGGTGATATTTTTCAAAATAAAAAATAAAAAAATTGACAAAAAATGGGCGGGGCAGCCATGTTGGATGCCCCCAGGGGGCAGTCCCGTTTTATCCTATTCTTGGACATATTAGTGGAATATGTATGTCAAATTTCATATAAAACAGACATTTCTAACTTGTCGATCTGTAAGGGCAAAATTTCAGCAATTCTGAGATCATTAAAATGTCGCAGTCTTGATGGATGTGTTAGAAGTCTTGAATTAAGTTGATTTTTAAATGACATCATGGTGATATATAGTGATCTAAATCTCACGTGGTTTCATTAAAAAAATCTCAAAAGTTAGGCGTTTATGGCACCGGTGCATGTAAAGTTATATGCACCATGGTGTAAGCTCCCAAACCTCATACACACACACATGCATGCATGCATGCATGCATGCATCCACATGCATGCATGCATCCACATGCATGCATGCATACATGTCTATCTTCATTAATAAAATATTTGAAAAGAACTATAGATATGTCGAGAAATTCTGAATAGTAGGGCAATGGAATGTTAATGAAAAAAATCATATTTTAGAAAGAAAGAAAATTCAAATTAGACCATAACTAATCCACGGTAAATGTGGATTTCAATTTAATAACACCATATCTACCTTCGTTAATAAAATATGGTAAATTCATATAAATAGAAATTCACTAATAGAGTCTTAGTGGTTTTGCCTCTCGGATAGTGGTTTTTACGCAGGCCGTAGATTGCAATCTGATGGGTATAATGAATTGTCGCACAGTGTTTGAAATGAGGCTCCACCTTAATTCAAGTTTTTCCTATACGTACGTACGTACGTACGTACGTACGTACATACGTACATACATACGTACCTACGTGCGTGCGTGCGTGCGTGCGTGCGTACATACGTGCGTGCGTACATACGCACGCACGCACGCACGCACGCACATATAGGGGGGGGTGAATTTCAAATGAGGTGGGGTCTCACCAATATTGTGGTGAGCCTTCAATAGGATTCGTCGGATCCCAATCTGACGGTAGCATCAAAAATCATGTCCAAAAAGGCAATTCCGTCATCCCGTTTTTTTTGTAAATTCGAATTTCATTTAATGGATTTGAATTACCATTTAATATTTTCTGGATTTGGTATTTTTGAATCATACATTTACTGGTTTTTTTTCAATTTTGCGCTGAATGAATTGGGTTAAACCATATCTTTGTAAAGCCCGTGAGTTTTTGTGAAAATGTATGTTCTTTTTGTAATTTCATTAATGATTTCATTTTTTGCATTTTCGTTTGAAAATGGGTATTCTATTTTATAAAAGGGTACATTCGCTTTGTAAACTCCAATGAGTTTTTGTAAGAGTAATTATCCTCTTTGTAAACTACGATCTTTTTTTGTAAATGTATATATTCATTTTGTAAAATTTGTGTGACATTTTGTAACTGCATCATGCTCTTTTATAAAATTCGTAGAGAGCTATGCAAAAATAAGATAAAATAACAATGAGATTTGTAAAAGTGAATCAATATGTAAATCGAAAGGTCAATTATGTAAATTATCAAACCACAATGTCAATCCGTGCATTACCATTGCACATCCACCGATCGACCCCCTTTCGCCTGAAGGAACCTCACAGCCTTCGAAGAAAGACCCTCTGCCATCGTCGCCAACACCATCACCGAGCTCGACCCTCCTTCTCCATTGTTGCCGCCAACCACAAGAGCCTCACCCATCCGCCAGGAGCCCTCGTTGGAGAAGAAACATCACCCGCTCTTTGTGTGGAGGAGAACCTCTGTCAGGAGCTTGGTGCTCTGTCGACCATCAATAATGTCTCCTCCGCTGCCTGGACAAACGCTGCCGCCGCCCTCGATCAAGGAAAGAAGGAAGGAGCGGCACTCAAGAGAGAGGAAGAGGACAAATTGGGAGAGAGAGAGGGAGGGAGGCGTCGGATTAGGTGAAATAGTTGTCACATTCTTATTTAGAATGTGATGAAATAACCAAAATAGGTTTCTAATCATTAAATTAATTTAATTAATGCATCAATAAATCCAGCCGTGAGATCAAAGATAGAAGGACGTGATTGAGGGCTCACCACAATACTGGTGAGTCCCTGTCTCATTTGAAGTTTCTCCTATATATATATATATATAAGTATGTATATATATATATATATATATATATATATATATATATGGGAAAAATGGGGCTGCCCCCTCAACATCGCTGCCCCCACCCCATTTTTCGCAATTTTTTTTTATTTTTTTGGAAAAATAAAACCATGTATATTCATCTCTATATCCCTCCTATATATCATTCGTATTTCGTCAGAAACAGAAACTCCTACGGCCTCCATCCATATGTCATTTTTTAACGGTCATAGGATTTTTTAAATCGATCTTGTCTGGATGGAGGCCGTATGAGTCTCTGTTTCTGACGAAATTCGAATGGCATATAGGAGGTATATAGGGATGAATACACATATCGATATTTTTCAAAAAAAATAAAAAATACCAAAAAATGGGGCGGGGCAACCAGATTGGCTGCCCCTAGGGGGCATCCCCATCAACCCCTATATATATGTGTGTGTGTATATATATATGTATATGTATGTATATATATATATATATATATATATATATATATATATAGAGAGAGAGAGAGAGAGAGAGAGAGAGAGAGAAGGGATCCTACTCCATGGAGTAGGTAACTTACCTACTCCATTTTCTTCCTTTTCAAATTTTTTTTATTTTTTTGAAAAATGCTTCCATGGATTTTTCATAACTATATCCCTCTAATATGTCATTCAAATTTCGTCAG
Source organism: Ottelia alismoides (assembly GCA_037367405.1). Lineage (NCBI taxonomy): Eukaryota > Viridiplantae > Streptophyta > Magnoliopsida > Alismatales > Hydrocharitaceae > Ottelia > Ottelia alismoides. The sequence goes on along the minus strand of JAZKJV010000190.1, from coordinate 69,521 downwards.
AAACAGAGACTTCTACGGCCTCCATCCAGACAGTCCTTTTTAAATGTCACAGATTTGCTGCATTTTTCATGTTCTGGATGGCGGCCAGATGAATCTCTATTTCTGACGAAATTTGAATGACATATTAGAAGGATATAATTATGAAAATCCATGAAAGCATTTTTCAAAAAAAATAGAAAAAAATTGAAAAAAGTAAGTGGAGTAGGTAAGTTACCTACACCATGGAGTATGATCCCTTTCCTCATATATATAAATATATGTGTGTGTGTGTATGTGTGTGTGTGTGTATATATATATATATGTATGTGTGTATATATATAGGAGTGATCCTATGAGATGTGATTTTGGTGAGATGGGAGATTCTGGACCATTAGTTTCTGTCTTCTCTCTCCTAGCTCTCTCTCTCTCTCCTGGTTGAAACTAGTGATGAGAGCTTTTCTGAAATTGTAAATGACATTGTAAATTTTGTAAAAACTCTGTAACAATTTTGTAATAAACAACACATTGTAAAAAAATGAATTTTGTAAAATATAGCATGTAAATTTAAATTAACATTTCCATCCAATATAATAATATTTTCATAATTTTATTTCACTATGCATGTTGTGTTAATATTTATTGTTATATGTATGAAAACAGAAATTGTAGATATATTGTAAAGACGTCAAAATTGAAGGTGACTCACCATGTATATAGCAAGACCCACCTCATTTGAAGTTTCACACACACACACACACACACACACACACACACACACACACACACACACACACACACACACACACACACACACACACACACACACATATATATATATATATAGGGATAAATGGGGCTGCCCCCTAGGGGGAGCTAACTTGGCTCCCCCCCGCCCTATTTTCACCATTTTTTATTTTTTTTTGAAAATTTCTTCCATAAATATTCATCACTATATCCCTATATTATGCTATTAAAATTTCGTGCGAAACAGAGACTCCTACGACCTCCATCCAGACAGTCATTTTTTAACGGTAACAGGATTTTTTAAATCGACCCCGTTTGGATGAAGGTCGTAGGAGTCTCTGTTTCGCACGAAATTTTAATAGCACAATATAGGGATTTAATAATGAATTTACACGGTTTTAGATTTCAAAAAAATAAAAAAATTATGTAAAAAAGGGCGGGGGGAGCTAAGTTAGCTCCCCCTAGGGGGCATACACATTTTTCCCATATATATAGGAGTGATCCTATGAGAGCAAAAAATTGTGAGAGAATGAGAGGATTGATTCTGGACCACATGATTCTATTTTCTCTCTTCTGATCTTCTCTCTCCTGGGTGAATAATGTGGTCCAGAATCATCCCTCTCATGCTCTCACAACTTTTTGCTCTCATAGAATCACTCCTATATATATATATATATATATATAGGGTTAAATGGGGCTGCCCCTTGGGGGAGCTAACTTGGCTCCCCCCGCACTATTTCGTTCGATTTTTTATTTTTTTTTTAAATTTCTTCCATGAATATTCATCACTATATCCCTATATTATGCTATTAAAATTTCGTGCAAAATAGAGACTCGTACGACCTCCATCCTGACAGTCATTTTTTAATGGTAACAGAATTGCTAAAAATGGCCCTTCTGGATGGAGGCCGTAGGAGTCTCTGTTTCACGTAAAATTTGAATGACATAATATAGGAATATATTGATGAAAATCCACGGAAGAAATTTCGGAAAAAAATAAAAAAGGGGAGAAATGACGCGGGGGGAGCCAAGTTAGCTCCCCCATGGGGGCAACCCCATTTTACCCACATATATATATATATATGTGTGTGTGTGTGTGTGTGTGTGTGTGTGTGTGTGTGTGTGTGTGTGTGTGTGTGTGTGTGTGTGTGTGTGTGTGTATGTATATAGGAGTGATCCTATGAGAGCAAAAAATGTGAGAGCATGCATTTTGGACCACATGATTCTATTTTCTTTCTCCTGCTCTTCTCTCCTGGTTGGATCATGTAATCCAGAATGCATGCTCTCATAGGTTTTGGCTCTTATAGGATCACTCATATATATATATATATATAGAGAGAGAGAGAGAGAGAGAGAGAAAGAGACGATCCTATGAGATGAGATTTTTGTGAGATGGTGAGATGGGAGATTCTGGGCCACTAGTTTCAGCCAGGAGAGAGAAACCAGGAGAGAGAAGGTTGAAATTAGTGGTTCAGAATCTCTCATCCCACCATCTCACCAAATCTCATCTCATAGGATCACTCCTCTCTCTCTCTCTCTATATATATATATATAGAGAGAGAGAGAGGAGTGATCCTATGAGAGCAAAAAGTTGTGAGAGCATGGGAGGAATGATTCTCGACCGCATGATTCTGTTTTCTCTCTCCTGGGTGAATCATGTGGTCCAGAATCATCCCTCCCATGCTCTCACAACTTTTTGCTCTCATAAGATCACTCCTATATATGTGTGTGTGTGTGTGTGTGTGTCTATATATATATATATGGGTTAAATGGGGTTGCCCCCAGGGAGTACTCCCACCCCTATTTTTCCCTCCTTTTTTTATTTCTTCGGAAAATAAAAATTTGTAAATTCATCATTTTATCCCTCTAACATTCCATTAAAATTTCGTCAGAAACAGAAACTCCTACGGCCTCCATCCAAACATGGTCGATTTAAAAAATCCTGCGATCGTTAAAAAAAATGACGTATGGATGGAGGGTCTAGGAGTCTCTGTTTCTGACGAAATTTTAGTAGAATGTTAGAGGGATATAGTGATGAATATACAAATTTTTATTTTCCAAAGAAATAAAAAAATGAGGGAAAAATAGGGGTGGGAGTAGCCAAGGGGGCAGCCCTATTTTACCCTATATATATAATTTAAGGGGCTGCCCCCTTGGGGCCGCCAACAACGGTTGCCCCCGCACCGTTTTTTATTATTTTTATTTTTTTGAATAATATCGCCATTTATATCCCTCATATATGCCATTCGATTTTCGTTTGAAATAGAGACTCCTACGGCCTCCATCGAGATGGTATCGATTTAAAAAATCTGTTACCGTTAAAAAATGATTTTCTAGATGGAGGCCGTAGAAGTCTCTGTTTCTAACGAAATTCGAATGGCAAATAGGAGGGATATAGAGATGAATATACATGGCAATATTTTTCAAAAAAAATAAAAAATTCCGAAAAGGGCGTGGGGGCAACCCCATTAATCTCTCTCTCTCTCTCTCTCTCTCTATATATATATATATATATAGAGGGCATATCCAGAGGGCACTGTGCCGATTTGGGTCGTGGTGAGCACCAAACGTGGGCTCGCCACGTGTATGTGTCGGTTCTATTTGGAAGGGGACGGTTTTTGGCAATAACAATGTGCATGCATTATTAACATAATAAGAATTCGAATTAAATCATTTCCTTAAAAATAGGTGGTCGGTTTTAGTAAGCTAAAAAATACGCATTTAAATTATTGTCGGCATATATTCTATTTATGGAATGATCATTCCACGTTTGGATTAGAAAAGATAAATTACTAATTATAATTATTGATTACGTCAATTACTAATGTCCATACAATAATTACCTATTACAAATATACATATTACTGAACACATTATGATTGTTACTGAATTTATAGCTATTTTACATCTGTAACATTACATTGTACAGAGATCAGTAATTTATTCATATTACTCAAGTAATACATATTCAGTTCTCAAGTAACTATTGTTGTGGGATCAGTAATTAAGTATGTGAATTACTAATGTCCATACAATAAGTACTGATTACAAATGTCCATTTTACTGAAGTCATTTTGATTGTTACTAATGTTATAGTTACTTAATACTTTGAGTCTTACTGAAGCACTTCTTATTTACTTATATAACATTTTTAATTACTTATAATGTATCGAGTGTTACTGATAGCAATACATAACTTACTGGTTACATGATTTTTTATACTTATTCCAACTTACTTATTCCATTACCTTCTTTTACCTACAATTTATTATATGTTACTGATGCTTCTATATATCTTACTTGTTTTATTCTTTGTTTTGAATTACTACCGAATCACACCTTCTTTACTTATGTAGCATATTTAATTACTTGTAATACGTCAAGTGTTACCGAAAGTCACACATAAATTACTTAATTATAGTTATATGGTGAACATCCAAATGTCAACTGTCTTCTAGTTCATATAGATGATGTTGTTTTGCTCTCGCTCCTCGGCATAACAACAACTTCTTCAAGACACCAAATTGTGCATTGTTCTGCAAGAAACAATAAGTTAATTTATATCCGTGAATAGTAAGAATTGTATAAAGAAAAGTAATTCAGCAATATACTCACTTCAGTAAGAATCATTGAATGACAAGTAACTTGTAATGAATTGTTAGTAACATTTATTATATGACAAGTAACTTGTAATGATTGTTAGTAACTCAGCAATATACTCGCTTCAGTAAGAATCATTCAATGACAAGTAACTTGTAATGAAATGTTAGTAACGTTTGTTATATGATAAGTAACTTGTAATGAATTGTTAGTAACTCAGCATTATAGTCAGTATATCTTCAAAGTAACACATTAAAAGTAACAATTTTGTTAGTAGTAGTAACATAAAATATCTTATAAGTGAATTAAGAAGATATATCAGTAACTCAGTATATATTCAAAGTAAAATATTAAAAGTAACAATTATGTTATCATTAGTAACATAAAATATCTGAGAATACTTGCTTCAGTACTATTTTATATCCGAGAATAGTAAGAATTGTAAAAAGAATGGTAACTCAGCAATATACTCGCTTCAGTAAGAATCATTCAATGACAAGTAACTTTTAATGAATTGTTAGTAACGTTTGTTATATGACAAGTAACTTGTAATGTGTTGTATTTATAAACTTACTGATTGTTTTAATATAGTTACTGACAGCCAGTAATGAAGTTACAATGTTACTAGAGTTACTTGTTATTATTATAAAGTTACTTCTACATGCTAAAAAGTTACTGATGGATAGTGTAAATATTACTTGTTATATATGTAAGTTAATAAAATACTAGTAATGGTTTATAATGTTACCAAAGTGTATATTAATTGTTACTGGTCATTATACGATAGTTACTAGTACAAGTTATATGAAATTTCTTACTAACATATATATAAAACTTACTGATACATGTAATAAAGTTACTCAAAGCCAACAATAAAGTTACAAATTTACTGTAACTTTTTATTATATGAAATCAAAATAACTTCGATAAAAAATCAATTAGGAATACAAATCGTGTATCAAAATGAATAAAAATCGATATTATGAATAAAACTTTCTCATATTCCAATCATACTTCTCGAATAAAACATCGCTTACGATAATAAATATGCAGTATTCATAAAAAAAATTAATGTATTCATCATCTCGTCGTATTGATCCCAAAACAAACATTGCTAAAAATCAAAAAATCATTAAAACAACGAAATTATGATAGAAATAAGCGATTAAATTATGAAATCGAATCACATACCTCCCATCTTGCGTTGGAACGAAACAAATGCCATGCGTTGGAATGAGACGATAGATTTTACCAATCAAATGCACGCGCCTTCCTCTTTCCACAAATGCAATGCTATTTTTAGCAATGTTCTAATTTCCGATTTTGTTTTATTTCCATACAAAATCGGTTCCTATTTTTTGGGATTAATCGATTCCTATTTTTTTGCGATGGACGGCTAGGATTGGGTGCTCATCCGAACTCAAATGGGCCATGTGCTCTCTGGATAAATTCCCTATATATATATATAGAGGAGTGATCTTATGAGAGCAAAAATTTGTAAGAGCATGAGAGGAGTGATTCTGGACTATATGATTCACCTAGGAGAGAGGAGACCAGGAGAGAGAAAATAAAATCATGTGGTCCAAAATCATTCTCCTCATGCTCTCACAACTCTTTGCTCTCACAGGATCACTCATATATATATGAAGAAATGGATCCTAGTCCATGGATTACGTAACTTACCTTCTCCATTTTCATTTTTTGCCACTTTTTTTAAATTCTTTTTGAAAAACACTTCCTTGGATTTTCAAAACTATATCCCTCTTATATGTCAATCAAATTTAATCAGAAACAGAGACTTTTATGCCCTTCATACAGAACAGGTAAATTACGACAAATCTGTGATAGTTAAAAAATGATGGATGGAGGCCGTAGGAGTCTCTGTTTCTGACGAAATTTGAATGACATATTAGATGGATATAGTTATGAAAATCCATGAAAGTATTTTTGAAAAAAATCTGATAAGAAATGAAGGGAAAAATGGGGTCGTCCCTTAAGGGGAGCTAACTTGGCTCCCCTAACCCATTTTCCCTATATTCTTAAATTTCTTTCATGAATATTCATCGCTATATCCCTACATTATACCATTCAAATTTCGTGCGAAACAGAGACTTCTACGACCTCCATCCAGATAGTCATTTTTTAATGGTCTCTGAATTACTAAAAAAATGACTGTCTAGATGGAGACCGTAGGAGTCTCTGTTTCAGACGAAATTTGAATGACATAATATAGGGATATATTGAGGAAAATTCATGGAAGTATTTTTCAAAAAACAATAAAAACTTTAGGAAAAATAATGTGGGGGAAGCTAAGTTAGCTCCCCCTAGGGGGCATACACATTTTACCCTATATATATATATATATATATATATATATATATATATATATATATATGAATTTAATGGGGCTGCCCCCGCACCGTTTGCAGCGTTGTTTTTTTATGAAAAATATAGCAATGTATATTCATCCCTATATCCCTCCTATATGCCATTCGAATTTCATCAGAAAGAGAGACTCCTACGGCCTCCATCGAGATGGTGTCGATTTTAAAAATCATGTTACCGTTAAAAATGGTTGTCTGGATGAAGGCCGTAGGAGTCTCTGTTTCTGACGAAATTCGAATGGCATATAGGAGGGATATAGAGATGAATATACATGGCGATATTTTTCAAAAAAGAGTTAAAAATATACCGCAATCAGCGCGGGGACCTTGGGGCAACCCCATTAAACTCTCTCTCTCTCTCTCTCTATATATATATATATATATATATATATGGAAAAAATGGAGCTGCCCCGACCCCATTTTCCGTAATTTTTTTATTTTTTTTGAAAATATCGTCATGTATATTCATCCCTATATCCCTCTACATGTCATTCGAATTTCGTCAGAAACAGAGACTTCGATGCACTCCATCTAGAACATGTATTTTTAACGGTCTTAGAACTGTTGTAATCGTATACCTGTTCTAAATAGAGGGCATATGAGTCTCTGTTTCTGACGAAATTCGAGTGACACATAGGAGGGATATAGGGATGAATATACATGGTGATATTTTTCAAAAAAATAAAAAAGAATTTGACGAAAAATGGGGCAGGGGAAGGCTCATACAACCCTATATATAGGATTTTTATCCAATACGTACAGAGCCCATTAGCGTTTTTGTGAGCACCATTTGTAGGCCACACACGTGTATTATTACCAATTGTATGGTTACCTATTTCAAATGATATCATTTTTGGAAGGATATTAAAATGCAAAGCGATAACAATAAATGATATTCCAATTATATCGTGTCCGAAAAAAAGGAAGACCATTTTGGAAGAAAACATTAGGTTCAGTGATTTCTTGCAGAAAATCGGGATCCAAATATTCAGGTTAGTAATATACACACACACAATAAAGTAAATGATTGTTGCGAGATCAGTAATATCCAAACAACGGTTAGAAATTTACATTCAATTTATTATATGGTACAAAATTCAGTAATATGTATACACTAGTCAAGTAAGTGCTTGTTGTGAAGTCAGTAAAACCATAATAAATGGTCAGTAACCTCCATATGTATTATTACTTTGAATAGACTTCAATAATTTAGAGACAATACTCAAGTAATACACACACACATAGTTCTCAAGTAAAATTTTGTTGTGTGTTCAGTAATGTATATATCTATATCTTATATCACATGTTCAGTAATATTTATACAATTCTCAAGTAATGGCTACTATGATATCAGTAATAAAAAATAAATGGTTAGTAAGTCATGGACATTGCTCAAGTAAGAAAGTAACATATAATCATTAACATATTCGCCTTCTATACGATTAATATGGAAATAGTACTTTGAAAAAGAAGTTATTAAATACATGCACACAAGGAAAAATGAATTAGTGAAATAAATAAAATGCTTCATTGATGAAAAAGGAAAAATATTACAGAAATGAATGCAATGCGCATTACATACACAATGGTATTACTAATCATTTGTTATGTTATTACTGATCTCGCAACACACATTCACTTGACCATTGTATATATATTACTAAATTTTGTACAACTTGACTATTTGGATGTAAATTACTGATCATTGTCTTGATATTACCGATCTCATAACAAGCATTTACTTGACCGGAGTATATTTATTACTATCACGTAGTTTGGATCTTAATCATCTATACAGAATCATTTATTTGAATATTTTCTTTTCAAAATGTCATCCCTTTTTTTAAGGACACTGTATGATTGGAAATATAGTCATTGTTAAATACGTGGTAACCTATAATTTAAAAAATATTGTTATGACTAATACACGTGTATGGTCCAGAATGAGTGCTCACTAATATGCTAATGGGCACATGGCTCATTGGATAAGCCCTACACACACATATACACATACAAAGAGAGAGAGGCCGGGGAAGCTGTTTTGTGTAACAACCAAGTTGGCTATTACATGGAGCAATTTCCTCCCTTTTTAATTTTTTTTAAAAAATTTCACTATGTATCTTCATCTATATATCCCTCCTACATGTCATTCAAATTTCGTGAGAAATGGAGACTCCTATGCCCTCCATCTAGAACATGTAGATTACAGCAAATTTCAGACCGTTAAAAATTACCCAGTCTAGATGGAGGGCATAGGAGTCTCCATTTCTCACAAAATTTGAATGACATGTAGGAGGGATATATAGATGAATTTATATATGGTGGAATTTTTGAAAAAAAATAAAAAAGGAGGGGGGGGGGGTGAATTGCTTCGTTTAACAACCAACTTGGCTGGGGATTAATTACACAGAACAACTCCCTTTTACTCATATATATATATATATAGTGGAGTGATCCTATAAGAGCAAAAAGTTGTGAGAACATGAGAGGAATGATCCTGGACCACATGATTCTGTTTTCCCTCTCCTAGGTGAATCATGTGGTCAAGAATCACCCCTATCCTGCTCTCACAACTTTTTGCTCTCATAGGATCACTCCTCTCTCTCTCTCTCTATATATATATATAGAGAGAGAGAGAGGGGGGGGGGAGAGATCCTACTCAATGGAACTTACCTATTCCATTTTCAATTTTACCACATTTATTTATTTATCTTGAAAAATGCTTCTATGGATTTTCGTAACTATATCCATATAATATATCATTCAAATTTCGTCAGAAATAGAGACTCATATGTCCTACATCGAGAATGGGTAATTTTAACGATATTAGATTTGTTATAATCGACCTATTGTGGATGTATGGCATATGAGTCTCTTTTTCTGATGAAATTTAAATGATATATTAGAGGGATATAGTTAAAAAATCCATGGAAGTATTTTCAAAAAAAAGTGGCAAAAAAAGAAAATAAAATAGGTACGTTACCTAATGGAGTGGGATCCCCTCTCCCTCCCCCCCCCGCCCCCCCCCTCTCTCTCTCTCTCTATATATATATATATATATATATATATATAGGGCTTATCCAATGCGCACAGGGCTCATTAGCGTTTCAATGAGCACTCATTCTGGGCCATACACGTGTATTAACAATAACTATATTTCTAATTATAGGCTACGACATATTTAAAAAAATCCTATATTTCTTATTATACAACGTCCTTAAAAATTGGAAGACGGTTTTGGAAAGAAGCAATTCAAATAAATGATTCCAAGCGGATCCAAACGCTATGATAGTAATAAATATTATTCGGTCAAGTAAATGCTTATTGTGAGATCAGTAATATCAAGACAATGATCAGTAATTTACATCCAAATAGTTACATTGTACAGAATTTAGTAATATGTATAAAATGGTCAAGTAAATGTGTGTTGTGAGATCAGTAATAACATAACAAATGGTTAGTAATACCATTGTCGATGTAATGTGCATTGCATTAACAAATAGTTACTTTCTTACTTGAGCAATGCCCATGACTTACTGACCATTACTTTGTTATTACTGATATCATAGTAGCTATTACTTGAGAATCGTACACATTACTGAACATGTGATATAAGACATGGATATATACATTACTGAACACAAACAATAATTTACTTGATAACTGTATATATATTACTTGAGTATCATCTCTAAATTACTGAATTTTGTTCAAAGTAACAAAACGTATGAAAATTACTGACCTTTTGTTATGGTTTTACTGACATCACAACAAGCACTTACTTGTCCATTGTGTATATATTACTGAAATCTGCACCATGTAATAAAATGAATGCATTACTGACCGTTGTTTGGATAATACTGACATCACAACAAGCACTTACTTGTCCATTGTGTATATATTACTGAATTCTGCACCATGTAATACAATGAATGTAAATTACTGACCGTTGTTTTGGATATTACTGATCTCGCAACAACTATTTACTTGACTATTATATATATATTACTGACATGAGCATTTGGATCTCGATTTTCAGCAAGAAATAATCGATTTGAATGTTTTCTTTCTAAAACGATCTTCCTATTTTTTAGGACGCGATATAATTGGAATACTACTTATTGTTAAATCGCTTTGCATATTAATCTCCTTCCAAAAACAACATCCTTCGAAATAGATAACCACTAAATTGGTAATACACGTATGTGGCCAACAAATGGTGCGCACCGAAACTCAAATGGGCCCTGTGCGCATTGGATAAATTTCCTATATATATATATATATATGAATATATGGGTAAAATGTGGCTGCTCCCTTGGAGGAGCAAACATGCTGCTCCCACTCCTATTTCTTCCCCTTTTTTTGGAAAATACAAATATGTATATTTATCACTATATCTCTTTAAAATATCATTCAAATTATATTAGAAATAAAGACTCATATACCCTTCATTCAGAAGAGGTGGATAAATTATATTACGTGGAAGGCGAGAGAAGGAAATAAAATAAAATATTCCTCTTTGGTCAGATGTAGTGGTGTTGCTTGTGTGGTATACTTTCCTTCTCCACTTCCTATCATTTCCTCCACGGTTTTCAAAATCACGACTCAAACAAACAATTGAAGTAGAAGGTCCCCCAAATTAGTTATTACATACAAAATAAAGCCAGTCACATCGGTGAAAGTGATCAAGTCCTGATTGGATCGTTTGACTCACCTACTGCGATCTCATTTTTGGTAGAAATAAAAGAGGACGTTTATTATCTACATTTTATTGCTTTACGTTAATATGTTTATGTTGATCTGTGTTCTTTTATGGCACTCACTTTTAGGACCCGTTTGATTGTTAGGGTGGGGTTGGGTGGGATGGCTATCTTACCTTTTGAGAGGAATGAAAAGATAGATAACCTGATTTGAATAGTAGGGTGGGTTGGGTTGGAGTGGATGTGACATTATTTGATGTGATGATTGATTATAGTTATTGTGATGTTATGACTATTGGGAAAATATTATTTAATTTATTTAGCATACCTTTTTTCTCACACTATTTTCATCTTTGAGAATTTAAAGTTCACATCATTTAATCTATTTATGATAACAAAATATATTATATAAAATTGACGGCAGAGTATCATCAGAGCATCTATTTTTTATGAAATATTGTGCGCGTAATTAAATTTACGATTGGAAAGGTGACATCCAATTTTTTTTCGTATGCACCACCAACAACACCATATTTGACACAGTTGCAATGTTTACATATTACGATGCATTTGAGTAGGATTAGAATGTGATGACATACAAACATGAAATATTTTTACATAAGATAAAAACAACCAACCCTCCTCAAGAGTAGTCCCACCATACCATGATTACATTATCTAATTAAGAGTACCCAAAAAAACTACAGTCATATCATGTGCTTATCAATCACGCAGTCTTCCACCACCTCAAATCATGCACCTCGCATTTGCAGTTGCATCGAATCAACCATATGCTCCAAGGAAGATCTGCCCCCCTGCATTTTCTAGCTTCGAGTAGAGACATCCCAATTCGTTGTCTTTTCCCCGTATCTCTTTCAAGGTATTTTCAAGCTTTCGACGAAGTTCCCTATTTTCCTGTTCTTTTTCCCATATCGTTGAGTCAGAAAGAAAATTTCATCTGCGAGATTTTCCATTGTCCTTGGTGCACGTACATACGGTTGATGATGATCACATCGATTTTTTGAGCACACGAAGAAGAGTCGTCTCACTGGATCTTGATTCCCATCTTCGTACTTAAGAACCAATGGGTATCCACATCGGCATCTTTCGGCTGACTCCATTCTTGATTTTCTATGATATAAAAAAATAAGCATTACATAGCAGACAATAATGTCGACAAGTAAAGAACAATTTGATGCGTGGAGGAGAGAGGGACAAGCTGCATATTCAAACATTGCAAGTAGAACATGGCCGTCCACATTACAATATGAATAATGATGGAAACACGAATTGAAAGGTATGCACTATGATTGTGTCCTTCGCCTATTATTTCGTATTGCTTGAGTGATTCTGTCTCATAGTACTTCACCTCGACGAATATCATCACGAAGGATGCCACAATACGATATTGATCTTCATCGACCTCCCCGGGCAAGATATAGAATCTCTGCTGTTCGATCGTATAAAATTGTGAATGATGTAGATGGCTCTAACCATATAATTTTGTATGTGAAATGAGTACGATGGCATATCTCGCAAGCAGTAGAACCTATTCTTCCATACACTGAAGGTGCGCTCTACTACATTGCGCAAACTAGCATGGCGATGATTAAATATGTCCTTATAATTTTCACACTGACAACCACGTGCCTGCCAAGTAGGAAGATGATAAAGGACACCTCTGTATGGGGTAATGAATGTGTCCTTATTCAAATAACCATAGCCTACTAAATATGTACAACCCTCAGAGACAACAAAAGAGCCACTCTCGACAGAATCACAAAGCATAGTCATATCTACACAGGAATCCTCCCAACCGGTAACGACATATGTAAAATATTGGTTGAAGTCAATGACAGCCATCATTTTGCACTGGAAATAGTTTCTACAACGAAATGCTCCTTCTTCTTCAGGATCAACATGAGCTGGAATGTATGTCACATCTATCACTCCTATTACTCCCTGTGCCAAGAGGAAAAATTAGAGAAGGAGTAGGTTAGTAGAAACAAAGTCTTTACATTCAAGAATTTACTTTGAAGTACGGGTAGTATCGGGAGTCTGAGATGATTTTCTCCGGAGTTACGGGCGGATCTAATCGGATATATTCCTGCTCCAATATCAATATCTTCACGAAAACTCTTTTTTTGTGACATGATATGGTCTTTGCACTATGCTGGAAGGATTCTTGGATGATTCTATTAGAATGGTCATCTGTGAATGCATATAGAAAGATACAAACTTGATCATCCACATCCATGTATCTCGTCTATGTTAACCCATGTTCCGATAGGACACATACGAACCTTCTCAGCATGGGTGGTCTCATTTGGAAATTCTGAAATGCTTTATCATCATGGCCCGCAAGCATCTCCTTAACCCATTCTCGACCGATGAGAGGCCTTGTATGCAAGGGTCACGGAACTCGTCTACCTACCAACTCCCATTCCTCTATTGCAATAGCACCCACTACTACAATGCAGACTATCATGGCCCGATCCTTGACATCCTCAAATGGATTGTAGCTACGGAAGGCCATCCCTAACAATGCACTTATGCCCAATCAGAAATTATCCCAAGCAATGCAGCTACTTGATTTAATTAAAATAGACAATCATTGTGTGTGCATTAATGTCATAGAAGACAAGATAATGGCAGATGCGGGTATTCATATGACCACATCCTAGAGGAAAACTAATCCGACCAGTAATATGCACATAAGTAAAGCAATTATGCACAAATGAAGTTAACAGATAAATCCTGCCATAAAGGAATAGATAAGCAAAATCTGGAGGTCTCCATAAGACCACATCCTATAAGAAACAAAGTTAAGTAATTCGACAAGCAATATTCACATGAACCTTCACTTCTTGTTTGCCGAAGCTTGTTCTTAAAATCCTGCGGATTAACAAAACTTGACGTAGCAATAGAATGCAATAAAGTTTGTGCGATAGGGTAATTAAATTATCCTAAGAAAACAAATGTTCGACGCACTTTTGAAAACTGTCTAACAACATTTGGAGAAGTGGCTAAATTCTACTTGTAATGATATCCTTCAATGACGAATGGTCCTCCCGATCCAAGCATTCAGTTTATCGGGGTCACCTTTGACATGGTAGAAAATAGTTCTACCACTCGTTGTAGATAACTTCCCTGCAATCCTTTCAAATTGATCGATGTCAAGGTCTGGCCTGAACGTGCTTACTTCCCTGCATGCTGCATTTGCCAGTTCAACAGGATCATGTCTCCCCTCAGCAAACTTTTTTGGCATAGTGCTCAGAAACTTCTCTAGCAATTCTTGTCCTGCTGCAGTCATCGACCCTCCACTCCTTGATTTTTTGCTATTTGTTCGTTGACCACTGGTATTTCTCTTTCGAGATGATGGTGTAGGAGTCATTGCGTCCTTATCAGCCACATCAACCAATGGATCTGGCTTACAATCTTCAGGATTTTGTTGAAATTCAGTTCCCTTTTGCCTCACTACTTGTCGTAAACTTGAAGGCCCCATCGTTTGCTTGTCCCTTGACGGTCGCGTGGAGGTTTCATGCACTCCAATAACGATGTCCTTTGACAGAAACATTTTGAATATCACCAAAGTACATAAAGGGTTTATTGTGATATTTGCGATATTGATCTGCAAGCTGTAAGGGGTTTGAATCAGCCATAAGAGGTTTGAAAAACTCATAACAAGTTAAAAATAAGATATTACCTCAAACCAAGCATCCTCTGAAGGAGGAATAGGCTTGTTGTAGATATTGTGCCATCCCCAACTGGACTTATTGCTGAGGTAGAGATATGAGGCATAGTCCTTCTTCATGTTTTTATGCCGATGTTGGAGTTGCACCTTCGTATAGCTAAGGTAGCTCACTTCATTGAATTTCTTCACAATCGAATGCCATCCATGGACTATAAACGTGCTCCCAGCCCATGATGTCTCGTATTCTAGCATCGCATCAACGGAATTCCTGTCCACTGTAGAGTTCCATTGTGCAATGTGTGCCAAGCCTAATACAGGGACCTCATGTGGTCCGTTCATCATTCTCTTTCTATGTTCCCTCCACGCAGACATAAAATAAGCTTTAAAATCATGTTGCTAACCAAGTATGATGCATGATATTTTATACAGAGGACTTTGGAGAAATATGATCGTCAGAGTTAACAAAATAATACTATTGGCCTGACTTAGCACATGACAACAAATACATAACATTGTGGAACCAGATCATATTATTGCAACCCCATAAAGAAGATAATACTCCAAATCATGGTATCCACAAGTAAGAACCAGAAATAATCAATCAATGAAGATATATATAAAAGTAACTATATGACTCAAACATCCATCAACAAGATCCATTTCGTAACACCTTGTCCCCCACATTCTCTCAAAAATCCGACAACCACCAATTGCATCCTCCCACTTCTAGGAAGTTTTAATATTAAACTGTAGAGAACATAACACAGTCCAAGGTATGCCACAAATTGGAATTATTCATTATTCAATCTAACATTCAGTTGTGCATCAAAAGGCCATTTCAAGTAGCGCCATATAACCATCAATATGCTCTAGCTATGCATAAAAATAGACTCTACGAAGAGACACTTACAGAAAAATTCGTGTGTAAGTACTCTTCATCCCAATCAAAATAAGTCAACAATGAAAGTTGTGAGATACCGATCAAATGCAAGCGTGTGAAAAATCTCAAAGGTGCTGCAAAGCCCCATTACTATTTACAAAGGATCGCCTACTGTATCCATGGTAAATGGCCCATAAAGGAAAGCTACATCTTAACAAAACATTTATACAAGTATAAATGAGTTGGTTGGTAGCATGCTATGAACCAGATTTTGAAGGTCGAGGTTTTTATTATGGCAGTAGTCGCAATAATTCCATATCTTTATTTTTTACAACTCTCACGATTTCATGGCTTACTTTAATGGTGGATTGTAGAAAACATTGTATACATATATGATGTTCAATGTATGAACATTCAAGTATATAGATTAATGCAGAAATTACAGTATGTCCATGTGAGAAGGAGGTTGGAAAACTTGGATGGATTCCTAGATGAAGAATGCTTGGATCATTGCGAGGGAGACGTACATCTGAAATCTACGTTCAGCCAGGGTCCCAAAACCGAAGATACAGGAAATAGAGCATACCTTCCAAGAAGTAGCTTCAAGCTCCTCCGAATCTCCTGCAGTTCCTTGGCTCCAATTGAAACCCCGACGTGAACGTGCAAGAAAACGATCACCATTTCACACAATTTATAAACAAATATATCATCAAGTGCCTTTGATATTCTCCTTCCATCCCTCAAGGGGCATAGGGGAGCGGGCATGAGCGGTCGGCTCACGCGAGGATGCCTGCCCTTCCATCCTCGTGCTCTGTAGAGTTGGTGGAGATGGGAAGTGGTTGCAAAGAGGAGTAGGGCACGAGCACGCCTCCAGCAGGCTTTCCATCGACTAGTCAAGATCAAATGTTGGGATGAGATGCAAAGGAAGCGCATAACCTGAATCTCTACAACATGAATTGCCCCCAGTAGATGGAGATGGGCAAGCTGAGATCGGTCACGGATGAAGGTGGACGAAAATGATGCAGGTTCTCAGATGAAGTTTATTCAAAGGAATTTGTTGTTCAGGTTGGTTTTGTAGGTGAATTGTCATGATAGGTGTTACATTATCAAAATCTCGCTAATGATTTCGATCTGTGCAGTATTAGCTAACCTATAACTAACCAGCCCTTCTGAGTAGAACAACCACAAATACGTTTCAACTCTTCTCAAACTTGCACTTGCTTATGCGCGGACGCTCCAACACTAGTACAAGCACAAACTCCGGATTGCTCAATAACACTTTCAAGAATGCTTAAAAACACAACTACATGATCACACAAGATCGAGTATAAAGCTTCTTCTCTTATTAGAGGGGGGGACCCACTCTGAAGTGGGTATATATATATATATATACAAATAAGGCATCATCTCTCTTTATATACAAGGCTCACGACAACTCAAAGAACACTCATTATTACATATTCAATGATGACACATAAAGACTCGAGATTCTTCAAATTCCATGTCAACGCTTCGTGTTCCACAACAGCTCTTCATTTTCTTATTTCTTCGACTCGTTTGTTGTCCTTTCATCTTCTCGTATAGTTGACAACTCATCAATCGTGCGTGTACTATCGAGCATGTTCGCCCACACTTGTACTCAACACTTGCAACGTTCCATGCGCTGGTAAGGTATGGTGTGACGAGAGGAGGGATGCATAATACGGTGGTTCCACTAGGTTAAAAAGAGCATATTGTTAGAATTCAATGTAGTGATCAATAAGTTGGATGTAGGAAGGATGGTGTAGAGCAATTGTGTTGCAAATATAGAGTATTAAAAATGGAGCCTTATTAAGGAGAGGCCTCTTGAAGCTATGGTAGTGATGATAGAGGGTGCGTCTATTCGGACGAGGGCAACCATTTGAACCACCTATTGCTTGGAAGTAGCCGTGGGCATTTGATCGATTTGGGTAGTTTTGAATTATAATATTCGATTTGGCTAGAAAAAATACGACATATCATCTGACCAACTTATATTGAGTTGAGATGTTTGAGTGAGCACTTTGAATTGATCGGGTAAGGTGAGACTCAAGATTATCTATGTGAAAAATCTTGTTATCTGGAAATCAAGTAGTAATGTGGAAATTGGTGCATGAAAATGAATGGCAAAATAAGCATGAGTCCATCTTAATAGTGACAAAGAAGGTTGGAGAATTTTCAAGTTGACATGGAGTTATTGACTTAAGGCTAAGATATTTTCAGGAATAATTTAGATTGTCTGAAGTGGATGGTGATTGAAGCACAGTTGTGTCTGTCTAGGTTCTGAACTGTCATGAAGATAGACAAACTGCAATGCATACTGATCATGTTAGCAATAGTTTAGATTTGATCCGGCGGAAGATATGAAATCCACTAACCAATCTAATACATATTGAAGAAATATGATCCAAATGATTCGAATCATTTGACCCACTTGTTAGTATTTGGTTGGTTGATATGGGTTCATATGGTGACCTCAACAACCACTTGGGAGTAGCGTCACCATCCTAAGATATAAGTTGACGATGGATCACAGCCCAGAAATTCCACGGAGACAAAATGGTCTTCATCTCACTGCCACACGATGGATCACAACCAATTAGGAGTAGCGGTCGTTTGAGGAAAAAGTCTTATCCTAAAAAAGATGCACTCTGTCGGACTGAAATGGTCTTTATTTTGCAATATCATAATAAATCCACATCTGCTGTTGTTCGATCGGGCAGTAAGAACAAGGGGCGAAAGCCAACTCCATCTGAGAATGGGCTGCAGCAACGCGCACGACAAGTGGCAGCCACCCGTTGTCTTCCTCTTCTTCGACCTCCTCCTCTTCTTCCTCCCTCTTGCTGCTTCCGCCGCCCATCCTTCCCCATATATCTCGTACGGCGCGCTCAATAGGACTAATGGCACCTTCGCCGTGACCAGACCCAACACTACTATCACGGCCTCCCTCGATTCCAACTGGACGTTAGCCCATGCCGACGTAGGCAACAAAACCGACGCCTGGTTGCTGGTGCCCGTCCTCGTCTTCCTCAACCCCGGGCCTTCTTTCGCATGCGGCATCATCTGCCGCGGAAGTAGCGACACAAATCCATGCCGCTCCGTCCAATTCGGCGTCTTCCTCGTTGTCGTCAACGGCTCCTCCTCCAACATCCGCACCGATGTGGGGCAGCCCATCGTCGTCTGGTCTGCCGGCCGCAACAGCAGTGTCCAAGGCAACGTCACTCTGCGCTTCACCGCCGAGGGAGAGCTCCGGCTGGAAGACGGCCGAGGAGCCGTCGTGTGGTCAACGGGTACGTCCGCATCCAACGTTGTGGGCATGAACCTTACTATCTCAGGCAACTTGCTCCTCTACAACGGGAGCAACGGCGTAGTGTGGCAGTCGTATGATCACCCTACCGACACGGCCCTTCCCGGGCAATCGCTTACAGGGAAGAAGCTCGTCGCGAACTTGTCCTCGGAGGATACGTCGGAGGGCCAATTTCTTCTTTCTGTCAACAGAACCGATTATTCTGCTTACGTAAAGGCCGATCCGTCCTCGCAACTGCAGATCTATTACACTTCCTTGCAAAATATCACCGACGGCAAACTTCTGCCGTGGCCGCGTAACTCTGACCTCGATGGAGCGAAGTATTTCGTGAGGATGGAGGCCAACGGGCACTTGACGATTTATCAGTGGTCGACAGAGAAGATGACGTGGATAGCCGGGGAAAGTATCACCAAGGACTACAGGGAAGGTTGCTCTTACCCCACCGTATGCGGTCCCTTCGGCCTTTGCACCGCCGGGGATCAGTGCAGCTGCCCGAGAACAGTCGAAAAGAAGGACATCTTCTTCGAACTAGTTGAATACGAGAGGCCAAACGAGGGTTGCCGAGAGAAGGTCCCCCTGTCTTGCCCACCTGAGCACCAGCGTCTGCATGATCTCCTGGATTATGGAGATATTGCCTTTTGTGGGTATGCGGGGTCCGGGGATATTATCCAGACAGATGTTGAGAGTTGCAAGACGGCTTGCCGGCAGGATTGCAAGTGCAGAGGTGCTTTCTTCAAGTATGGCCAGAGCAAATCCAGTGGAGACTGCTACTTGCCCTCTACCATCCTTTCAATTACTCACAACAATTCGACTAGAAGTGGGTACAATTCCTCTGCCTTCCTCAAGCTGCAGAAGATACCTGACGAGGTTGCTGCATCAAATGGGTCTTCGCGATCATGGCGGTGGAAGACGGAGTTTACACTGGGAGTCCTCTGCGCCTTGGTTCTCCTCGGAGTCTGCACGATAGGGATCCTCACGAGAAATAGGAGGAGGAACCGGCAACAAGAAGATGCCGAGGAGCAAGAGATGGAGGGGCTCGATTTCACGCATCTGCCAGGTATGCCAACGCGGTTCACCTACGAGGAGTTGAGGTCGGCGACGGATGACTTCTCCAGGAAACTCGGGGAGGGCGGCTTCGGCACGGTGTTCCAAGGGACGCTGAGGGAGGGAACGAGCATCGCGGTGAAGCTGCTGGGGTACAGGGGGCAGGGGATGAAGGAGTTCCTTGCGGAGGTGGAGACCATCGGCAGCATCCACCACGTCAACCTCGTGCGGCTCGCCGGCTACTGCGCCGAGAGGTTCCACAGGCTCCTCGTCTACGAGTTCCTCAGCAACGGGTCACTGGACAAATGGATCTTCCGAGATCCTCCACTCCTGGATTGGCCCACCAAGTACAAGGTCATCCTCGATGTCGCCAAGGGGCTGTCGTACCTTCACGGGGATTGCCGGAACAGGATCATACACCTCGACATTAAGCCACAGAACATCCTCCTCGACGACACGTTCACCGCCAAGATCTCCGACTTCGGGTTGTCCAAGCTGATCGAGCGGGACCAGAGCCAGGTGGTGACTACATTGCGTGGAACCCCCGGTTACATCGCGCCGGAATGGCTGACTTCCACCATAACGGAGAAGGTGGACGTTTACAGCTTCGGGATTGTGGTGCTGGAGACGGTGACGGGGAAGAGGATCCTGGACGGTTCGCGGTCCCAAGGAAGCATAAGCCTGTTGAGCCTGCTGAAGAAGGCTGCCGGCGAAGATCGACTCCTGGACATGGTGGGAGGGGAGTGCAACGGGGAGGAGGCCATGACCATGCTGAGGGTGGCCATGTGGTGCTTGCAGGGGGATTACAACAACAGGCCCTCCATGGCGGCAGTGGTGAAGGTGCTGGAACGGGTGATGGATGTGGAGGTGGAGTTGGACCATAACTTCTGGGTCCCTTCAGCACTGGTTATGCCGAGCAGGGTTCCTTCCACCTCAAGTCGCTCCACCACACTGGTACCTTCTCTTGTGTCCGGACCAAGGTGAGAGAGAGGCTATTGAGATCTGTACAAGTCCTTATTTTTCTCCCAGATGTAAGATGCATATAATTTCATGAATAGGAAATTATATATGATCACATATTCAACAATCACAAGATGTAAGCTGCCCGCGTTGTTTTCGGTATTTTTATTTTTTTTTGAAAAATATTGCCATTATATTCATTCATATATCCCTTCTATATGCTATTCGAATTTCGTCAGAAATAGAGACTCTTACGGCCTTCATTCAGACAATCATTTTTTAACGGTAACGGGATTTTTTAAATCGACACCATCTCGATGGAGGCCATAGGAGTTTCTGTTTCTGACGAAATTCGAATGACATATAAGAGGGATATAGGAATGAATATACATGACAATATTTTCAAAAAAAAATCGCCGAAACGACGTGGGGGCAGCCCATTAAACTCTTCCCAAATAATACACAAAGCATTGATGACTTCAATGGATGAAGGATAACACGGTGTTTGGATGGTGAGAGTTTGTTATTGCCGGCTCTTCTTACGTTGGTGGACCCATTGAAGTGATATTTCCAATTGACGGATATAAAATCTACCTTAGCAATCCTTTTCAAGATTTTCTCAGCACACACCAATTATGGAGCTTCTTTTCAAGGATGATTGGGCAATTATACAACTCTTGGAGCATTGTTAAGTTATTAGGTTCTGTAGGTATCTTTAATTAAATAGTAGTTGTTTTCATATGATAAGGGATAGAAAGGGGTGGAATAATAAATATGATATGATGTGACATTGATTATGTATTTATATTATTTTTAATAATTATAATATATTTTCATTTAATTTTTTATTTGAACATGGTTAACAATATTATAACAAAGAAATTGCATGATCCAAACAACTTATTCTAACCCAGGAATGTATGTATAGAGCATAGGGCAGATGTCAGATTACGCCCAAAGTAACCTGGCAACTAAACAGGTCCTTGATGTTGAGAAATGTTGTAATGGTATAAAATCTAGAAGATGGGGATGGGTTTCTTATGGAACCCCTTTCTTAAATTCTTGTGGTCGAGGATACATACATCTAACCAATAAACATTACTGGGACCATCTGCATCCATCATCCGATAAAATAGTTTCAAATTAAACAACAATAAATCAAATAAAAAGAGTCTCAATCTTGAAAGAAGATTGAGGAAGCTATCAGTAAGGCTTAGAAATATCACTCAAAGATTTAAGCACACTTAGGGCCCGTTCGGTTCGGGAATAAGCAGGAATAAGGATTGGGAATAAGGAGAATAAGGGTCTATTCTTTGTTCGGCTGGAGGATATGAATAAGGAGAATAAGATGAAATATAGGTAGGTAAGGTGGGATAAAGATTAGAATAAGAGTGAAATAAGATGGAATGAGGAGGAATAATCGTACCATAGAAATCCGTATCAAAAGGAGAATAAGCCCCTTATTCCGAGGCCTATTCTCCAAACGAACCGGCCCTCTGTTTGGTTGTTGAGTTGATGTGGGTTGGGATAACCTGATGGAAATAGTAGCTATTTGAGATGGTTATGAGGGTTGGAGATGAAGGATATTGTGGAATCCTCAAGCGCATCACGGAAGCGTGTCGATCGCATCGTATGCAATCGGAGCAACTAGTCGCACTAGATGCTAGATGCAACGAAAATTAAAATTTTTAAAACTTAAAGATGAAACCACATGATCACGAGAACACTTCTCGGATCGTTTCATAAAACCACAAAGTATAAGGAATACCTCTTGAAGCGTGGTTGTGATCGTGAGATCCCAAAGTAGAGATCCTCCTATCTTAAGTCCGATCCACGAAGAACGCACTTGCGGGCGCGATGATGAGTCACGTCCCTTCCCGCAATCCTCGATGAAGATCCAAGCGATGGCTCCCCCGATTTCGTAAAACGAAATCCGTCGTCTTCCTTTAGAGTAAGCAACTCCAAAGAAGATGGAGATCCACGAGTCGTCGAAGGTGAAAGCCGAGAGTCTCTCCTTTCTCAACACAAAGTGGACGTCCACTTGATGAAGAAGAGAAAGAGAGAGGGCGAGAATGAGAAAGAGAGAGAGAGAGTTGTGTCCTTGCACAACTCTTAATGATGTACCATGGAAGGCTACCCTAGCCCTCCTTTTATATTAGTTTAGGATCCAATGGATCTCAATCCATGGGACACATGGATCCAAGGGCTATGCTTGGTCCATGCTAAATCAATGGCTATGATTGTTGTTGGTTAAAACCAACAACATTTATTTAAATTAAAAAATGTTGCAACATTATCAACATAATTTAATTTAACATTAACTAATTAAGAGATAATGTGATAAATAAAAATGGAGTCAACCAACCTCCCTAAAATTGGGGGGGCGTCACCCATGAACAATTCATGGGTGACGCCACCTATGGAGGGTGGTCAATTTTGGCTCCCTTTTATTTATCTTATTATTCCTTAATTAATTTTGTATTCACCAAATTAATTCCCAATTAATTTGTGGATATTTCAATCATGCCATTGAATATTATGTGAATCATATTCACAACCCAAACTAATTAGTAAATTGCATTTCCAATTAATTAATAAATGTGAATCCAATCCACATTATTAATTAACAAATGCTATTTACATAAATTCTCTCTCTTGTATATGTATATTATAAATCATATTTATAACACACATATATCATGGATAGTGTTATCCACATTCTCTTAATCCTTGATAATTAAATCCCATTTAATTATCTTAGATAATCATTTTCACAATATGAAACATATTCATATTTAAGCTTGATAATTAAATCTCATTTAATCATCAAGTCCTTGCTTGGATATTTCATCAAAAGAATTATTCTTGAACCCTTTCAAGAATAATGTGCTTTCTCCGCAGATACTTGGAGATAAGGACAGGGCGATTGTATTATTCCACGTATAGTGACTTGGATGTTGAGATCTCGTCTCAAATCCAGATCGTACGAACCTCCCACAGATGCTTGATTAAATCAAGACCGCAAATCCAATCTTCTCATTGAATCTGAATCTCATTCAGATCAATGTCCAACACTTGGACTAAGATCAGATTGCTTCTCTACTGGAAGGAGTCACTAAAATCCAGACCTGTTTCATCACTCCCTCGAAATGGAAGCGTCATGGATATACAATCGTTTATGATCACATCACCCTTCAGGTATTCCCAATACCTGTACATCCTGCATACTGGAAGACCCATGGTCAACCCGAAGATCAAGATCTATTTTACACTGTCTTCTTCAGGGTTTGATCACCAAGTTTCTCATTTGATCATTGGGATTTGGTATCGATCATATACTTTCCAAAAGCATATATCATACCTAGGTCTTGATCATATACTTTCCAAAAGTATATATCAAACCTACAAATTCAGTCAAGCTTCCAAAGCAAGACAACCGTGCACGGAATTTGATTCTTCCCAATATCTTATGAGTGAGCTCATGTCTTCCGGTTCAGTAGTGAACCTGTATGATCCCTTTGAGAGATCGTATTACTCATATGCCTTTATATGCACACCAGCTCGCCGGTGTATAGACCTTGGTTAGGTCATCAACCTATTGGTCTGCCAAATGTACATACTCAGACATATAGCAATATATCTGTCTCCGGTCAGAGGATGCGTGCCTATGCTGTGACAGCATTCAACATAGGACTTTGGTTATCTCGATCTCGTTAAGTCAACCCATTGACCTAACTAATCTGACACCTCCGAATCTCTATTCCTATGTAGAGGACCTACATCAAGAGGTCGGTCAGATATCAGCCTATGTGAGAAAGGATTGCCATCTCCTACTCAGGCTGGAGATCACATCTTAACAATCATTTGACGGTGCTTGATGAGTCCTCAATCTAACTCTTTAGATATTCATCCAAGCACCAGCTTCTATGATTCAATAATTGAATCAACAGCTGTATGATCATTAAGATAGCCATGGTACATAACCCTAATTGTACAGTGGGACCTATTATGCAAATTATTTATTCTTTATTTCAGATCAGGGAATGATATTTGCAATAACATTTATTGCATAATGGCTCGCCGTGGGCTCACATGTCCAACAATCTCCCACTAGCCCAAAGAGCCATTAATGGGCTAATCATTTAAACCCACACTCATGTGACAATCATAGGCTATTTAGAAATAGCTAGGTAAGCTGATCAGTCACTCTGTTCCCGCGAGACTACGCCAAGTCCTTTTACGGCACTTGCATATCCCTAGGTAACAGTGCTCGCATCCAATACGAATGTTGCATCTAATGCAACCAATACTCAATCTTGACAAAGAAATTATAGTGTCCTTGACACTATTGCTCAGTAATTGTTATAACTAGTATATCCATAATCCTTATCAGAATACCCTTATTCCGGGAGATCACTATCTCTCAAGGTATCCACAGTTAAGACCTTTTAGATCTCTATCTATAAAGTCTTAAGCTCTTGAAGATAAGACTTAGAGATTACTATCTCTAAAGCCTTGTCATCTTTGAAGATATCGTTATTACTGCAATCAAGTGTTTTCTCTCCATAGTAGGATTAGTAACAGTTTACTACTCCCACTGTATGGCAGATATCTGGCTTTTGTACACATCTTGCATACACTTAGCTTCTCGTAACTGATGCACAAGTGCAAGCAGTTCTAACATTCACTTCCTCAACTCTTTGAGGTGCTATCCCTTCAGATAGGTCAGTACCAAATCTTAAGGGAAAGAAGCCTTTCTTGGAATTTCCAAGAATGGAAAATGTCCAAGGTGTACTACAAATGTGACAATCCCAATACCCTCTTTTCTTTGCTTCTGAACAACTTCAGAACTAAGATCCAAGAGGCATCTTTGAGATCATATCTCAAGGTATGGAATACCCAGTCTATAAAACACTTATTATCATCCTTATATCATTCCAAATGATTAGGATATTATCTACATTTATCACGATGAACACAATGGCACTCCCACTAAGCTTCATATGGTACATCAAGATTCTATTTGAAATCATAACATTTATAATTTCATCAAATCTTATGTTCCAACTACAAGAAGCTTATTTGAGTCCACAGATGGATTTCTTTAGCTTTCATACCTTACTTTCCAAATCATGAAGCCCTGGGGCTACTTCATGTGAATATCCTCAGAGAGGTATTCTTTATAGGAATGCAATCTTGACTTGCATCTTGAAGATGCAATAGTCAAGTTGTGTGGCTAAGGTTAGCAATATTCTGATGATTTTAAGCATGGTCACCGAAGAGCAAGTCTCATTGCAAGCAATGTCTTCTCTTCTGATGTGTAGCTTATGGCTACGAACCTAGCTTTGAAGGTCTCTACCTTCTCATCATGTTCCCTCTTCTCTTGAAGATCCATTTACACTTTAATGGGTCTAACCCTTATAGGTGGATCCTCGAGGGTCCATATACAACACTTGTATACTTTAGACTTTATTGCTAATATCCATCTTTCCATGTCATGATCCTTAGGAGCTTCATCACATGAAGTCCGATCATTGTCAGACTCTGCTGACACATGGAATACATCCTCAAACTCATTTGAAGAGGTATTAATGTTTCATCTTTAATTGTCCCTTTAGTTTCCGATTTCAGGAGCCTCATTATCTTCTCAAGATTAAATGAGTTCCTTTACTTTATTTTCATCTTGATTCTCAAGATTCTCAATCCTCCAAGAATCACATTCTCAGAGATGAGATCTTTTAAGAATCTCAAGGTCATAAAGTAGGTATCCAATACCATACTTTATTTTCCTAATGAAGTAGCACTCTCAAGTGCTAGATTCCAGCTTACATCCATGGAACCTTATTAAGGATATATATTGTAGTCTCTACTACACATATATACCTGGAAACTAAGGGGTAATTATGCTAAAGTTCATCATTGACCAAATCATGTCACACATGATCCAATTGTATCTCCCTAGGACTCCATTGAGTTTAGGTGTATTAGGAGGAGTGAGATAGAAATGATATTCATATCTTCATAAGGTATTCTTTGAATTTTTATCTAATAGGTACAAGCTACCTAGTTAGATCAAATTCATTTCATCTTTCTTCAAACTTTGGTTCTAAACCAAAATTGTGAAATCTTTGAATATTTCAAAGGTTTCTCAGGTGAAGAGAAGAAATCTCATATCATACATAATCATCAATAGATATCACATATCCATAATGTTTACTATGATATAGATGATCTACATACATCAATATGTATGAGACCTTGAATACCTCGACATCTAACACCATTCCCAAAGAAGGGTGTATTGGACATTTTACTTTGAATACAATATTCACAAGTATGTAAAATTTGAAATTTTAGACATTCTAAAGTTTCATATCTTACTAGTCTATTGATCAGATCAACAGACAAATGTCCAAGGCTTGATGCCAGATCATTGTCAAATGATCTTCATCCTCCTATTGATCTATCAAGGTTTGATTTTCAGTATTAGAAATCTTAATGAACCATTCATTAATATTCTAATTTTGTGGAGTCCACTAGATGTTAGATTACTATCTGAAATATTTCCATCATAACTCTTTATGATAGTTCTATCTCAGAATTCATGTTTATTTCCAACATTTAGAAACAAACAATGGGGTATTCTAATATCTAGGTCATAGAGACATTCTCTAAGACTAAGGGCTCTCCCACTGAGAATATGAAGTCTATCTATCCAGTAGAGATTGCTGCAACAATTACAGCAATATCCATGTAGATGACTACTAAACCTTAAGATCAAATTTCTAATCTTCTAATAAATATATGCAACCAATTGCAAATGTCATTAGAAGATTGGGATACAATTGTCAGACTTAATCTTTATGAAATAAGAAAGTCAGAGTCAACGATTATATGTAGATTATTTTTTTTTGATGCTCTATCTGAGTCCTTCACTAAGGATTTTAGACAGATTTGATAGTCATACTATCAACACATCAACTTATTGCAGTATTGGCATTCATCCAACTCTTTGGATGTCATATGGAAGTCACAGAAGTAGGTCAACTCTTTGACTTTCCTTCTTACTCGGGTCCGACCCATGCTTCCACTGCGCTCTCTTCATCTATAAACAACCATTGTTCAAGACAAAGAATCTCTTATGTTGAATTCAAAGGATTTCAATACAAGAGCATTTCAACATTTATACATGCTTCATTAAATTCATACAATATGAATATCATGAAGCTTCATGAATGACTAGAGTATAGATAATAGAATGATGACACTCATCATATCTACATACATCTTAACTCTTAGAGACATAGGTTCAGGTAGGTATTCAAACATTTTGAATACATCATCTCTTTCGAGCCACCATTCTACATAATGCAGAGAACCATGTCATTCATGATTAAATGTCTAGAGCACATTTGTAAGCCAAAATATCTTCTTTTATTTTATAAGGATTATTCGACAATTACGATCACCATCGACATGTCACTTCCAAAGTACACTCGAAGAAAGATCAAGACTATAGAGACATACAAACCCTAAGGTGATGTCTTATTGTCTTATTTAATTTCCCTTCCTCATTATGTTGAGGGGACTTGCACACTGCAACCACATACATTATGTGTCCAATTGCAAGTACAATATCTGGATCATGAGTCCAATCCAAGATATTTTACTGGATATTATTGAGTATAACATTGAGTGGGTTTAATGAAGGATTATCTGAAATAAGAAATTTGCATAAGGGTATATATATTATATATACATGTTTTACTTTGATTTAGGAATTTTTATATCAAAGTTGTCTTGCCTTGTCAACACTGAAAGTTCATTCCCTTAATCACTTTCAATGTAAGAGATATTCTTACCATCATATCTCTAGCAAGATCTGGGATCTCCTTTCCTATCTTTGTTGCATCCCAATAATATGAGAACCTACAACTCGGATAAAAAGAAGCGGGAACACATTCCGCCTTGCAAGTCCAACTTGCATTTCCCAATTCGGTCTTTAACACCCGGGCCCACCACCCCTAAGGCAATGTTGACCCGTCATTAATTGAACCAATCGTCAACAGGCTTAATACTCGCTATACGCAATCCAATATCGCCCCAATAATATGAGGACCCGATATTGGGGTCACTACGTATACGGCCTTACTCTTTCGAGAAGCAAAGAACCCGATCCAATTAAATCATGTACAGGATCTGTCACTTCGGACAGGCGTCTCCTATACACAACAACTGGCGACGAAATCCTTTGCCTTGACGGGAGACCATGGATGTCACTTATGTGATCCTCCACCTCATATTCAAATTTTATAATTAATTATCGTGAATCACATTCACATAATTAATTCTTCCAAGGGAAATACACATCTATTCAAAATAGAGTGTTCATTGGATATAATTAATTTAATCATATTAAATTAATCATCAATCCAATCATCAATCAACAAACATGTCTTTTACTTGAATAGTAGGTATTATCTCAAAATACGTATTATTCGAATTTTAATAATTAGAAAAAATACACATTGTCTGTCTCCGGTATTATACAGTCCCTACCCGCTGTCATGGCCAGTACCGACGAGAGTGGGACGGACCACATACGTTGCAACCCGCGACCCCAATGCTCTCCGACTAGGCACCACATCCGCCTCGGGAAAGGATAATACCAGATAGACCATCATGTACTTTGAGATGTTCATCGATTTTTCAACCGAAATTATACCATATAATATAAATCAAAACATTTTTGATTATAAGGAGATTTGCTAGACAAATCCCCAATCCTATTCAAGCAAAAGGGTTTTTCATGTAAAAGTTGTCCTACAACAATTGTAGGATAAACTATGGTTTTCATGAAAGCAATGTTTGTTGATGAACCAATGATCAAGATCTAATATCTCATCATTGTGGTTTAGGCAAGTGTCATTCAATGAAATAATTATCTCTTTAAATATTTCATAAATATTTATCACTAATTATTCCAGAAAATTAACAATTAATTTTCATCATGATGACATATCACAAGGTTCAAGATCAAGAAATTGTTAATTTCCAGCAGTGACCCCCAATCACTAAAATTAACCTATCTTGATAAATTTAAATCCAAAAAATGCAAACTCAGTTTTCAAAGATTGCCTATTTGATTTATTAAAGAATCCAAGTGATAATTCACGCATTTCAAGGCGGATTAAAACCGTAATTATCTCATTAATTACGTTCAAATCCGCAGTTCCCGCAACAGTGAATATAGTCATATTCAAAAAGCCATATCTTGAGCAAATAAAGTCCAAATTTAGTAAACTCAAGTCCTATGGTTTCCTTGTTTAATGGGGAACAAAATCCAATTGAAAATTTCGTTTTTAAACATTTTAAACAGTGCCGAAAAATTCAATTTTACAGAGGTGCGAAAATTGAAATGCAGTAAAAATTTCGCAACCCTTTCAAGAACCAAATCGTCTAAGGTCTATGGATCATATCCAAAACCTTATTCAACCT
Organism: Ottelia alismoides; assembly: GCA_037367405.1. Taxonomy (NCBI): domain Eukaryota; kingdom Viridiplantae; phylum Streptophyta; class Magnoliopsida; order Alismatales; family Hydrocharitaceae; genus Ottelia; species Ottelia alismoides. The sequence goes on along the minus strand of JAZKJV010000190.1, from coordinate 38,713 downwards.
GGCTCTGATACCACTTGAAGGATATAGTGGAATCCTCAAGCGCATCACGGAAGCGTGTCGATCGCATCGTATGCAATCGGAGCAACTAGTCGCACTAGATTCTAGATGCAACGGAAATTAAAATTTTTAAAACTTAAAGATGAAACCACATGATCACGAGAACACTTCTCGGATCGTTTCATAAAACCACAAAGTATAAGGAATACCTCTTGAAGCGTGGTTGTGATCGTGAGATCCCAAAGTAGAGATCCTCCTATCTTAAGTCCGATCCACGAAGAACGCACTTGCGGGCGCGATGATGAGTCACGTCCCTTCCCGCAATCCTCGATGAAGATCCAAGCGATGGCTCCCCCGATTTCGTAAAACGAAATCCGTCGTCTTCCTTTAGAGTAAGCAACTCCAAAGAAGATGGAGATCCACGAGTCGTCGAAGGCGAAAGCCGAGAGTCTCTCCTTTCTCAACACAAAGTGGACGTCCACTTGATGAAGAAGAGAAAGAGAGAGGGCGAGAATGAGAAAGAGAGAGAGAGAGAGTTGTGTCCTTGCACAACTCTTAATGATGTACCATGGAAGGCTACCCTAACCCTCCTTTTATATTAGTTTAGGATCCAATGGATCTCAATCCATGGGACACATGGATCCAAGGGCTATGCTTGGTCCATGCTAAATCAATGGCTATGATTGTTGTTGGTTAAAACCAACAACATTTATTTAAATTAAAAAATGTTGCAACATTATCAACATAATTTAATTTAACATTAACTAATTAAGAGATAATGTGATAAATAAAAATGGAGTCAACCAACCTCCCTAAAATTGGGGGGGCGTCACCCATGAACAATTCATGGGTGACGCCACCTATGGAGGGTGGTCAATTTTGGCTCCCTTTTATTTATCTTATTATTCCTTAATTAATTTTGTATTCACCAAATTAATTCCCAATTAATTTGTGGATATTTCAATCATGCCATTGAATATTATGTGAATCATATTCACAACCCAAACTAATTAGTAAATTGCATTTCCAATTAATTAATAAATGTGAATCCAATCCACATTATTAATTAACAAATGCTATTTACATAAATTCTCTCTTGTATATGTATATTATAAATCATATTTATAACACACATATATCATGGATAGTGTTATCCACATTCTCTTAATCCTTGATAATTAAATCCCATTTAATTATCTTAGATAATCATTTTCACAATATGAAACATATTCATATTTAAGCTTGATAATTAAATCTCATTTAATCATCAAGTCCTTGCTTGGATATTTCATCAAAAGAATTATTCTTGAACCCTTTCAAGAATAATGTGCTTTCTCCGCAGATACTTGGAGATAAGGACAGGGCGATTGTATTATTCCACGTATAGTGACTTGGATGTTGAGATCTCGTCTCAAATCCAGATCGTACGAACCTCCCACAGATGCTTGATTAAATCAAGACCGCAAATCCAATCTTCTCATTGAATCTGAATCTCATTCAGATCAATGTCCAACACTTGGACTAAGATCAGATTGCTTCTCTACTGGAAGGAGTCACTAAAATCCAGACCTGTTTCATCACTCCCTCGAAATGGAAGCGTCATGGATATACAATCGTTTATGATCACATCACCCTTCAGGTATTCCCAATACCTGTACATCCTGCATACTGGAAGACCCATGGTCAACCCGAAGATCAAGATCTATTTTACACTGTCTTCTTCAGGGTTTGATCACCAAGTTTCTCATTTGATCATTGGGATTTGGTATCGATCATATACTTTCCAAAAGCATATATCATACCTAGGTCTTGATCATATACTTTCCAAAAGTATATATCAAACCTACAAATTCAGTCAAGCTTCCAAAGCAAGACAACCGTGCACGGAATTTGATTCTTCCCAATATCTCATGAGTGAGCTCATGTCTTCCGGTTCAGTAGTGAACCTGTATGATCCCTTTGAGAGATCGTATTACTCATATGCCTTTATATGCACACCAGCTCGCCGGTGTATAGACCTTGGTTAGGTCATCAACCTATTGGTCTGCCAAATGTACATACTCAGACATATAGCAATACATCTGTCTCCGGTCAGAGGATGCGTGCCTATGCTGTGACAGCATTCAACATAGGACTTTGGTTATCTCGATCTCGTTAAGTCAACCCATTGACCTAACTAATCTGACACCTCCGAATCTCTATTCCTATGTAGAGGACCTACATCAAGAGGTCGGTCAGATATCAGCCTATGTGAGAAAGGATTGCCATCTCCTACTCAGGCTGGAGATCACATCTTAACAATCATTTGACGGTGCTTGATGAGTCCTCAATCTAACTCTTTAGATATTCATCCAAGCACCAGCTTCTATGATTCAATAATTGAATCAACAGCTGTATGATCATTAAGATAGCCATGGTACATAACCCTAATTGTACAGAGGGACCTATTATGCAAATTATTTATTCTTTATTTCAGATCAGGGAATGATATTTGCAATAACATTTATTGCATAATGGCTCGCCGTGGGCTCACATGTCCAACAGGAGAGGGTTGGAATAAAGAATGTGATTTGATGTCACCATGATTTGTGATGAATTTCCAACCTAAGAAAAGAGAGAGGTAAATTGAGTTACCCCGAGGTAAGCTGATTAATAAATGAGCCCTTAGTAATTAGGCACTCCTGTCAACAATGACCACGTGATCGACATATCTCATCTACTACGAGGGACCCAAACATATCGTATTCATCGACTGTGAAAGAAGGATGGATCTCTCTGATGAGCCGCCCGAACGACTAAGGTAAAGGTGTCACTAAGGTCGTTGTGACCTCAGTCACTCGGGACTCAGAGCTCAACAAGAAGCAAAAATCGGACCACCAAATATAGATAGAAACACGAGAAAACTGAATAGCAGTCCTAGCTATGGGATTGACCAGGTATAGCTCCCAGGGTCGAACTCGAGGAGCATGGATTGGCCTTGCGGCCTACGAAGTAGTCTAAAAATAAATAAAAATAAAAAAAATTATTTTTGGTGAAGTTATAATATTTTTATATTTTTTTTGGAATTTTTTAATTATAAAGATAATAAGAAAACAAGGAAAACAAGCAACTCACACAATTATTTAAACACCCAAGTCAGTCCAAAAATTCAAACAAAAATATTTTTAGAATTTTTATATTTTTTACTGTTTTTGGGGAATTTTTGAGAATTTTCTGATTTTTATAGAATTTTCTAAAAATAAAATAAGGCAAAAAATAATGAACAATGTCCAGTCAGGCTTTAAGGGCCAAAATAAAATATAAAATGGCCCTAACAACACTTGAAGGTATTTTTCCTGGAAAATATAGGCAAAGGGGAAAATCAGGAAAAAGGATTATTATTTTTGGGATTTTCTGTGATTTAATAGAATTTTTCTAAGTTTCTCAAGGTTTTTCAATTTGTATATTTTTTATAGATCCAAAAATGACCAAAATTGGTCAGCAAATCAAACACAACAAAACAAACATAATCTGAATTTTTTAGAATTTTTAAAGGGTTTTTTATATTTTTTTGTGAATTTTAAATCTGGACATGCAGAAAATTAGATGTTTTTGAATTTTTAAAAATACTAAAAGGGCTGAGCAATCTGGCTAAGATAAGTGAGGTCGAGAAATTGACCTTTGACTGATAGCCGAGAAAGAGCTAGTCCGAAAGCAAGAGATTCATCCCAGTTGCTTAGGTTGGTAGTTTCGCAGTGCGCAGCATCGGGTCCAGGAGAGTGAAAGTTCGACTATCTTCGAGCCGGAGTGCGTACAGCACACAAGTACGTGAGTTGCTAGGACCATCCACACCTCACGAAGAAAATCAGCAAAAATCAAAGGTCAAGGGGGCATAAAACAGAGGACGGAAAGGAGGTGCGAGGGAAGAAAGATGACTTTGATCTGCTATGGTACCACTGAACCTCTCCACTTCGGAATCCTAAAGGGAAAGTCACAAGCCGCACATCAGACGGCGTAGATGACTACTTTATAACCAAGAAATGCTCATAAAGGAAGAATACCGTACTTCAATCTACTATTATATTAGAAGAAGAAGGTCGTAGACAAAGCTGTTTCAGTGAGAGTTCCAGGTGAGCGAGGTTGGCCAGAGCGGGAGCGAGATGCCGACTTCAACTATATCAAATCTAAGTGGACTAGACTAGACCCCTAATCTATAATATTAGAAAAAGATAGTATCGGGAAGATGTGAGAAGCTTTTTTCTCAGTTCTTGCCGCCGCCTGAGGCCCTTTTCCTTTTAGCAAGCTCTGGAAGCGAGAAATGGGAGCAGCAAGCCCTTAGGCGCGCAGTCAAATAGGCTCCGAACTAGTATATAAAAGGTCGTTCTGAGGACAGCTTTTGACTATATCTCTATCGCGCACTAGTGGTTTATGGCTTTCAGTAATCCTACGAAATTAGGCTTAATACATAGAACAAACCGTCATTGGTTAACGATATCCTTGGTCTTTGACGCGCATTTTTCTGGTTCGGATTGTGGGCTCATAATTTCCCAAAAATTAGTTAAAATTCTACACATTGGCAGGAGCCACGGTCAAATTTTCACTTAATTTGGATGAGATTTGATATTTTATTTACAACAAACAAAAGCCCACAGTCATAGGGACCTCTTCGTTATGAAAATATCTTCTGGGCCTGGAAAGATAACAAAATCAGAAATCCAAGGAATCCTTGTGCAATTTCACCAATCTCACACGCTCCAGGCATGTGGATTGGGCACGGAAGGACCTATATGTAATAAAAATACTTCCCCGGACTTATTAGCAACAGGTGCTAAAAGTCCAGGGGAGATATTGCAAAATGCCCAATAAATTCAACACATGCGGAAATAAACCATTCACAGGGGCTTAAGTGCAATTATACAAAAAGATCTTTCATTCATTACCACCAGAAACTACAACCCACAGAATGCAATTTCAGCAAAAATACTCGTGACGAAGCACATGTCCACAATATACAGGGGTAGAAATGCAAATGTAAGAAACGACAAGGTCCTAAGTGCAAATGTTCTAAACTAAAATTAATTGCGGAAAATATTTATAGGACTAAATGCCAAAACAAAACAGGAGGGGGCCTAAGTGAAATTACCCCACTTATTCATCCGAGGGCGGAGGATGCGCCACGTGGTGATCTGACGGTTGCAAGGGGGCTGCTCCTCAACGAGGGTCCCTCGAATCTGATCAGACGGCGGAGGGCGCGCCACGTGGTGGATCAACGGTCGAGAGTCGATGTGGCTAACTGACGACACGGAAATCACACTAACAACTGAGGTAGAAAATAAATCACAATGTCGTTGTCCTCAATCGCTCAGAATGTGTCAATCAAGAAAAATGAACCACAGATGAAGATAAATCAGTAAAATACAGAGAAGTGGTCCTGCTATAGGATTAACCTGGTATAGCTCCCAGGGTCGAACACAAGGAGCACAGATTGGCCTTGCGGCCTACGATGTAGTCAATTTGAACTAAAACACAGAGAACATATTTTTGTGGTTTTTATTTGTTTTTAAAAATTTTTTTAGATTTTTTTAATTGAAGAGAAAATGAAAGAAAGTAAATACAAGGGCACTTCAACAATTTATTAAACACTCCAAAAATAATGCAAAAATTAAGGAAATACAGAAGTATTAAACAATTTATTAACAATTTATTAAACAATTTATTGAATTTACAGAAGTATATACACATGAGCTCCTATCTCCCTCTACTTTGGCTTTTATGCGGTCAGGCCCATGCTGAGCCCTCCCTTGGGTTAGGTTGCTCAATATTTATTCTAAATATTTTCCTCTTTTTCTTTTTGCTCTTTATTCTTTTATTTTGTGCACAAAAACATGCTAATTATAGGTTTTTACACAATGCATGCTTTTGGTAATTATTTGTATTTACACATATCTACATGTATTTGCAAAGGTTTTTGTAGCTAAAATAATAGAATAAAGAGTGATGAATGGGTATTCATCACTAACCCTCGCTGGATGGAGGGCGGCAAAAAGGCCACGTGTCGATCTGACGGTGGCTGCTATTGGCCTCTTCTTTGCCTAAATCGAACGGTCCACAAAAGATCTGGCACGGCGAGGGCGGATGGACGGCTCTGGAGGGTCCTGGAAGAACAGGTGGCCGACGAACTTCGTCGGCCCGATACACGTGCAGTGGTCCTCCTCTGCTGCTCCTGAGATGCGGAATCGCTCCGCCAAGATGTCCTGCAGCTGCTGCTGGTCTCCGATGAGGCCGGGAAGCTCCGAGGAGCTCCGGCGGCGGCGATGGCGAAGGAGCTGGTGCCTCTGGATGCTTAGGCCCTCAGATGGGCCTGTCGAGACCAGCAAAGTAACGCAACACGCTCCTGGGTCGAGGGAAAAATGCCTCGACCCGGTTAGAGGCGAAATGGGTGAACTATGCGTCGGGGCGAAGGATCTCCGGTGATGCGACGGCGAGGGAGATTGAATCCCAGTTCCGTGGCGAGCTGGGTTGGATGAAGGGGCGAAGAACGTGCAGGGGAGAATGGCGGAGATGATGGCCGGGTCGATTGGCGAAATGGGTGGACGGAGCGGAGCTAATCGATGGCCGACAACGATGGACTAAATTGGGCGTAATCAGAAATTCGAGTAAACTAAGGGGAACTGGGATTACCGGATGGTCGAGGTCAACTGTGTATGAGCTCCTGGAGCTCTTGGTCCTTGCCTCGAGGGCCGTCGATGCCCGAGGCTCGAGCGCTACTCAAGGGGCGGCGTACGGCGACGAAGAGCTGCCAGATCAGTGGCTGGACACTCCCTCCTCACTGCAACACCACCCTCAGCTCGTTGTCACTCAGGCGAAGGCAGTGGAGGTCCTGGGATGGAAAGGCAGAGCCAAAGATGACGTGAAATGCGCGACGGAGCTGGGGATTTATAGGGCTAGGGGTCCGGCTAGAAGAGGTTCGGGTGAGCTTATCGCAGCACGGACCCCGAGAACCCACCCCGGGCGTGGATCAGGGAAGATCAATGATGGATTAGGACCCGGGGTTTGCGGGTTTGGGTCTCGGATCGAGGAGCAATAATTAGGAGAAGAGGCAGGTCAGGTGCAGATCTGCGGGTTTGTGGTCCAGGGGGGAGTTGACCGGGGGGTCAACATCCCCCGTGGACCAATGGGAAACGACCACGTCAAAAAGATTTGGAAATTCAATATAAAATAGAAAATGGCCGATTTTGGAAAAAGTTAAAACATAAAAAATGTTTATTTATTTATAAACTATTTTTTGTGATTTTTATTTATTTTTTTTGAAATAAAAATTAGGTATTTACACTATAGTATCTTATATATAGGTATATACAATATTAATTTTTTTGAATTTTAATTATTTATTTTTGCACATTTTATTCCAATTTTATATTTTATTTATTTATATAATAAAATTTGAAATATTTTGGTATTTTTATTTTATTTTTATTAATTATTTACAAGGGTTAAATAAATAGATTTATACAAGTATGTACATGATATATATACAAGGTTGGTTTTGATTTGTATTTTTGTTTCTTTTTATTTTATTGTTGTTTTTGTAATTTTTATTTTATTTATTTACATTATGAAATATAGAATATGTACAATTTTTGTGAGATTTTAATTTATTTATTTACAAGGATAAATAAATAGATAAAGTGTTTTATGTACATGGTGTATCTACAAGGGTGAAGGGATTTTTAATTTCTTTCTAGTTTTCTCATTTTTATTTTAATTTTATATTTACAACTATATACACATAAATACAACCCCACTTTTATTTTTGTTTTAGAGGAAAATATTTTTATTTAATTACAGGTACATGTACACACATGAGCTTCCTTATCTCTCTCTACTTGGGTTTTTATGCGGTCAGGCCCATGTTGAGCCCTCCCTTGGGATTAGGTCGCTCAATATTTATTCTAAATATCTCCTTCTTTTTCTTTTATTTCTTTATTCTTTTATTTATGCTCAAAAACATGCTAATTATGCATATTTACACAATGCATGCTATTTGACAATTATTGATATTTACAGGAATATACATGTGTTTTGCATGGGATTTGTAGCTAAAATAAAAGAATAAAGAGTGATGAATGGGTATTCATCACCCCCCTATACTTAACTTTGCTAGTCCCTTAGCAAACACTTATTTAAAAAAGAAGTGAAAAAGAAAAAGAAAAAGAAAAAGGAAAAGAGGAGAAAATGCATGGATTAATGCTGAATATTAAACTTGCCTTCATTAAATTGAAATATGGAGCTCAATCAGATCTTTGGATTATTAATGTGTCGGAACCTTGTTTGGACATAAGCTTAAAACCTAACATCCTCCAAGTTCCACCAATCTATGGGCAAGACTCCTTAATAAATCAGATCAGAACAAGTCTACATATACAAACTCTAATGACCATGAATCTTTCCTTGTACGGTGTAAGTGATATGTAGCTCCCCACCTTAGAAGTAACAAAGAAACAACCTCCCTCAACCTGGTAACTCTAATGCCTCGGTCTAGCAACTCTTTCCTCGAGAAGCGGGGTATTCCCTTCTAAGTTCAAGTGCAACCGGCTCAAGAAGAGGGGGAAGAAGAAGAATGGACCATGGCCAGTGTAGCCATGTATCCTTGGGAGCTCTAACCAGTGTAGCTGAGTCTCCCGCTGCAAGCTTCACGAGATGGAACATGTATACCATAAGCTTTTGCTTTATTTGACTATATACACTCCGGTGGGATTATTAAATTTTCAATCCGACCCACCACTTTTTTGGAGTTCTTTTCTTTTTGCACATTTTTTTGCATGTGCATCTGTACAACATATCTACATGGTGCAGCATATATACAAGGAGTTTTTCCTCTTGAGCCAGTAGACTATCCCTCTTTTGAAGCTTTATTGCAACCCACAGCTTCTGTCTTTAGACTTCATAACCACCAGACCAAGTTGAGGTGCACTTCCTTCACTAGAAGAAGAAGAGAGGTTCTGCCTAGAAGTACTACCCTCATATGCTACCCCAAGCCAAAGGAAACTGCCTCCTCACCCCCTCATCCGTGGAGAACTATGTGTAAAGTGCTGGTGCAAGTAAAGCCATTGTCTCTGAGAGTCATGCGTGTGTTGTTAAGTGCTCTACTTAGGCTCACCAAGATGACATATGGTCATAGCCTAGTGGACTCAAAGAATTAAATCCCAATGGACCTGAAAAGCCTTAACCCTAAGCCCTATAAGGTTCCTCTTAGAATTAGGTGGATTAAGATCTTAATCAAGCTCCATTTGTCAATTTAATTCCAGGCTAGTTTAAATGTCAACTATAATCTAGGAAAAACTATACAAATATTTACAAAGATGCTATTTACAAATATTTACACATGTGCAAATTTTTTGAAGAATGTTTTGAAATCATGGATGTATGCATGAATGCAAGTTTTGCAAAATATGTACACAAATTTACACGAGGTTTTTGCAAACTTTTGATTTTCAAAACATTTTGGAAAAATTTTGTACTATATACAAAATTTTGATATGCACAATATTTACAATCTATTCACACAAAAAGTTTTTACACACCTTTTTACAAAAATAGTTTTATACAGTAGCTATGTATATGCAATAAAAGAATGTTTATTTACAAGGAAGAAAATTTTTAAATTTTTATGGATTTTTGGGTTTTTAGTCATTTTTATTTATTAACACACACACACACAAAGTACGAGTTATGGCTAAAGTATATATGAAATATATACACACACCCCTATACTTAGCTCGAACGATGTCCTCAGAGTGATCAAGAGCGATGAAGAAGACATAACTCGTGCTTAGTATAGGGAAGTGAAAAGGAATGGCTATATACAGAGATGAATCAAAGAATAGAATGAGGAGAACTCGGTGTTTTCCCCCAATACTTAGGATCAAGTAATCCTAAGTATAACAAGCTGTACATAAAGGGAAATCCGAGTGAAGAATGTACATGTTCTACCTCCCCCCCCCCTATACTTAGGGTGAATATCCATAAGTATAGGCAGCAAAACAGGGGTAGAAAGAATCAAAAAGGTTACCCGAAGGTCCTACATCCCCCCTATACTTAGGGTAAAGTACACCCTAAGTATAGCATAATCATAAGATGAGAAAAGGGATGTGGGACTAAAGAATAGTGTGATATGGACAACTGGATCTATACAGGTCGGAAGAACAGTGATAATCAGGCGTGAGATGCAATAGATGTGAGTCAAGAGACCACATCTCACGCAAAGTGAATAGGGGTAACATCAACGACCCACGGCTCATGATCTAGATATGGCTTGAGCCGCTGGCCGTTCACTCGAAAGGTACTCTCAGAAGACAACTCAGATATGTCAATACTCCCGTTGTCGTGTACCTTTCTCACTAAATGCGGTCCCTTCCATTTGCTCTGTAGCATCACTGGGAATAATCTAAGCCTAGCATCAAACAGCCATACTCTCTGTCCTGGCTCAAACTGCTTGTGGCTGATATGAGAATCATGCCACTCCTTCACTCTCTCCTTATAATGTAGGCTGTTTGAAAAGGCGGTATCACGAAGCTCCTCCAGGGCTGCTAACTCTGCCCTCCTCTGGTCTCCTACACTATCTGGATCCAAACGTATATCAGTGACTGCCCAAAGTGACCTATGTCTCAGCTCAACAGGTAAATGGCATGGCTTGCCATAAACGAGGCGAAAGGGAGATGTACCCAAAGGAGTCTTGAAAGACGTCCGATATGCCCACAAGACCGAGTCCAAAAGCTGTGACCAATCCTTTCGGTCAGGGCGGGTGACTTTCTGCAATATAGTCTTGATCTCCCTGTTCGACACTTCAGCAAGACCATTCGTCTGAGGGTGGTATGGAGTGACAACTCGATGGTCTATGCTGAACTCGCTAGCAAGGGCCTTTACCTTGTCATTGACGAAATGAGACCCCCCGTCAGATATCAACACTCTAGGCACCCCGAACTATGAAATGATATTCTTCCTCAAAAATAGGCAAACAGTCCTAGCATTTGCGGTTCGGGCGGGGATGGCCTCAACCCAACGACTCACATAATCAACGGCCAACAGAATGTACTCGAATCCCCGAGTCTTAGGGAATGGACCCATGAAATCGATGCCCCATGCGTCAAAAACCTCACAGAAGTGTATGGGCTGCATCGGCATCATATCACAATGTCCACAAGTGCCCATCCTCTGACAGTCAGTACATCTCTTCACGAACTCATCAGAGTCCTTGAAGAGAGTAGGCCACCATAGGCCGAGTTGGAGCACTTTCTGTGCCGTTCTCCTCCCTGAGTGATGTCCTCCTGCCTCCAGCTTGTGGCAGTAAGTAAGGACGCTGTGGTGCTCCTCCTGAGGAATGCACCTACGCCAGATACTATCCCCTCCCTCATGGTAAAGGACGGGATCCTCCCAATGGTAAAACTTGGCCTTCGCGAGGAAGGTCTCAAGTTTCTGCCTGGGCCAATCTTGTGGAACCTTCTCGGTGACAAGATAGTTCACAATATCGACATACCATGGGAGCGAGGCAATAGGAAGGATCACCTCATCTGGGAAGGTCTCACAAATCGGGTCAATCTGGTCAGAATCCTCAAGATACTCCAATCGTGAGAGACGACCCACCACCACATTCTTGACTCCAGGCTTATCCTTAATCTCTATGTAAAACTCCTAGAGTATAAGGATCCATCTGGTCAATCTAGCTTTGGCATCCTTCTTTGCCATGAGGTACCTGATGGCATTATGATCAGTAAAGATGATCACTCTAGATCCGATAATGTACGATCTGAACTTATCTAGGGAAAAAACTATGGCTAGCATCTCCTTCTCAGTGACTGTGTAGTTCCACTGTGCAGCATCCAATGTACGGCTAGCGTAGTGAATAACAAATGGGACTCCATCCCTCCTCTGTCCTAGCACGGCCCCTACGGTAAAATCGGAGGTGTCCGTCATGATCTCAAATGGGAGAGACCAATCAGGTGGCTGAAGGACAGGAGCCTCTATCACACATCTCTTGAGAGTCTCAAACGACGAAAGGCACTTGTCATCGACAAGGAACTTGGTGTCTTTCGTCAACAGATCAGTCAACGGTCGGGCAACCCTACTGAAATCACGAATGAATCGCCGGTAGAAACCAACGTGCCCCAGAAAAGACCGTAACTGCCGTAAGTTGGACGGTGGATTGAGTTTGCTAATGACATCCACCTTGGACGGATCAACCTCCATGCCCCTGTTGGAGATGATGTGGCCAAGCACCGTCCCTTGAGTCACCATGAAGTGACTCTTCTCCTAAGATAATACCAGGCGAACCTCAATGCATCGCTGAAGGACTTGGTCTAGGCAGTCAAGACAGGAGTTGAATCCGTCGCCGTAGACCGAGAAATCATCCATGAAGATCTCCAAGCACTCCCCCACCATGTCTGAAAAGATAGATAACATGCATCTCTGAAAAGTCGCAGGGGCGTTGCATAGCCCAAATGGCATGCGTCTGAAGGCGTATGTGCCGAAGGGACAGGTGAAGGTAGTCCTGTCCTGGTCTTCTGGCGCAATGGCCACCTGATTGTGGCCGGAGTACCCATCTAAGAAACAGTAATGGCTCTTTTCTGCCAGTCTCTCAATGATCTGATCTATAAAGGGCAGGGGAAAATGATCCTTCTTGGTGGCCTGGTTGAGTCGTCTGTAATCCACGCAGACCCGCCAAGAAGTGGGTACCCGGATAGCAATCTCTTCTCCAGACTCTGTAACCACTATAGTGATGCCCGTCTTCTTGGGCACCACATGTAACGGACTGACCCACTTGGAGTCGGAGATGGGGTAGATAAAATCGGTGCTCCACCACTTCGAGATTTCCTTCATGACAACCTCTCTCAGATTCGGGTTCAGCCGCCGCTGGAATTCACGCGACGGCTTTGCCTCATCCTCGAGATAGATGTGGTGAGATCACAGAGCCGGACTGATCCCCTGGAGATCTGCTACACTCCATCCTATCACCTTGCGGTTCTTTTCAAGAACACCCATCAGACGGGATTCTTGCTCTCCAGTCAAATCAGCGGAGATAATGACTGGGTACATCTCATGCTCACCCACAAGGAACTTATACTTCAACGATGCAGGTAGTGGCTTCAGCTCTGGACAAACTGGTGCTGGAAAATCTGGCTTCTGAAGGATCCGAGTGTATGCTGCCAAATCTGTTCGGGAAAATGAGAACTCTCTCTCGCAAACTGGGTCTGGGGAAGGCTGCTCATCTGGATTGTCTCTGCTCTGCATGGCATCAACTTCCTCCCTAGCTGTAGTCTCAGAAGAAGTCAGATCAAGTATATACTCATCAAACTCTCCCCACTCAAAATCTGACTCCGAGGGATTTGTATCATCCATGGTGGCCTCAGTACCACTGTCATCACAAAACAAATCTGTCTCGCTGTCTCGAACCGGCTCTGCTGCCTCAAAAGTATCCTGGACCAGGAGTGCGCTCTCCAAGCTATCCTCTGCTGTCGTCTCTGCATCAGCAAACTCTGAAGGTGAGAGGATGGCTTGTGCGTCGGGGTCTGCCCAAACTGCCTCGTCATCTGTGATCACAAAATCGCAGTCCTGGTGGATGTCTCGCCCTGGCTCTGTCATCTGCTCTGAATCGGAAGTAGTCTCTGAGCAAGCTGAATCTCTGACTCTGATGTCCTCGATTGTCTCTATTAGTACACTCTTGCCCTCGATGCGAAAGTATACCTTCCCGCTATCATGGTCGGTCACTGCCTTGGCTGTGGCCAAGAACGGGCGACCTAAAATGATGGGGGTATCGGTCACCGACTCAGGGATCTCCATGTCCAACACAACGAAGTCCACGGGCAATTGCAGGCCCTGAATCATGACGACAACGTCCTTCAGCAACCCCTTCGGCCTCTTGACAGATCGATCAGCAAACTGAAGGACTGTCCTACTCTATCATAGAGTGCCCAACTCGAAGCGGTCGAGAAGGCTGCCGGAAGTAGGTTGATCGAGAACCACTGTCTAATAGAGTGCTGTCGAACCTCTGCTCTCTGATTCGGCATCTGACATACGGGGCTCCTGAATCTGGCCTCTTGGCCGGCAGACGGTTCTGAATCGCGAAACAAGTGGCTCTGGTCATCACATGGATCTCTGGCTGGTGGTTCCTCCTCTTCCTCCTAACTGTAGTCCTGTCTCTGAGTGATCTCTGGAGAAGAGGGATGTGCTGCAAGGCCTCCTGAAGAATCAGGTGAATGTAAAAGTGATCTATCATCTGCTGGCTGAACTCTTCCTGCTGTCTCTTTTTTGGATTTTCTATTTTCTTCCCCTTCGCATGTGAAGAGCTCTAGGGAAGGGGATCACAGGGTCCTTCTCAGATGAAGGACTAGGAGAGGGTCTAGGTTGCTCGACGGTAGGATCCACACATACATCAAGCACCAAAGGTGGACCAGAAGAAAACAAACCCTTTCCTTTATTGTCAGAAATGTCCTGAGATACATGTACATATGGAAAGACTACAGGACTCGTAGAAGTGAAAATGGTGGCATCAGCACCACCCTCGGCTGGTAGACGTGCGGCATCAGTACCGCGCTCTGGCTCGGCAACATCGGTGGTCTCAGTACCACCTCCTCCATCTGGTGAAGTGACGGCCTCAGTACCGCCAGTGGGATCAGCATCCATGGTGGCATCAGTACCACCGTCATCATCTCTAGCGGCATGAGCACCACTCTCCTCCTCGTCTGGCGCTCTAGAAGTGGCCTCGGGGTGTCGCTCAGACTAGGTGCCGCCTGCTGGCATCCTACCGCTCCTAAGTGTGACAAAGTCAGTATCAAAAAGATATGCAGACATATCACCAAAAATATCACTCGGAGTGGCATACTCAGTACAAACTACCTGCTCAGACTTCCTCTTGAGGTTGTTCGGATTGGGCTCTATCTGGGCAGGGATGGCGACCTTCCCTCTCACAATGTCTCGCATCTCCTGGCGGAACTCATCCATCTCCCGTCAGAATGTAGCATGCTGATCTGTAAGGAGGCGGGCTATGTCATCCAAGGCGGGATTCTCATGGGATGGCCCATGAGATCCTGACGGGTAGCCTCTCTGGTAGTGAGGCTGCTGCTGTGGCTGGTGTTGCGGGTGAGAGGGGTACTGCTGAGGATGAAACTGCTGCTGCTGAGGCTGCTCTCGCCTCCAAGACTGTCCCTGCTGATGGTGACGAGGACCATACTGCTGTGACTGTTGCTGCTGCTGGTGGTACACTGGGGGCTGCTGCTGCTGGTGATCTCTCTGATGGCCGTACTGGCCACCCTGTCCTGACGGTTGCTGTTGGGAGATGGAACCTCCGGCCGACCAATGGAATCCGGGATGGTCTCGTCGGATACCGGGCTGGGGTCGGTCGTACCAAATCCCGTTGACATCCATCAACGGCTCTGACTCGTAAGGGGCTGGCAGGAGTACTGCCAGAGGCTGATCTGGCTGGTATACCACCATCTGAGTGTCTGGGGATGGTGGTGCCTGGTAAGAAAGTTGCGGCTGCTGGTACAGCTCTGCCTGTACAAGGTGAACCTGTCTAGGCTGCTGGTGGTTGGAGCGCTGGGACGAGCTGCCGGAGCTACTCGGGTCGCCTCGTGCCTGAAGACGGAGCTGGGAAGCCGTCTGTACCTCCTAGAGACACATGAGCTGTGTCTTCAGGTCACTCAGAGTCTGTGCCATCTGCTCCATCTGCGTGATACCCTGGCATTGCTTCTTCTTGATAATCTCCATCCGGTCCAGCTTCTCGCTGATGATGCCCATGTCAGCGGCTGTGGACTCGACCTGTGCTGCTGCCACTGATGAAGTGGATGGACCGGCGTCAACCCGTGCTATCCTCTGGTACTGTATGGTCTGTGGTTGGGGGCGTCCCTGTGTGTAGAGTCGGGTTTGGGACATCACCATATAGTTCTCTGCCATCTCCTCGTAGATGGCCCAGACCTGATCATGGTCCTTGGCGAAATAGGATCCCTCACAAGAAGCGTTCACCAGGCCCTACAGCTCTGGTGTCAACCCGCAAAAGAAGCTCTGAACAAGGTTCGGCTTCGAGATGTTGTGGTGCGGGCATCTGTCTGTAAGCTCTATGAACCTCTCCCATGCCTCGTGAAACTGCTCGTTGGGGAGCATGGAGAAGTTGCTGATCAGGGCTCTCGCTGCATTCGTCCGCCCAAGTGGATAATACTTGTTCAAGTACTCGGTGCGGAGCTGCTCCCAAGTGTACACAAACCTCCCTAAGTGCTTCAGCCAGTTGGCTGCTCTGTCTGCCAGGGAGAAGGGAAAGGCAATCATCTGGATGGTATCCTGGTCCACTTGACGGTCGTGGACAGTGTTGCATATCATCTCAAACTCCTGGAGGTGGAGATGGGGCTCCTCAGTAACCAGCCCATGGAACCGGGGAAGAAGCTGCAAGGTGTTCAGGGGGAACTTGAAGTCCCCCATGATCGCTGGAAGTACCACCAAATGGTGCGTCAAAGTCGATCCGGGGTTGTGCAACTCCCGCATCGGTCTCGGAGGTCCTGCTGCTGCTGCGGCTGCGGCGGCTGCTGCCGCACCATCGGGTATCCTCGGTCCGTCGTCTGGGCCGCGCTGATCGCGTTCGGCTCTCATCTGCTCCATCTCGTGCCTCATCTCTATCATGAAAGCTCCCTGATCCCTCAACTGCTGCTGAACTGAATCAAGGGAGGCAATCAGTGTGGAGTTGATCGCACCCTGGTCTAAGACGAATGTCTGCTCTCCTCGGGGACCTCCGGGACGATCCTCGCTGCTGCCGGCCATGGTCTCTGCAAAGTGAAAAGACCCAAACTCAGGTGCCGATAAATCATCTGACTGTAGTCTCTCATCAGGTACTGGCCTCTCAGGAATGGTAGAAGGGTGGTCGAGGGGGAACAGGGTGGAGTCGAACTTGGGTTCGGAGAGCGGGTCTGAGCTCTCACGAATCGACCTAGATGAGTGGGCTGGAGTGCTGAAAAGCGGTGCAGCTAAAGGCTGCCTAAGAGATCTCATGTCCATCATCGTGATCTGGCGAGTTGGGCGGATGAGATATGGTAACAATAATGATCACAAGCAAACCCCCTATTCACCTACGCAACGCGAGCTAAAGACCGTAAAGGCTTGGTCAATTATCTTATCAATTTTATTAGGTGATAAGTCAGGATAGCAAAGCGATTAACGTGACCTGTTGGGTAATCCGATATTTTCTCAACCGACTGTCCCGTACAGAAAGAGCCGTTAATCAGTCGAGAAAAATATCGGATATGGCTCTACCTAGTGTGCGGGTCACTCTCTCGTGCAAACAAACCAGACAAGGAGGGGGGTGCTCTCCCCAAGACAGATTTTTAGGGTGAATATCTTTTAGGGTCAAATAGAGTTATCAGTCCCAATTTTATGGTTCAAATTTTTAGAAATTTTTCAAATAATCAAACAAATCGCCTAAAGAATTTTTCGATGCTCCTGGTTATTTTAATCCAAAACAGGGGGAGAAGACGAAAAAGCCGATGCGCGAGAAAATCAATGATGCATGCAGAGTAAGAAATGTATACCTGACTCCAACAGTCCACATGCAATATGATCCGTGCAAAATTTAAAGACTGAAATAAAACTACCTAAATGATGCATGCGGAAATCTGAGCCCTAAGCAAGCAGTTCTACTCGAAAGAACGGCTAGTCGACCACCAACCTCCAATCCAAGAGTCCGGTCTAGACCCACCCTTCCTCTTCTCGACAATTCGAGTTCAGGAGTAGCGCTTGACAAGGTGGGCTCGCAGCGCGTAGGCTCGAAGGTAGTGGATCGACTATTTTATTAATCTTTTTATTATTGGTCCAATTACCGATCTATAGGTACATGCAGATTTATTAGGGTGTTTGGATCCTATTTATTACGTCTCAGTCAAGCAAAAATCCTAAGGCTAGGGGCTCAAAACCGCGAGAATCAGAAAGGCAGGAAATAAACGGTAAAAGCCGCGATAAAACTACGAAAAAGCCAAGGGGTCCCCCGAGCACACCGGTGCTCGGCGAAACAGACCCCGAGAGTCTCAAAAGTCTACTGAGTGTCCTGTCCCTGTTTTATTACAATAACAGTTCAAATAATGCAGAAAATAAAATCTAAGCTAATCTACGATACTTCGCGGCTATTCCGTGGCTCCCGCACTCTACTGTCTCCTGGCGCTCTCCTGTGGCTCCGTGCAGAAGGAAGCCGCCTTCGATTGTCGTGGTTGCGTCGGCTCCTCGAAAGTCGCCGCCTCGGTCCTCGGGCCCCGCGCAATAAAACAAGAAGAGTATGATCAGACCAAATTATTATAAACAAGTCAGAAAAATATATACTAAAAATATATACAAAAACCTATACAAAAAGCCGCGAAAAAGAAAGCAGCGAGAAAAAATGTGACTACTAAGCCGTGCTCCCCGGCAACGGCGCCATTCTGATGAGACGCCCGAACGACTAAGGTAAAGGTGTCACTACGGTCGTTGTGACCTCAGTCACTCGGGACTCAGAGCTCAACAAGAAACAAAAATCAGACCACCAAATATAGATAGAAACACGAGAAAACCGAATAGCAGTCCTACCTATGGGATTGACCTGGTATAGCTCCCAAGGTCGAACTCGAGGAGCACGGATTGGCCTTGTGGCCTACGAAGTAGTCTAAAAATAAATAAAAATAAAAACAAATTATTTTTGATGAATTTTTAATATTTTTATATTTTTTGGACTTTTTTTAATTATAAAGAAAATAAGAAAACAAGGAAAACAAGCAACTCACACAATTATTTAAACACTCAAAATCAGTCCAAAAATTCAAACAAAAATATTTTTAGAATTTTTATATTTTTTACTGTTTTTGGTGAATTTTTGAGAATTTTTTGATTTTTATAGAATTTTCTAAAAATAAAATAAGGCAAAAAATAATGAACAATGTCTAGTCAGGATTTAAGGGCCAAAATAAAATGTAAAATGGCCCTAACAACACCTGAAGGTATTTTTCCTGGAAAATATAAGCAAAGGGGAAAAATCAGGAAAAAGGATTATTATTTTTGGGTTTTTCTGTGATTTATTAGAATTTTTCTAAATTTTTCAAGGTTTTTCAATTTTTATATTTTCTATAGATCCAAAAATGACCAAAATTGGTCAGCAAATCAAACACATCAAAACAAACATAATCTGAATTTTTTAGAATTTTTGAAGGGGGTTTTATATTTTTTTGTGAATTTTAAATCTAGACAGGCAGAAAATTAGAGGTTTTTGAATTTTTAAAAATACTAAAAGGGCTCAAAAATTTTCCCAAAAATTATGAAAATTCTACACAGAAGCAGGAGCCTCGTATCAAATTTTCACTTAATTTGGATGAGATTTGATATTTTATTTACAACAAACAAAAGCCCACAGTCATAGGGACCTATTCGTCATGAAAATATCTTCTGGGGCTGGAAAGATAATAAAATCAGAAATCCAAGGAGTCCTTGTGCAATTTCACCAATCTCGCATGCACCAGGCACATGGATTGGGCGCGGAAGGAACTATCTGTAATAAAAATACTTCCCCGGACTTATTAGCAACATGTGCTAAAAGTCTAGGGGAGATACTGCAAAATGCCCAACAAATTCAACACATGCGGAAATAAACCATTCACAGGGGCATAAGTGCAATTATACAAAAAGATCTTTCATTCATTAACAACCAGAAACTACAACCCACAGAATGCAATTTCATCAAAAATGCACGTGACGAAGCACGTGTCCACAATTTACAGGGGTAGAAATGCAAATGTAAGAAACGATAAGGTCCTAAGTGCAAATGTTCCAAACTATAATAAACTGCAGAAAATATTTACATGACTAAATGCCAAAACAAAACAGGAGGAGGGCCTAAGTGAAATTACCCCACTTATTCATCCGAGGGCGGAGGATGCGCCACGTGGTGATCTGACGGCTGCAAGGGGGCTGCTCCTCAACGAGGTCCCTCAAATCTGATCATACGGCGGAGGGCGCGCCACGTGGTGGATCAACGGTCGAGAGTCGATGTGGCTAACCCTCGCTGGATGGAGGGCGGAGAAGAGGCCACGTGTCGATCTGACGGTGGCTGCTACTGGCCTCTTCTTCGCCTAAATCGAATGGTCCACAAAAGATCTGGCACGGCGTGGGCGGATGGACGGCTCTGGAGGGTCCTGGAAGAACAGGTGGCCGATACACGCGCAATGGTCCTCCTCTGCTGCTCCTGAGATGCGGAATGGCTCCGCCAAGATGTCCCGCAGCTGCTGCTAGTCTCCGTTGAGGCCGGGAAGCTCCGAGGAGCTCCGGCGGCGGCGATGGCGAAGGAGTTGCTGCCTCTGGATGCTTAGGCCCTCATATGGGCCTGTCGAGACCTGCAAAGTAACGCAACACGCTCCTGGGTCGAGGGCAAAATGCCTCGACCCGGTTAGAGACGAAATGGGTGAACTATGCGTCGGGGCAAAGGATCTCCGGCGATGCGACGACGAGGGAGATCGAATCCCAGTTCCGTGGAGAACTGGGTTGGATGAAGGGGCGAAGAACGTGCATGGGAGAATGGCGGAGATGATGGTCGGGTCGATTGGCGAAATGGGTGGACGGAGCGGAGCTAATCGATGGTCGACGGCGATGGACTAAATTGGTCGTAATCGGAAATTCGAGTAAACTAAGGGGAACTGGGATTACCGGATGGTCGAGGTCGACTGTGGACGAGTTCCTGGAGTTCCTGGTCCTTGCCTCGAGGGCCATCGATGCCCGAGGCTCGAGCGCTACTCAAGGGGCGGCGCACGACGGTGAAGAGCTGCTGGATCAGTGGCTGGACACTACCTCCTCACTGCAACACCACCCCAGCTCGCTGTCACTCAGGCGAAGGCAGTGGAGGTCCTGGGATGGAAAGGTGGAGCCAAATATGGCGTGAAATGCGCGACGGAGCTGGGGATTTATATGGCTAGGGGTCCGGCTAGAAGAGGTTCGGGTGAGCTTATCGGAGCACGGACCCCAAGAACCCACCCCGGGCATGGATCAGGGAAGATCAATGATGGATTAGGACCCGGGGTTTGTGTATTTGGGTCTCGGATCGAGGAGCAATAATTAGGAGAAGAGGCGGGTCGGGCGCAGATCCGCGGGTTTGTGGTCCAGGGGGGGGGGGAGTTGACCGGGGGGTCAACATCCCCCGTGGACCAATGGGAAACGACCACGTCAAAAAGATTTGGAAATTTAATATAAAATAGAAAATGACCGATTTTGGAAAAAGTTAAAACATAAAAAATGTTTATTTATTTATAAACTATTTTTTGTGATTTTTATTTATTTTTTTGAAATAAAAATTAGGTATTTACACTATAGTATCTTATATATAGGTATATACATATTAATTTTTGATTTTTGATTTTTAATTATTTATATTTGTAATTTTATTCCAATTTTATATTTTATTTATTTATATAATAAAATTTGGAATATTTTGGTATTTTTATTTTATTTTTATTAATTTATTATAAGGGTTAAATAAATAGATTTATACAAGTATGTACATGGTATACATACAAGGTTGGTTTTGATTTGTATTTTCTTTTCTTTTTATTTTATTGTTGTTTTTGTAATTTTTGTTTTATTTATTTACATTACGAAATATAGAATATGTACACTTTTTATGAGATTTTAATTTATTTATTTACAAGGATAAATAAATAGATAAAGTGTTTTATGTACATGGTGCATCTACAAGGGTGAAGGGATTTTTAATTTCTTTTTAGTTTTCTCATTTTTATTTTAATTTTATATTTACAAATATATATACATATATACAAACCCACTTTTATTTTTGTTTTAGAGGAAAATATTTTTATTTAATTACAGGTATATGTACACACATGAGCTTCCTTATCTCTCTGTACTTGGGTTTTTATGCGGTCAGGCCCATGCTGAGCCCTCCCTTGGGATTAGGTCGCTCAATATTTATTCTAAATATCTTACTCTTTTTCTTTTATTTCTTTATTCTTTTATTTATACACAAAAACATGTTAATTATGCATATTTACACAATGCATGCTATTTGATAATTATTGATATTTACAGGAATATACATGTGTTTTGCATTGGATTTGTAGCTAAAATAAAAGAATAAAGAGTGATGAAGTCACCGCCTCGGTCCTCGGGCCCTCACAAGAAAACAAGAAGAGTGTGATCAGACCAGATTATTGTAAACAAGTCAGAAAAATATATACGAAAAATATATACAAAAATCTATACAGAAAGTCGTGAAAAAGAAAGCCGCGGAAAAAAAATGTGACTACTAAGCCGTGCTCCCCGGCAACGACGCCATTCTGATGAGCGAAAAATTACCAAGACTCAGGTAAAGGAAATAGAGCTAGGGTCGTTGCGATCTGAGTCTCAGACATCAATCAGTCAACAAGAAAAATATAAGAGCAGACCACCATACAGAGATAAAAATCAATAAAAACATATAGTGGCCCTGGCTATTGGATTAGCCTGGTATAACGACCAGGGTCGGACTCAGGGAGCACAAGATGGCCTTGCGGCCTTCGAAGTAGTCAAACAATGAAGAAAATATAGACAAGCAAATTTTTGGTGGATTTTTAATACTTTAAGATTTTTTTGGATTTTTAAATGAATAAAGAAAATAAGAAAACAATGAAACAAGCAACTTTGACTAATTATTTAAACACTTAAAATTAATCCAAAAATTCAAACAAAAATATTATTAAGTTTTATGGATTTTTTACAGTTTTTAGTGAATTTTTGATAATTTTTTGATTTTTATGGAATTTTCTAAAAATGAAATAAGGCAGAAATGCAAGACCACTGTCCAGCCAAGCTTCTAAGACCAAAATAAAATATAAAATGGTCTCAACAGAGCTTGGAGGTAATTTTCTTGGAAAATAGAAGCAACAAGGAATTTTTCTTGGAAAAGGGTTTATTATTTTTGGAATTTTCTATGATTTATTAGAATTTTTATGAGATTTTCATGGTTTTTCAATTTTTATAATTTTATAAATCCAAAAATGACCAAAATTGGTCAGAAAATCAAACACACCAAAACAAACAAAATCTGAATTTTTTAGAATTTTTGAAGGGGTTTTTATATTTTTTGTGAATTTTAAATATGAACAAGCAGAAAAAGAGATGTTTTTAATATTTTAAAAATAATAAAATTGCTCAAAAATGTACCAAATTTTTAGCGAAAATTTTACACAGTGGCAGGAGCTAGTGTCCAATTTTCACGGAATTGGAGCGTGATTTGATATTTTATTAAAATCAAACAACAAGGCACAGTGCACAGGGACCTATCTACAAGAAAAACATAGTGCAGGGGCCTATCTATAACACGACGTAAAAGATCAGGACTAAATGAGCAAAAAGTCCAATAGAGCACGCGTCGCGCACGTGGATCAGGCCTGGAAGGACTGAAAGGCAATTCTTATTTATAAAATACCAATCATCAACACGTAAGGAACACAGGGTATAAAAAGCAAAAAGTCCACTAAATCACGTGTTGGAGCACATGTACAATACACACAGGGACTAAAATGCAAATAGCAAAAACTAGAAGGTCCTCGATGCAATATTCACAATATAGAGACAACGTGAGAAAACATTTACAGGACTAAAAAGTAACAACTAAAAACTAAAGGGCCTACAAGAAATTTACCCTTTATTTAAGCGGAGGGCTGGAGGCGTGCCACGTGGATGATCGTGCGGTCTGGAGCAGTGACGCCTCCTCGAAGAACCTCGGTTCGGATCGAACGGCTTAAGGCCTCCCACGTGGAGGATCTGACGGCTGTGGTGCGATGTGGGTAAATCCTCGCTGAATCGACGGTGGTGAAGACGACACATGGAGATCGAACAGTCTGGAATCACTGGTGTCTCTTCGTCTGATCGTATTGTCCTGATCGCGCCTCCAATGGATCGGACGGTGGTGCGGGGATGACACGCCAAGCAACTCGGGTTAAAGGTATCAAGGGTCGTTGCGACCCAAGTCACCAAGCGGTGCTAATCGAGAAAAATAGACCACCAAATACGATAAGAATCAATCAAACCCAAAGAGCGGTCTCGCTATTAGATTAACCTGGTATAGCGACCATGGTCGAACACAAGGAGCACGTGATGGCCTTGCGGCCTACGAAGTAGTCTCAAAAAGAAAAAAAATGAAATAAAATTCTTTTTGGTGGATTTTTAATTGTTTTTAAATTTTTTGGATTTTTAATTAATTAAGAAAATAAGGAAAACAAATAAACAAGCCAACACAACCATTTATTTAACGCATCAAAAATCACTCAAAAATTCAAATAAAAATGTTTTTGTGTATTTTATGATTTTTACTGTTTTTGGTTAATTTTTGGTATTTTTCTGATTTTTATTTAATTTTCTAAAAATTAAACAAGGCAAGAAAACAAGGGTACTGTCCAGCCAAGTTTGAGGGACTTAGATAAAATATCTAAAAGTCCTAAAAAGCCTGGAGGTAATTTTCCTGTATAGAAGAAACTACAAAGAAAATTTGGCCACTGGAATTATTATTTTTGGATTTTTAAAATAATTATTAGAATTTTTATAGGTTTTTAGGTGTTTTTCAATTTTTATGAGTTTTCTATAATGAAAAATGACCAAAATTGGTCAGAAAATCAAACAAGAAGAGATACACAATAGCTAAATTTTTTGTGGTTTTTAGATGAGTTTTAATATTGATTTTGCAAGTCAGATAGTAAAGAAAATGCGTGTTTTTGAATATTTAAAAATAGTAAATGAAATAAAAAATGTCCCCAAAAATTCTAGAAAATTTTATAACATGGCAGGAGCCATGTGTCCAATTTTCGTTGAATTTGGAGTTAGTTTGCTATTTTATTAAAATCAAACACAAGGGCACAGTACACAGGGACCTAAATGCAATTAAAATAAGTTCCAAGGGGTCCGGTGCAAAATTCCCAAGAACTCACGTGCAAAGCGCGTGATCGGGGCACTCAGGGACCTATTTGCAAGAAAAATTAAGTCTCTGGGCTGTTTAGTAACTCGTACTAAAAGTCTAGGGGCCTCAGTGTAAATTACCCACTATATAACGCACATGCACAATAAAACCATTCACAGGGGCATATTTGCAAATATTGAAAACATAAATTCATTTAGTAACACCCTGAAACATAAAGTCCATACATGCAAATAACCCTCAAAATTCATGTGACGATGCACGTGGTCCACGTAGACAGGGTCATAAATGCAAATACAAGAAATAGTAAGGTCCAATGCAAATTACCCAACGGAAATGAAGTTTCAAAAATATTTACAGAATTACCTAATAAATGCGAAAACTTGAGGGGCCTACGAGAAATTTACCCCTTTATTAGCGATCCAAGGGATGAAAGCGCGCCACGTCAATGATCGGACGGTGGAGAGAAGAGGGCGCGCAACCAAAGCAGCCTTGGGCGCAATCGAACGGCAGAGAGCCTCCCACGTGTAAGATCTAACGACTGCGGTACACTATGGGGAATCCCTCGCTGGATCGACGGCTAAGACGAGGGCACGTGGAAGATCGGACGGTGCTCGCTCAAATGCGCCTTCTCGTATGATCGTGTGGTCTGGATTAGTCCTCCGATGGATCGAATGGTGACGAGGCTCCTCGAATGGATGGTTGGGATCAAATCTGGAGGTCGAGGACGATCTGACGTCGAGGAAGGCTCCTGGACGAACTGGGCGCCGGCAGACTTCGCCTGGCTCGTGAAGGCGCTGGGCTCCTCCTCGAAGGCCACTAAAGATCGGAGAAGAGGCGTACTGACCTTCCGCGTCGAATGCCGGTCTCCGATGGAGCAACGGAGCTCTGAGGAGCTCGGTCGACTCCGGCGGAGGGGAAGCTCCTGGGCTCGAGTTAGAGGACCTCAGACAGCCCTCTTTGTACCTGCGAAAGGGCACCAGAAGACTCGCGGGTCGAGGGCAAAGTGCCTCGACCCTGTGAGAGGGGGTGACGGTGATCGGCGAGGCGGTCGAGCTCCGGCGATGCGACGGTGTAGGAACTCGAAACCCCATCTCCTGTGCGAGATGGGTTGAATGGAGGGGCGGAGAACGTGCGTGGGAAGAAGGCGATCATGATGGTACGGTCCGATGATGGAGACGAAGGGGGGAGTGACCGGAATCGGAGGTGAACGGCGACGGCGAGATTTGGGCGAAACTAGAAATTAAAGAAAACGGGAAAGAACTAAAGATACTTAGGCGTAGTGATCGACTGGGTGTGAGCTTGGGAAGCTATGGGTCCTTGCCTCGCGGGTCGTCGAGGCCCGTGGCTCGAGCTCCTGCTTTGGGCGGAGCACGGCTGCGCTAGCTCGCAGGATCGATGGTCCGGTCACTCTCTCCTCTCTACGACACGGCCAACCGAGAGCTGTCACCTCGAGGGTGGCTGGGGAGGTCCTGGGATGAAGGAATGGGGAGCCAAAGATGCGGAAAGAGGTGGCGGAGCTGCGGCTATATAGTCCTAGGGGTCCGGCTAAAAGGTGGTCGAGCGAGACACTCGGAGCACGGACCCCGATGCTAACCACCGGGCGCGGATCTCGGATGATCAGAGAATGGTTAGGACCAGGGGTTTGCGGATTTGGCGGGCGGATCGAGTGGGTAAAAATGGGAGAAGTCGGGTTGATAGCCCGATCCGCGAAGGAAGGGTCCGCGGGGGAGAGTTGACCGGGGGTCAACAATCCCCCGTGGACCAATTAGATAATTCCAATTTTTAATTATTTAGAAATTCATTTAAAAATAGTAAATGACTTATTTTCGAAAAACTTTAAACATGAAAAATATTTATTTATTTTCAAACTATTTTTTAGTGATTTTTTATTTATTTTTTTGAAATATAATTTAGGTATTTACAAAGTATTATTATTATATACATGTATATACATATATTTTTAATTATTAATTTTTAATTGTTTATTTTTGTACAAATTATTCTAGTTTTATATTTTATTTATTTATAGAATAAAATTTGGAATAATTTGATAGTTTTATTTTATTTTTATTGTTTATTTACATAGGGTAAATAAATAGTTATATACACATATATACATGGTCTATATACAATGTTTGATTTTTATTTTTGTTCTTTTTACTTTGTTTTAATTTTTGTTGCTTTTATTTTATTTATTTACACCATAATAGATAGAATATTTACAAACTTTTTGTAAATTAATTTGTTTATTTATAAGGTGAAATAAATATAGGAGTGGTTGTATGTACATGGTGGATATGCACAAGTGGAGTGTTTTTGTTTTCTTTTTTTTAATTTTTCTATTTTTGTTTTGATTTTCATATTTACAAATATATACATTATATACAAACCCTTTTTATTATATATATATTTTAGAGGAAAATATATTTATTTATTTACAGGTCTATTTACACACATGAGCCCCTATCTTCCTCTACTTTGGTTTTTATGCGGTCAGGCCCATGCTGGGCCCTCCCTTGGGATTTAGTTGCTCAATACTTATTCTAAATATTTCCTCTTTTTCTTTTTAATCTTTATTCTTTTATTTTTGCACAAAACATGCTAATTATTACATTTTACACAATGCATGCTTTTGGTAATTATTTGTATTTACAAGTATCTACATGCATTTGCAAAGGTTTTTGTAGCTAAAATATAAGAGTAAAGAGTGATGAATGGATATTCATCACCCCTATACTTAACTTTGCTAGTCCCTTAGCAAACACTTATTTGAAAAAGAAGTGAAAAAGAAGAAAGAAAAAGAAAAAGAGAAGATTGTACATGGATCAAGGTTGATTATTAAACTTGCCTTCATTAAATTGAGGTATGGAGCTCGATTAGATCTTTGGATTATTAATGTATGGGAACCTTATTTAGACTTAAGCTTAAAACTCAACAGCCTCTAAGTTCCACCAATCTATGGTCAAGACTCCTCAATAAACCAGATCAGAACAAGTCTACATACACAAACTCTAATGACCATGAATCTTTCCATGCAGTGTAAGTGATATGTAGCTCCCCACCTCAGAAGTAACAAAGAAACAACCTCCCCCAACCAGGTAACTCTAATGTCTCGGTCTAGCAACTCTTTCCTCGAGAAGCGGGGTATTCCCTTCTAAGTTCAAGTGCAACCGGCTCAAGAAGAGGGTGAATAAGAGGTATAGAATTTTGGGAGCTCAACCAGTGTAGCTAAGTCTCCCGCAGCAAGCTTCATGAAATGTAACATGGATACCATAAGCTTTTGCTTTATTTGACTATATACACTCTGGTGGGGTTATTAAATTTTCAATCCGACCCACCACTTTTTTGGAGTTCTTTTTGTATTTTTTTCAAGTGCATCTGTATAACATATCTACATGGTGCAACATATATACAAGAAATTTTCCTCTTGAGCCAGTAGACTATCCCTCTTTTGAAGCTTTATTGCAACCCATGGCTTCTATCTTTAGACTTCATCACCACTAGACCAAGTTGAGATGCACTTCCTTCACTAGAAGAAGAAGAGAGGTTCCGCCTAGAAGTACTACCCTCATATGCTACCCCAAGCCAAAGGAAACTGCCTCCTCACCACCTCATCCGTGGAGAGCTATGTGTAAAGTGCTGGTGCAAGTCAAGCCATTGTCTCTAAGAGTCATGCGTGTGTTGTTAAGTGCTCTACTTAGGCTCATCAAGATGACATATGCTCATAGCCTAGTGGACTCAAAGAATTAAGTCCTTATGGACCTGAAAAGCCTTAACCCTAAGCCCTATAAGGTTCCTCTTAGAATTAGGTGGATTAAGATCTTAATCAAGCTCCATTTCCCAATTTAATTCCAGGCTTAGTTTAAATGTCAACTATCATCCAGGAAAACTATATACATATATACAAAGATGCTATTTACACATATTTACAATAGTGCAAAAATTTTGAAAAATGTTTTGAAATCATGAATGGATGAATGCATGAAGTGCAAGTTTTGCAAAAGTATTTACACACAGTTACACAAGATTTTTGCAAACTTTTGATTTTCAAAACATTTTGGAAAAATTTTGTACTATATACATAATTTTATAAGAAAATATTTACACAAGCTTTACACAAAAGATTTTTGAAAACATTTTTACAAAAATAATTTGTACACTAGCTATGTATGTGCAATAAAAGAATGATTATTTACAGGAAAAAATTTTTAATTTTTGTGATTTTTAGCGTTTTTAGCCATTTTATTTATTTACACACTCACACAAAGTACGAGTTATGGATAAAGTATATATGAAATATATACACACCCCCTATACTTAGCTCGAACGATGATCTCAGAGTTAAGAGCGATGAAGAAGACATAACTCGTGCTTAGTATAGGGAGGTGAAAAGGAATGGCTATATACAGGGTGAATCAAAGAATAGAATGAGAGAACTCGGTGGTTTCCCCCTATACTTAGGATCCAATAATCCTAAGTATAGCAAGCTGTACATGAAGGGAAATCCGAGTGAAGGATGTACAGAATCTACCCCCCCCCTATACTTAGGGTAAAATATCCCTAAGTATAGGCAGCAAAACAGGGGTAGAAAGAATGAAAAGAATACCCGAAGGTCCGACACCCCCCTATACTTAGGGTAAAGTACACCCCAAGTATAGAAAAATCATAAGATGAGAAAAGGGATGTGGGACTAAAGAATAGAGTGATATGGACAACTGGATCTATACAGGTCGGAAGAACAGTGATAATCAGGCGTGAGATGCAATAGATGTGAGTCAAGAGACCACATCTCACGCAAAATGAATAGGGGCAACATCAACGACCCGCGACTCATGATCTAGAAATGGCTTGAGCCGCTGGCCGTTCACCCGAAAGGTACTCTCAGAAGACAACTCAGATATATCAATGCTACCGTTGTCGTGTACCTTTTTCACCAAGTAGGGTCCCTTCCACTTGCTCTGCAGCTTCCCTGGAAATAGACGAAGCCTAGCATCAAACAACCATACTCTCTGTCCAGGCTCAAAATGCTTGTGGCTGATATGAGAATCATGCCACTCTTTCACTCTCTACTTATAATGTAGGCTGTTTGAGAAGGCGGTATCTCTAAGCTCCTCCAAGGCTGCTAACTCTGCCTTCCTCTGGTCTCCTACACTATCTGGATCCATAAGTATCTCAGTGACTGCCCATAGTGACTTGTGTCTCAGCTCAACAGGCAAATGGCACGGCTTTCCATATACGAGGCGAAAGGGAGATGTGCCCAATGGTGTCTTGAAAGACGTCCTATATGCCCACAAGACCGAGTCCAAAAGCTGTGACCAATCCTTTCGGTCACGGCGGACGACTTTCTGCAAAATAGTCTTGATCTCCCTGTTCGACACCTCGGCTAGACCATTCGTCTGTGGATGGTATGGAGTGGCTACTCGATGGTCTATATCGAACTCGCTAGCAAGGGCTTTCACCTGGTCGTTGATGAAATGAGACCCCCCATCTGAAATCAATACTCGAGGTACCCCGAACCGAATGATGATGTGCTTCCTCAAAAATCTGCAAACTGTCCTCGCATCAACGGCTCGGGCGGGGATAGCCTCAACCCAACGACTCACATAATCAACGGCCAACAGAATGTACTCAAATACCTGATTCTTAGGGAATGGACCCATGAAATCGATGCCCCATGCGTCAAAAACCTCATAGAAATGAATGGGCTGCATCGGCATCATATCACGCTGTCCACAAGTGCCCATCCTCTGACAGTCAGTATACCTCTTCACGAACTCATCAGAGTCCTTGAAGAGGGTATGCCACCACAAGCTGGATTGGAGCACTTTCTGTGCCGTTCTTCTCCCAGAATGATGTCCTCCTGCCTCAAGCTTGTGGCAGTAAGTGAGGACGCTATGGTGCTCCTCCAGAGGAATGCACCGACGCTAGACGCTTTCCCCTCCTTCGTGGTAAAGGATGAGATCCTCCCAGTGGTAGGACTTGGCCTTCGCGAGGAAGGTCTCAAGCCTCTGCCTGGGCCAATCTTGTGGGACTTTCCCAGCAACGAGAAAGTTCACAATATCGGCATACCATGGGAGTGAGGCGATAGCAAGGATCGCCTCATCTGGGAAGGTCTCACAAATGGGATCAATATGCTCATACTCCTCAGGCTGCTCTAAACGGGAGAGATGATCCGCCACCACATTCTTGACTCCAGGCTTATCCTTAATCTCAATGTCGAACTCCTGGAGTAGAAGGATCCATCTAGTCAGTCTGGCCTTGGCATCCTTATTTGCCATGAGGTATCGGATGGCGGTATGATCAGTATACAAAGTCACTCTAGATCCAATGATGTAAGATCTGAACTTATCTAGGGCGAACACTACTGCTAGCATCTCCTTCTCTGTGACTGTATAATTCCGCTGGGCGGAATCCAAGGTACGGCTAGCATAGTGGATAGCAAATGGGACTCCATCCCTCCTCTGTCCTAGCACGGCCCCCACGGCAAAATCAGAGGCATCCGTCATGATCTCGAATGGGAAAGACCAATCAAGCGGCTGGAGAATAGGAGCCTCTATAACACTCTGCTTGAAAGTCTCAAAGGACAAAAGACACTTGTCATCGACAAGGAACTCGGTGTCTTTCGTCAGTAGGTCAGTCAACGGTCGGGCAATCCTGCTGAAATCATGAATAAATCATCGGCAGAAACTGACGTGCCCCAGGAAGGACCGTAACTGCCTCAAATTGGAC
Organism: Ottelia alismoides; assembly: GCA_037367405.1. Lineage (NCBI taxonomy): Eukaryota > Viridiplantae > Streptophyta > Magnoliopsida > Alismatales > Hydrocharitaceae > Ottelia > Ottelia alismoides. The sequence goes on along the minus strand of JAZKJV010000190.1, from coordinate 7,056 downwards.
GGCGGTGCGAGTTTTCTAATGACATCTACCTTGGCTGGATCAACCTCCATGCTCCTGTTGGAGATGATGTGGCCAAGCACCGTCCCTTGAGTCACCCTGAAGTGACTCTTCTCCCAAGATAACACCAAATGGACCTCTATACATCGCTGAAGTACTCGGTCTAGGCAGATAAGACAGGAGTCGAATCTGTCGCCGTAAACCAAGAAATCATCCATGAAGACCTCCAAACACTCCCCTACCATGTCCGAAAAGATCGACAGTATGCATCTCTGAAAAGTCGCAGGGGCATTGCATAGCACAAATGGCATGCGTCGGAAGGCGTATGTGCCGAAGGGACAGGTAAAGGTGGTCTTCTCCTGTTCCTCAGGAGCGATGGCCACCTGGTTGTAGCCCGAGTACCCATCCAGAAAACAATAGTGGCTCTTCCTTGCCAGTCTCTCAATGATCTGATCAATAAAGGGTAGGGGGAAATGATCCTTCTTGGTGGCCTGGTTGAGTCTCCTGTAGTCATCGCAGACCCGCCAAGAAGTGGGTACTCGTGTAGCAATCTCCTCTCCAGACTCACTAATCACTGTAGTGATGCCTGTCTTCTTGGGCACCACATGCAAAGGGCTGACCCACTTGGAGTCGGAGATGGGATAGATAAAATCGGCGCTCCACCACTTCGAAATTTCCTTCATGACAACCTCCCTTAGATTCGGGCTCAGCCGTCGCTGGAACTCACGCGACGGCTTTTCCTCATCCTCGAGATAGATGTGGTGGGAGCACAGGGCCGGACTAATCCCCTGGAGATCTGCTACGCTCCATCCTATCGCCTTGCGGTTCTTTTCAAGAACCCCCATCAAACGAGATTCCTACTCTCTAGTTAAATCGGTTGAGATAATGACTGGGTACATCTCATGCTCACCCGCAAGGAATCTATACTTCAACGACGCAGGAAGTGGCTTCAGCTCTGGACAACTGGGTGCTGGCAAATCTGGCTTCGAAGAAGTCGCGTGTATGCTGCCAAATCTGCTCGGGAGAATGAGAACGTACTCTCGCAAACTGGATCTGAAGAAGGCTGCTCAACTGAACTGTCTCTACTCTGCTCGGCATGTACCTCCTCTCTATCTGTAGGCTCAGTGGAAATCAGGTCTGGCATGTAATCATCACAATCTGCCCAATCAGACTCTGACTCCGAGGGATCTGCGTCATCTAAGGTGGCATCAGTACCACCATCACCACAAAAATCCGTGTCGCGGTCGAGAACCTGCTCTGCTGCCACTGAAGTATCCTGAACCAGGAATGTGCTCTCCAAGCTCTCCTCTGTTGTCGTCTCTGCATCAGTGGTGTCTGAAAATGAGAGGATGGCCTGTGCTACTGGGTCTGCCCAAATTGCCTCATCGTCTGTGATCACAAAGTCACAGTCCTGGTGGATGTCTAGCCCTGCATCTGTCAGCTGCTCTGTATCTGAAGTGGTCTCTGAGCATGATCTCTCTCTGGCTCTGATGTCCTCGACCGTCTCTATTTGTACACTTTCACCCTCAACGCGAAAGTATACCTTCCCGCTATCATGGTCGATCACCGCCTTGGCTGTGGCCAAGAACGGACGACCGAGAATGATGGGGGTATCGGTCACTGAATATACGAAGTCCACGGGAATTGCAGGCCCTGAATAGTGACGACAACGTCTCGCAACAACCCTTTCGACCTCTTGACAGATCTGTCCGCAAACTGAAGTATTATCCTGCTCTGTCTAAGAGTTCCCAACTCGAAACGGTCGAGAAGGGCTGTCGGGAGGAGGTTGATCGACGATCCGCTATCTAATAGAGTGTGATCGAACCTCTGCTCACTGATATGGCATCTGACATAAGGGGCTCCTGAATCTGGCCTCTTGGCCGGCAGACGGTTTTGGATGGTGAAACACGTGGCTTTCGTCAGCACATGTATCTCTGAATGGTGGTTCCTCCTCTTCCTCATGACTGTAGTCCTATCTCTCAACAAACGTTGAAGAAGGGGAATGTGCTGCAAAGCCTCCTGAAGAGTCAGCTGTATGTGAAACCGATTTATCATCTGCTGGCTGAACTCTTCCTGATCTCTCTTTTTTGGATTTTCTTTTTTCTTCCCCTTCCCCAACTGAAGGGCTCTAGGGAAGGGGATCACTGGGTCCTTCTCAGATGAAGGACTAGGAAAGGGTCTAGGCGGTTCGACGATCGGATCCACACATACATCATGCACCACAGTGGGACCAGAAGAAAATAAACCCTTTCCTTTATTCACAGAAATGTTCCGAGATACAGGTGCAGAAGAAGGAAAAACAACAGGACTCTCGAACTGAACACGGGTGGTCTCAACACCACCATCGACTGGATCAACTGGAAAACTCGCAGCCTCAGTACCGCGCTCTGGCTCGGCGTCGTGGGTGGCCTCAGTACCACCTCCTCGAACTGGTGAAATGGCGGCCTCAGCACCGCCTGTGGAATCAACATCCTTGGTGGCCTCAGTACCACCGTCATCATCTCTGGCGGCCTCAGTACCGCTCTCCTCCTCGTCGTCGGGCGCTCTGGGTGGATCCTCATGATGTAGCTCAGACGAGACGTCGCCTACTGGCATCCTACCGCTCCTAAGTGTGACGAAGTCAATATCAAAAAGATATGCAGACATATGACCAAATGCATCACTAGGAGTGGCATACTCAGTACAAACTACCTGCTCAGATTTCCTCTTCAGGTTGTTCGGATTCGGCTCGATCTGGGCAGGGATGGCGGCCTTCCCTCTCACGATGTCCCGCATCTCCTGGCGGAACTCGTCCATCTCCCGTCGAAAAGTAGCCTACTGATCTGTGAGAAGGCAGGCTATGTCTTCCAAGATAGGGTTCTCATGGGAACCCGATGGGTAGCCTCTCTGGTAGTGAGGCTGCTGGATCTGTTGCTGCAGCTGAGAGGGGTATGGGTGATGCTGCTGCTGCTGCTAGTGAGGCTGCTCGCGCCTCCAAGACTGTCCCTGCTGATAGGGACGAGGACCATAGGACGACTGCTGCTGCTGCTGTGGTGGTGGGTACACTGGGGGCTGCTGCTGCGGCTGGTGGTGATCTCTCTGCTGGCTGTACTGGCCTCCCTGAATCCGGGATGGTCTCGTCGGATTCCAGGCAGAGGGCGGTCATACCAAATCCCGTTGACATCCATCAACGACTCTGCATCGTACTGGGCTGGCGGGAGTACTGCCATAGGCTGATCAGGCTGGTATACCACCATCTGCCTGGAGATGGTGGTGACTGGTAAGTTGGCTGCGGCTGCTGGTACGGCTCCGCCTGTAAAAGGTGAACCTGTCTAGGCTGCTGGTGTGAGCTGGAGCGCTGGGACGAGCTGTTGCTGCTGTGGTGGTGGGTACACTGGGGGCTGCTGCTGCGGCTGGTGGTGATCTCTCTGCTGGCTGTACTGGCCTCCCTGACCAGATGGCTACTGCTGGGGCTAGGTACCTCCATTCCCCCACCTGAATCCGGGATGGTCTCGTCGGATTCCAGGCTGAGGGCGGTCATACCAAATCCCGTTGACATCCATCAACGGCTCTGCATCGTACTGGGCTGGCGGGAGTACTCCCAGAGGCTGATCAGGCTGGTATACCACCATCTGCAAGTCTGGAGATGGTGGTGACTGCTAAATCGGCTGCGGCTGCTGGTACGGCTCCGCCTATAGAAGGTGAACCTGTCTTGGCTGCTGGTGTGAGCTGGAGCGCTGGGACGAGCTGCTGCTGTTGCCTTGATCGCCTCGCGACTGAAGACGGGGCTGTGAAGCCGTCTGTGCCTCCTGGAGACACATGAGCTGGGTCTTCATGTCGCTCAAAGTCTGTGCCATCTGCTCCATCTGAGTGATGCCCTGGCACTACTTCTTCTCTATCAGCTCCATCCGATCCAACTTCTCGCTAATGATGCCCATGTCCGCAGCTGAAGACTCTGCCTGTGCTGCTGCTACCGCGGACGAACTGGTTGGACCGGCATCGACCCGTGCTATCCTCTGGTACTACACGGGTCCTGGCTGCTGGGGTCTGTCCTGAGTGTACAACCGGATCTGGGACATCACCATGTAGTTCTCGGCCATCTCCTCGTATATGGCCCAGACCTGGTCGTGATCCTTGGCGAAATAAGACCCACCACAAGAAGCGTTCACCAAGCTCTGAAGCTCTGGTGTCAGCCCGCTGAAGAAGCTCTGAAAAAGGTTCGGCTTGGAAATGTCGTGGTGCGGGCATCTGTCGGTCAGCTCTCGAAACCTCTCCCATGCCTCATGGAACTGCTCGTTGAGGAGCATGGAGAAGTTGCTGATCAGGGCTCTAGCGGCGTTCGTCCGCCCGAGTGGATAGTACTTGTGCAAGTACTCGGCGCGGAGCTGCTCCCAAGTGTAGACAAACTTCCCCAGATGCTTCAGCCAGGTGGCTGCTCTGTCTGCTAAGGAAAAGGGGAAGGCAATCATTCGTATAGTGTCCTGTCCACCTGGAGATCGTGGACAGTAACTGCAAATCATCTCAAACTCCTGAAGGGTGAGATGAGGGCTCCTCAGTGGCCCAACCCATGAAACCGGGGTAGGAGCTGCAAAGTGTTCGGGGGAACTTGAAGTCCCCACGATGGCTGGTAGCACCACCCAACGGTGCGTCAAAGTCGATCCGGGATTGTGGTTATCCCGCATCGGTCTCGGTGGTCCTGCTCCTCCCTGTTGCGGCTGCTGCCGCATCGTCGGGTCCTCCTCTGCGTTCTCCGCGGTCGGCTCTCAACTGCTCAAGATCTCGCCTCATCTCTATCATGAATGCCCCCTGATCCCTCAACTACTGCTGCACTGACTCATGGGAAGCGATCAGGGAGGAGTTGATCGAACCCTGGTCCAGAACGAAATGCTCCTCCTGCGGACCTCTGGATCGATCATCACTAGCGCCGGCCATAGTCTCTGAAAAATCAAAACAATTGAACTCAGGTGCCGATAAATCATCTGCATGTCTCTCCTCTGGCACTGGTATCTCGGTCTCAGAAGAAAGAACGGGGGTCGAGGGGGAACAGGGTGGAATCGTACTCGGGTTCGGAGAGCGGGTCTGAGCTCTCACGAACCGACCTAGATGAATGACTGGAGTGCTAAAGAGCGTGCAGTCAGAGGCTGCCTAAGAGACCTCCTGCCCATCATCGTGATCTGGCGAGTAGTGCGGATGAGATCTGGAGAAACTATGATCAGAAAACAAACCCCTCAGTTCACCAACGCAACGCGAGCTGAAGACCGTAAAGGCTCGGTCAAATTATCTTGTCAATTTTATTTTGGTGAACAAATAAAATATCAGAGTGATTACGTGACCTGTTGGGATATCCGATACTCTCCCAACCGACTGTCCCGCACAGAAGAGTCGGTAATCAGTCGAGAGGAGTACCAGGGGGCTCTACCTAGTGTACGGGTCACTCTCTCGCACAATCAAACAAAACAATGAGGGGGTTGCTCTCCCCAAGACAGATTTTTAGGTTAAGTGTCTTTTAGGGTCATAGCTTAAAGGTGTGAGGGTTGATAGAAGCTGTTGGCTAGCTGTGGAGGATTTCCCCTTGCAGTTGTTTTGTTGAGAAGACAAGCAAGCAAGGCTAAAGCAGCGATAGGAGGTTTTTAGGGAAAGCTAAGCTACTTCACAAGCCAACAACCTTCTGGTCCCTTTTGAAAAAGCAAGCAGCTCAGGAATAATTGAAGAGAGTTATCTCCAGTCACCAACATTGGCATTAAAAAAAGGAGAAATGGATAAATAACACATAAAAAGAGGGCTATGCGGATCCTCAGACATATATGAAATGGATAAAGATGGACCAAGCTACTTATGGATGTAACCACAATTAACATCACTACGGTCGGGCTATCGAACACGGGGTCAGAAGTGAATTACGAGTCGGACCACAAATCGAGCGAGCTCCCCTTGCAATGATGTGGTGGTGAACCTCTCATTCGTTTTCAGTGCTCTCCGAACCGTGCGGGAAGGTTTCCCATCACACGGCTCACCAACTTGAAAGAAAGGAAGGTGGGGCTAGTGAAATGCCCACTCAAGTCTACGGCGGATGCCTGCTTAGGCCCCTTCTTCCCTTCACGGATCAAATCGTCCACCGCCTGACCCCGTCATCAATGGCTATGGTGTTCCCCTTCTCTTTCCGTGATGGAATACCGAAGCGAAGCGGCCTGTCGATCCGCCGTCATATATAATGACGGGGGTACTACGAGCCCTCTGCCCCACGCATCGTAACTGCTCGCGTGGTTCACCGGTTCCACCGACGTCACCCGAACATAGAGTGATTCAGTCGATACAGAGGTGCGCTTGGAGTGGGGGGTGTGCTGTCCCTATTAGGCTGGGCCCTTCCCCATAAGGCCCCGAATATCTAGTTGCGGGGCATAAGCGCCCTCTTGCTACCCATATGCAAGGCGCTGTCTTAGCCTTCCTGACTGACTGACCAAGATCGCTCCCACACCTGTAGCGTTCGTGATCAGCCTCCTCAACTATGTATCGATCGAAAGGCAGGGGGGTTGACCCCAAGGGAGTTGTCAAGTCCAGTATGTCCCCCCTCGATTCCGACATGCTATGGTACCCCGGGGTGGGTAGGAGCGGGTCGAGCCTTTTATATAGTTCTAGTTCGCCGCGGAGAAACTGCAGCATCCGGATCTGATCGGTATACTCGGCAATTCATCCGGTGACTTCATGGTCACCAAAGAAGCCCCCAGAAGCATCAAACAATTCCGATGAGACCCATGGAGCAATTCTTAGATAACATGCACTAGCTCCCGTGCGACTTCATAAAAAGCAATCAAAGAGAAGATCGAAGAAAATGAAACGCACGTAGTGGTTATGAGGGCGGTTCCTTCAGATCCTAGAAAACATCCGAAAAAACCTGCTACGGAACTACCGAGCAGAGGCAAAAATACAATTAAGTAGATACATGACGATCGAGTGTAAATGCGACCTCAGAGAATGAGGGAAAGAAAGAGGACTCAGAAGGTCAATCCGACATCCACTCGGGCTCGCCTAATTTCTCTAGTCTACTCTACTAGTTTACCGCACAACTGAACCCAGTAAAGA